>CM074946.1:9475780-9525907 GCA_037577455.1 Pangasius macronema
CAGCAACTGAAAGTGGCTGCAGTGAAGGCCTGGCAAAGCATCTCCAGGGAGGAAACTCAGAATTTGAGTTTTGAGAATGCAGTTGAGGCTGGAATTAAAGTCTTAAACCTTTCGTTCCAAATTTCCAAACATACTGTCCCAAATTACCAAAAAGCTTTCAGTCAGTCTTGACAAATTTTAACAAATGTAAAAATGTAAAAATTTTTTAACAAATGTAAAGTCAACACCTTAAGGAGATATATATATATATATATAATTTAAATTTAATAATGGCGAGATGACAATTCAAAAATGCCTCAAGATATGTGAATTCAACCTATATTCATATGTTAATCATGATTATATAACCTTATTAAAAAAAAAGGCAAAGCATGTAACACCTACACTACGATTTTTAGGGTCAAAAATGTTTTACGTTATGAAATTACAGGACTGACTTAATAAAGGTCTTCAAAAAATAATGCAAATATTCCTTATGCTGCTTTAAAAATGAGTCATTCCTGTTTTCTACACGGAATTAACCATCTTCGTCGCTATAATCTTCTCTACCATAAGGGGGAGACAAAGACTTGACTACAGAGCGGCGCTGAAAAACCAGTGAAGCTGATCAGTGCTGTTTCAACTCCAGCAGCTTCGTGCAGCTGAAACATGAAGGTCCACAGCGCCAGAGCTGTGCCAAAGCTGTTTAATGTTTCTGAACAATACAGTAAAATCTTTGCTGCTTTGGCTCATGGTAGATGAGGATAGGTTTACCTGATAACACCTCCTACATGGCGTTATTTCAGGAATCTAATGATTCCATGTTACAGCAGTACATGACACTAGGCTGAAATTCATCGCAGAGATTTTTAAGAGATTTCCCCCGGTCTCTTCCTAAATCAATCAACTGATGCATCAGATGCCACATTTTAAACATTTACTTAGTCTAACCTGAATAACCTCACTAATACTGATGTGTCAAATAAGTGTCCAATACAACACAAGAACAGTGAAATGAAGCAAACAAACAAAAACAATGTACAAAAACAGCATAGAGCACAAATCACGACCAGGAAACATTAGATCAACATCTACAACCATACAAATCCACACAGAGAGAGAAAGATGGAGAGAGAAAAAGATAGAAAGAACGAAAATCAACGAAGAAAGAAAATCAAAGAAAGAAAGAAAAAGTCTCATCCAGGGAAAAGTGTGTGAAGTGAACGAGAGAGAGAGAGAGAGAGCGAGAGAAAATCAAAGAAAGAAAGTCTCATCCAGGGAAAAGTGTGTGAAGTAAACGACAGAGAGAGAGAGAGAGAGAGAGAGAGAGAGGTGCATTTGGAGGAGGTGGAGTGGGGGTTGTTCGTTCCTGCTCTCTCTCTCTCTCTCTCTCTCTCTCTCTCTCTCTCTCCACCCCTATCTCTTTACGGGACTCTGGCAGGCCGGTATTCCAGGAATGTTTGGAACATGGCGGCCGCAGTGAAGGCTCCGAAAAGCGGGCTGCTCGAGGTTCGCCTGGCCGCGGAGCGCTGGAGCCGGGTGTTAGCTACCCTCAGCGGGGACACGCTCACTCTGAGCCCGGGGGAGGTGAGCGCTGAGGCGGCTAAAAGCACGCCGGCCACCGGCGGTACTGTGAATGGAGAGCCGGGCCACCTGAGCTCTCCCTCTGTCCCGGACTCCATCAGCAACGTGAAGAGAACCGTGCGAGTTACCAAACAGGACGTGGGAGGACTCGGCATCAGCATTAAAGGTAGCGAATAAGCCACACATACACTCATTTAACTCCAAACATCAGTCCTGAGTTTAATACATCAGAAGAGCACAAAAGTTATCCACATAGAGCCCTCTTTACTAGCTCTACAATACTCAACATGTGAGGCTGTATAGTGCTGAAAAAAGTTACAATTCAGCTCAATACGAACTTTTTTCTGTCTTTTTGCTTCTTTTTGTTATCTGCATGTATCTAAACTTCACTGTGGACAGTAGGATAGAAGACTGACAGAAGAGTGACTTATGTGAATTAAAGCTTAACAACAGTTAAAGTTTATGAAAAGTGTCTTAACAGAATCATGATAGATTTGTTTAGATACTTACTCTTATAATGTAGTTCAATGGAGTGACATAAACTAGTTATACACACTCATTCCCTCTGCAAAATCACCCACTCTAAAGTCCACTTGAGTTTAAAGACTAAAGTCATCCACAATTCATCCAGTTCTACTGTACTCACAGATATTTGAGGCTCAGCAAGCGTTAAGAGTTCACTGTTTTACCCCCACCATGGGAAAAAGGCTCATTAAATAGATTTAATGATAATATCTGTAAGCGGGTAGTTAATGGCTGAGTTATTGGCATATTATAGCAGCTGGGAAGCCCAGCTTGTTGCAGTCCTGGCTATGAAATTGGTTTGTTTTTCAGCTCATGTACTTGTGCTCCCTGTGCATGAATGAACAGACTGCGTAGACTGATAACTTAAACCCTCCCATCACACACACTTGGGAATTATATATGACCCCCCTCATACACCCAACCCAGACTTAGGAGTTGTATGTCTATATTTAATATAGCGCCTTGAGTATGTCTCAGGACTGCAGCTGTTTCACTCATGTCTGACCAAGAAAGAGTAATTTTAAGTACTTAAAGAATTGTTTTGCTTTATTAGGAACTGCCTGGTCTTGCTAAAAAACACTGAGTCACGTTGCCCACTCTACTGGGTTCACATCTAATCAGTTATCGATGAAATGGCCTCTCCTCTGAGAACGGTTGTTTGTGTCAGTAATCAAGGGGGTCATGGTGAGAGTTGAGGCAGAGTGTATACGAGGGGGATGGGTGTTACACCCCAATGCCAACAGCTGACAAGAGATTTACCCACAATGCTCAGCGTTGTCACTGGCTTGAAATGAAAGCTATGGGATGAGAGCAAGGAGGAGTGGTGGGATTGGTGCTATTTATTTTAGGCAGAAAGAGAGAGAGAGAAAGAGAGAGAGAGAGATATGACCTTGCATTGAGTCCAAAGTGCAGCTGTATTTTTATATTTACTGTAGTGCCAGATGTAAGTGGATCTGCTGTTCTTTTTCTTGTGGAAACCCCAAGTGTGACCAAGAAAGACTTCCATGATCTTAATTTTCCACTGAGAAGTATTTCCATTGGGTTGTATACCTTCGCCAGCGCCCAGTGATTCTGGTTTGCAGTTTCTCGATGTGTCATTAAATTATGGTGTGATTTCCAGTGCTAACCAGGCAGAGGCTTATTAGATGTTCAGTGCTTCTTCGCTGCTTTTTCGCAGACCTCACCAGGGAGCAACTTAGCAGACTAAAAAGTTACATAACTGACTCAGTTATTTGGGAAAAACCTGATTCTTTTAATCCAGCTCTGCCTTGTGCTTGAGTCTCCCTCAACCACAGATTCTTAATCTGAAATTTCATACACATCATTTAATTTCCTTCAGGAGCAAATGATGGCAATAAGCTAAATTTACCCCTCTCTGTCAGCATATTAAATGTCAACCTTTCTTTCTTATTACATATACAAATGACTAGTATGTCCCTATTCTTCTCTTCAAAGGTCAGAGTGTTTCAGAGAAAGTTGTGCAGCAGTGCAGAAGGATCTCACTAATGAAAAGTTGCAAACACATACACATACAAAAGGTTGTTAAAAGTTCAGTTAATGGAAGGAAATAATCCTTGTTTAGAGCAATTATACAAGGTATTAGATTGGTACTCGACAGCATAGAATACACCAGGATGATACTGTACATATACTATAAATACAAATATTGTATTTGTAGATGAATTGAGGCAATATTTAAGCACAAACAGTTTGAGCAAGGTTGCAGTATATTAAAAGTAGCATGTTTCTTGAGCACTGGCTTTCTTGGTTAGCAGAGAGGTGAATTAATGATCTGTAGAGTGGCAAAGATCCATTAAAAGGGTCAAAAATATCTAAGCCAGTGGCACAGTTCCAAACCTCCATCAGTATTGGTATTTAGCCAATGGTATTTAGGGCAATGACAAATCATCTAGAAGGTTGTAGCTGTCTTTAAAGGTCAAAGATCCTCAATAGGACGCAGTAGTTGGGCCCAGAACGGTTCACGTAAGGTTGTAGTACATTAAAAGTGCTCTATTTCTTTAGCATTTAGGCTTTGATGTTTGGTACAGAAGGGTCAAAACATATCTAAGGCAGTGGTACATTTTCAAACCTCCAACTATATTGGTACCTACTAGGTTTTAGCTGAAGGTCTTTAGCCAGATCACTAACAAGTTGGGTAAGACAACAGAAAATAGCTAATGGATCAAAGAACAAACATAAATAAATAAAATGTGAATCAAAGAAAATTGTGTTCCTACGTTTCTACCTTTTGAAATAAGCTTATGATATCATCTCTTATTTTGCCAGGATATACAGTGATGTTTATCACTGATTATATTATATTACCAGACCCGTCAGCCATTATGGATTTTGCGTAGGGGCTCTGCAAAAACATTGGGGTGCTAATTATCATTCAGAAATATGCCAAAATCCAGTAGAAGTGCACTGCAAAGATTCTGACCCAAAAAGACTAAACAGACCTACTATGACGTGGCAAATTAACACTTTACAAATAATGTTAATGGTGATAATTAAAAAGTGATTAAATATGCTTTTGTTTGACTGCCACTCTCCTGATTAGCACAGAGCAGCATCTACAGAGTAAATGTCGGCCACATGGACATTGCACAACTCGATTTCTAAAAGGATTCTATTGAAATGTGATAAGATTTTAAGTGTTTACTACGCACTACTGCAGAATCACTTAAAAATTCACCATTCATCTGAGTTTTTGCAATTGCCACAGTTTCTGACTGTACATCTGGTAATATTTTTAGATCTCCCATACTCTACCTAAACCAGAAATAGCAGAAATGCTACCTTTCCTTTGCTTTTTTAGGCTAATGCTGATTAAATCATTTTTGTGATATTATAAAATAGAAAAGCAAAATCAGGGAAAAATCAGTATTGCACAACTTTGAAAATACGTTAATCATCCACTTTATTAGGAACACCTGTACACCTGCACGTTCATGCAGTTATCTCATAAGATACAGGTCAAGAGCTTCCATTAATGTTCACATCAAACATCAGAATGAAGGACATGTGTGATCTCTGTGACTTTAACCGTGGCATAGTTGTTGGTACCAGATGGGCTGGTTTGAGTATTTCAGAAACTTCTGATCTCCTGGGAATTTCACACAGAACAGTCTCTACAGTTTAGACAGAATGGTGCAAAAAAACAAACAACAAAAAAAAACTCATTGTGCGTCCAGAGGGTCTGCAGGCTGAAACACCTTATTGATGAGAGTGATCAGAGGAGAATGACCAGACTGGTCCAAGTTGACAGAAAGTTTATAGTAACTCAAATATGCACTTTATAACTGTGGTGATCAGAAGAGAATCTCAGCATGTACAACACATCAAACCTTGAGGTGGATGGGCTACAACAGCAGAACACCACATCTGGTTCCACTCACTGTCAGCCAAGAACAAGAATCTGAGGGTAGCATGGGCAGAGACTCACTTTTTCCTAATCTTCAACTGTCACAGCAGTGGAACCCAGTGTGATTATATGAGTTACTATATGCTTGATTGGCAGCTCGAACCAATCTGGTCATTTTCCTTTGACCTCACTTATCAGCAAGGTGTTTCCACCCACAGAACTGTTACTCGCTCAATGTTTTTTGTTTTTCACATCATTCTGCGTAAACTCTAGAGACTGTTGTGTGTGAAAATTCCAGGAGATCAGCAGTTTTTGAAATACGCAAACCAGCCCATCGTGCACCAACAACCATGCCATGGTTAAAGTCACCGAGAACATTTTTCTTCATTCTGATGTTTGATGTGAACATTAACTGAAGCTCTTGACCTGTATCTGCATGATTATAAGCATTGTGCTGCTGCCGCATGATTGGCTTGTTGGATAACTGCATAAATGAGCAGTTGTACAGGTGTTCCTATTAAAGTGACTGAGTGTATATGAAGTATTCCAAAAACATTCAGTTGTTAAATCTTACTATTCCATAGCGTGGAGTCTCAGTGCAATTCTGATGCTTTAAAATGTCTAAAGGGTATTTAAAGGTTATTTTAAATTTTTCTAAGGAAAGAAAATGAAGAGAACTATTACAAACCAATGTAGAGTATTTTTTCTATATTAACAACATTTTCTAAAGTACCTATATTGCTTCAGTCTGTAAAATGAGTATGCCTTGTTTTCCATGGAGTGTTTCATAAAACAAACTCAAGGGCATTACTTCGCTTCCTCTAGCATCACCAGATGGATGTCTGATATTCAGAAACCCTTGAGACCAGTTGCAATGGCTACCCAATGTTCATTGAAAATGATTTAGAGATGCTTCCTCTGAAGATATACTGCAGGCATAACCTTCCTGTACTAAAGAAGATCTATGTATGTGTTTTGGAGCATGCTCCAACACAGGGATCAAGCCAAGCATAATTCTCATTGTCAGGGTGTTCAATGTAATTCACAGAGAGGTAGAGGACATCTGATATATAGGAACATGGTCAGTGTAATGAAATTATGTATTCTGAGCTGTATTTTTCACCTTACACAACTTATACATTTCATGCAATGCATTTGTTTGTAAATTTGTTTAACATGTTCTGTTTCTCTATCCAGTATTCACATTTGATTTTTTTAAGCGTGCAGTCAACAATGTTGAAGTGTCTTCAAAAATATCTAATGCACTCTGGGGCTGGGACACACTCAGCATGATCTTGACACCTCTAATCTATTACATGCAATATTTACTGGAATTGTCTAAAAGCCCCCTTTAAACACAGACATTGATGGACGTAGATGCAGACATTAGCATCTAACCTTCTTCTAACCCTCATAAATCCTTACCAGGAGCTAGCGGGTGAGACAGGGGCTGAGAGTTAACATGATTTAATCTGCTGTTATCAACATTATTAATTTTCTGACCAGCGAAGATTTGGCTGGATTTCGAAATTATTCCCCAAGAACTACCTCTTGCTATGGAAGCATTTAGTGGAATAAGCTCATGCTCTGATCATATTACCTAGCGCCAAGAAATCAAGTGCCAAATGCTGAAAAAACAAGCTGGTGTGAAATTACTTAAATAAATATTTAGCTTTATTTAGCATATTGCATAAAGAAATATAGACATAGTGTGCAAACACATTTTAACTTGGAAAAATTTGGATTGATTATACAATATGGTGGGTGAAAAGCATCAGATTGTATTTTATTGCTCCTTTTCTTCTGCAGTATTATTGCGCATTAGTCACTTGCTCTGTATTACAGTCTAGATTTTAATCATGAATGTGCCCTAAGAGAATGTATTTCTCTTCATTTTGGGGCTCTTTGGTCTCCTGGGCCATTAACACATTCTGCCAGAACGCTGCTACTCCGTTCTGCTTTGGACCATCTGAGATTTTTCAGACTGTTTTTCACTCACTTTCTCTTGCAGCAATAGGGAGGCACCTGCTGAGAGTTAATCTCAATCCGCAGAATTGGAATCAAGACATCATTCTGTTTGTGACATAACCTGAATCTATCCACCTCAATCTGACAGGAACAACAGGCAGTCAGAAAACTACAGTATTTAGGAAATGGTCTTGCAAAGCTGTTTATTCTATCAACATTATCCACAGCATAGCCAGACATAGCCATTTTCTTTCACCAAATTTGGTAGACATACTTACTTTACGAAGGCCTTTACCCAGGGCAGTGGTGGCTCAGTGGTTAAAGGCTCTGAGTTACTGATCAGAAGGTCAGGGGTTCAAGCTGTTGCTGTTGGGCCCTTGAGCAAGACCCTTAACCCTCTCTGCTCCAGAGGCGCCATGTCATGGCTGACCCTGTGCTCTGACCCCAGCTTCCTAACACGCTCGGATATGAAAAGAATTTCACTGTTCTGTACTGTATAAGTGACAGTCTTCTTCTTCTCATCCTTAAACATTGCAGGAAAAAAAATGAATCTAACACTTTTAAATACTACTCTCTGGTTCACTTGCTTCTGACACAGGACTGCTTAAGTAGGTAGTATGTGCACACTATTGTAATTATGCATGAGTGTATTGCAAACCAATTAAATAATGACAGTAAAAATAACTATTAAATAACTATAGAGCAGGCAAATGAATTATAATGAATTATAATTATAATAAATATGAGAGATGTAAATATTCTTTCATATATCTTATGAGAGAGAACTCGTGGTGTTCAGATTCAGTCACCTGACTAAAACCTCTTCCAACACACACCACAATTCCTTACACTAATTGCGTAGTTTCGTTTAGAACATACTGTATAAGCCGATCTCGATTGAGTGGTCGTTTGCCTGTTGTTGGGTATAATTAGCTAGATATATTGAGTACTTCTCCTGACATTACTGTGTGCTACTGAAAGCCTTAGAGCTAGTGAAAGCCTATTTTCTCACACTCATCACAAGATGTGGGATTTACAGGTCAAAGGGAGAGCTTCAGGGGCTACTCCTTTATACAGTTCTTCTGATATATTTGCAAATTAATATCTAGTTATGTTACGCTAAAAAATAAGTGCTGTAGTGTTCAATGGAAAGTGACTTAACTGTATTTGCCTTTTATTTACTCAAATGACATTCATCTTCAGCTAAATCTCCTACAGAATTGTGTCTGTCTGCAATGTCATCTGTCAATTTAGAAAACCACACAAGATTGAGAAACTAAGACTTGTTTGATTTCGTTATAAAATATGGTCTCATATATTCATCTCCAAGTATGGTAAAAAGCATGCTACAGTATACTGACTATCTAAATTCTCTATCCTGAATTCCACCGATATCAGTTTGTTCATGGGATCCTGTGAGACGCAACAAAAAGTGGCAGGATCAGACGGAGGTTTTTTCTCTTATGTGGAACAGAGCAGGAAATCAGATATGAAGCTCACAGGGCAATGAATGGACATGTTTGTTACCATGGGAGTGCAGTGGACATGGAGTGGTGTTTGTGCTGCATTTACTGCATTCCTTCAATAGTTCTTCGGTAAATACATTATCCTGGTCAGGGTCACTGTGGTATAAATTACTTTTCATTCGTACTTGTAAAGCTGGACCAATGAAGTTTGTTAGAAAATATTGTACAGACAAAAGTAATAACAATAATCTTTGCTCATGGTTGTATACTTGTGCACATACTCATCTATTAGTCAGTCATTTTTAAATATGAAACTAAAAGTCAAGGGCCTAGTAACACAGCTGATTTACACATTATCGATATATCACAAAGTGTTCATATTATACTTTTTTTCAGTAAATGGCAGAAGCTGATGTGGTTGTCATGACTACATCAGGTATGACAAAAAAAAGCAGAATGTCTTGTAAGTGAAGTCTGGCAAAGTGAAGTGAGATGTAATAATGGAATCAATCTCCATGCAGACAATTTTGAAGTCCGAGTTAAGACATATACACTAGGGGTGTAAACCTCAGGCTTCCAAATGGTAGATTACAATTTCAATTTCAGCACATCCCACAGATGCTGGATTGGATTGAGATCTGGGGAATTTGGAGGCCAAGTCAACATCTTGAACCCTTTGTCATGTTCCTCAAAGCATTCCTGAACAATTTTTGCAGTGTTGCAGGGTGCATTATCCTGCTGAAAAGGGCCACTGCCATTAGAGAATACCGTTGCCGTGAAGGGGTGTACTTGGTCTGCAGCAATGTTTAGGTAGGTGGTACGTGTCAAAGTAACATCCACATGAATGCCAGGACCCAAGATTTCCCAGCAGAACATTGCCCAGAGCATCACACTGCCTCCGCCAGCTTGCCTTCTTCCCTTAGTGCATCCTGGTGCCATCTCTTCCCCAGGTAAGTGATGCATACGCATCCAGCCTTCTACATGATGTAAATGAAAACATGATTCATCAGACCAGGCCACCTTCTTCCATTGCTCGATGGTTCTGATGCTTACATGTCCATTGTAGGCACTTTAGGTGGTGGACAGGGGTCACTCTGACAGGTCAGCAGCTACGCAGCCCCATACTCAGCAAGCTGCGATGCACTGTGTGTTCTGACGCTTTAACTGACAGCATGAACTTTTTCAGTAGCTCTTCTGTGGGATCAAAACCGACAAGGCTTGCCTTCGCTCCCCACACACATCACTGAGCCTTGGGCGCCCATGATCCTGTTGCTGGTTCACTGGTTGTTCTTCCTTGGACCACTTTTGGTAGGTACTAACCACTGCATACCGGGAACACCTCACAAGACCTTCCATTTTGGAGATGCTCTGTCCCAATTTGGCCTTTGTCATAGTTGTTCACATCCTTACACTCACCCATCTTTCCTGCTTCCAACACATCAACTTCGAGAACTGACTGTTCACTTGCTGCCTAATATATCCCAACTCTTAACAGGTGGCACTGTAATGAGATAACCATGTTATTCACTTCACCTATCAGTGGTTTTAATGTTATGGCTTGATTTAGTAGCTTCAGATAAATGTGAGCAACTTTTATTCAGTCACAAGTAGGCCTACCATTAATTCATGAATGATAATGATCTAGAGGTGGACTATTTTAAAAAATAGCTGCTCCTTATGGACAATTCACCCATGGCTAGCCTGTTAAATTATTTACACATCAGTTTACAAATATGAATTCTTTTTCACACACCAGTTCTTCATTCTTTTTTTGATAATAAACAATTTATGATGCAGCGATTTTCAATAGTTGCCTTTTAAATCTATACATTGATCCACATCAATGGCTCATTACACCCTTTATATGCACATGATGCCAAATCTTTCTTTATAGGTATGTCTACCGTAACAGGGCTGAGTAAGAAAGTTCTTATAGAATCTTGGAGCTGTGAGTTGGTGCATATTATGTGAAACATTGTGAAAAATGAGACATAGTTATTAAAATTTGACAAATAATATATATAATAATGTTGTATTTGACAACCTTTATATACTAATCACATATAGCCAATTCCAAAAACCTGATGACTTCTGGCAGTTCCAGCCTTAAACTTGTTCTGAGCTAAAAAGTTTATGGATGTATAGTTATGCTTACAAATAAAAATATTGCTTCTAATTGGATATTTGTTTTAATTAAGCTTTAATTAATTAATTTATATTTCAATTTCCATTTCAGGTTGGTTAACTTCCAGCATAAAATATTATATACTGCTGCAGTCCATGTGAAAATATAATTGTTCTGTACAAGGAAAATCAACAGTATGGCAGTGAACTGAATGTGTGATTTAATTTGCTAATCTTTCAGGTGGTAAAGAGAACAAGATGCCCATCTTAATTTCTAAGATCTTCAAAGGACTCGCAGCAGACCAGACTGAGGCTCTGTATGTTGGTGACGCCATTTTATCTGTCAATGGATGTGATCTGCGAGAAGCTACTCATGATGAAGCCGTACAAGCTCTGAAAAAGACTGGAAAAGAGGTCATCTTGGAGGGTAAGAAATCATGGGCACTGTTATTTTGTTAACTGCTTGGAACTTTTCATACAAAAATGAGCTAGTCAGTTTATTCAGATTTTAAACACAGTTTGGCCTAATGCTGCATTCGACTAAAACTCGTAACTCGGAATTTCTGACATCTAGGAACTTAGAAATCCTACTTGTAATCTCGGGACGGTCACTCTGAGTTCAGCAAGTGATGTCATATCAACATGGCTTCTCACAGCATGAGCAGTTAACAAAGTAGCGCTTCTTACCTTTAAATGAGTTATACTGTACATGCAATTAAATTAAAATTTATTTAAAGCAATCACCACACAGACATATCAGCTTGTTAAATATAACATTGTACAGTTAGATGTGTCGAGGGGGCAAGTATACGTCACTCATCACATTAGCTGGCTTGTTGCTAACAAAAGTTAAACATGGAGGCATCCATGTTTTTTTCCCCACACATTGTAGCTTGAACGCTTAGAGGTTAAAAATGACGTAACTGAAAAAGCTGAGTTTCAACATATGAGAAGACGAATACAGCATCAATGCATCAGGGGAAATTTATGAGCAAAATGTGATCTCAGGTGAGGTTGAAAAACTGTACATGCATCCACCCAAATTCACCAATACAAAAAACATTAGGAAGCAGGGATAAGTATGGAATCTAGCAAACATTGCGATCAGCATGCAGTCACGATCTTCCCTGACTTGAGATTTAAGAAGGCTTTAGATGAAACTGCAGATCAGCAGCCCATGGCTCTGCCTCAATTTGTACCTCCTGAACTAAAGGTTGTCCAAGGTTTTCAAAGTGCTTCATCATATCTTTTAGAGTAAATAATAAGAGTGAGGTGCAATATGGGACGGGCTGTGCCTTCACATTCAAACTTCCTTTATAATAAATTGTAGTCTGAAATTGTTGAACTGTTTCGTTATCATGTTTTTTACATACTTGGAAGGGAATGTTCATTCCATTATACTGTCTATAGACAACTTACTTTCGAAAAGTGTAGTCTTATTTATTTATTTATTTATTTACTTATTTATTTAATGGTTTATTAACAGGGACAATGGACAGTCCCCAGAATTAGCTACAGAGCTAAATTTCATCTGTAGTCCCTGGGCAGGAAGTATATAAATGGGGTGGGGGGGTGGATGGGGGGGATAATGTATCAACATAAAAATAAATTACACATAGTGTCATTAAAGCATTAGTCAATAAATTACAGCCATGAAACATAAAACATGAACCATACAACATCACACCTAATGTTATTAGTACAGTTGTGTAACATAATAAACCTAAAGAAGTATAGAACAAAAGTGATTACATTCTGCTAGAGTCATGGAAAATGAGAGAGTGTATGGCATTCTGTGATAAATCACAGGACAAGAGAATTCTTTCATATACATGTAATTGAGGTTCACTTTTAATTTGAATTCGAATTTAAAGTTCCATGTGAGAATTGTTCTGCCATTGTGGCCAAGGAATCTCAGCAGGCTACACACAAAGGAAGGTCAGGTAAATGTGCCCATAAAATACTGCAGATGAAATCATAAAGCTACAGCTGGTCTCTGGCGATGACCTCATCCCAGCCTCGCCCTCGCGCACACACCAACCATGAAAAATACACTCCCACACCCTCCCACACACACACACTCACACAAATTCAGTAAGCCCTACTACACTTAATATTGTATTCTTATCACCATCACTATACACAGGCATGTGGCCTTGCATATGGTCATACAACAATCTGTCATTGTCCTCAGGGCAAAATAAATGAAACACTTTGGACAGTATGAGGGGTGTGAGCTGTGTCCTAAACACTGCTGACTGCTTTCTCAGTTTAGCTTTATATCCCGTCCAGAAGACATCATGCTCAGGCACGGGTTCAGTGAATAAATCAATGTGAGAAGCAAAGCACACTAGAGCTGTGGATTTGCGGCCAAGGCAGGCTGCCAGATCATAGCACAACATTTGTTCTATAATAAATCATTGAGAAAGACTTGGACTACATATGATGTGTTAATGATCATTGTTCGATAGTGTGTCAAGCTAGTTCATTTTAGGTGTGAGGAAGTTCAAAATGGAAAGAGATGCATTTAGAGACTGTGAGAGAGGAACGGACAAATAGATGGAATAAGAGAAAGAGTTACTGGATAGGATAAGTGTTGTAAAGTGCCATATCAGCATTTTAGCTTCTGTAATAGGGCTCTTAGGAGTGGAATAATGCAACTATGAAATGTGTGTGTGTGTGTGTGTGTGTGTGTGTGTGTGTGTGTGTGTACACGCTGACATTCTCTCTCTGCTCTCGCCTATTCCAACACTGATAGAGGGAACAGAGAAAAACAATTATTGTATCCCCCTACTGAGGAATAGAGATAGAGAGTCCACTAATTGATTAATTAAGTAGGAACAGCATTGCGGAAAGGGCAATGACAAATTAAGGAAAGTGTGTGTGTGTGTGTGTGAGAGAGAGAGAGAGAGAGAGAGAGAGAGAGAGAGAGAGAGATAGGGGAAAGGAAAGGGGGTGGAAGATGTGCCAGAATGAAGCAGACTCCGTTCCTTACGGTAACAAGTAAACTATATAAACTCACACAGACAGGAACAGACAAAGACTGCCAGTTTGGTGTGCGTGTGTGTGTGTGTGTGTGTGTGTGTGTGAAATATGGTCTTTCTCACCCTAGTATGGTGAGAAATGCTGCAATGGATAACAGCAATTTTCACACATCTTAAACTCCATTACTCGTGAACAAATGCTCCCTTAGGCTTCTGTTTCTACTCATGTCCTACAAACCAGACCTTCTGGGCATCATATAGAAGCCAGAGCCTGTTAGTGAAATACAAGCCAGTCAAGTTCAGTTCCGTCTTCAGTGCTGTTAAAATTTCAATTTGGTTTACACAAGTTACAGGGCATTTTCCGGTGATATTTTGCTGACCATAGTAAGTCAGGAGCATCATTTCAGTGTTAAGGTAAGGGTACTTCATTTTTTATGAAAACTCTCTGAGCACTTTATTAGGAACATCTGCACATTCATGCAATTATCTAATCAGCCAACTGTGTGGCAGCAGTGCAATACATAAAATCATGCAGATCTGGGCAGCAGCTTTGAGAAATGTTCACATCAACCATCAGAATGGGGAAAAAAACGTGAGCTCAGTGATTGTGACTGTGGCATGATTGGTGGTGCCAGATGGGCTGGTTTGAATATTTCTATAACTGCTGATCTCCTGGGATTTTCAGAGACAACAGTCTCTAGAGTTTACTCAGAGTGGTGTAGAATTGTGCAAAAAAACATCCAGTGACTGGCAGTTCTGTGGACAGAAACGTCTTGTTGATGACAGAGGTCAACGGAGAATGGCCAGACTGGTTCAAGCTGACAGAAAGGCTGCAGTAACAGAAAGCTGAGGCTGCAGTGGGCACAGGATCACCAAAACTGGACAGTTGAATCCTGGAAATATGTAACCTAGTCTGATCAATTTTTGCTGAGTCACACAGATGGTAGGGTCAGAATTTGGTGCCAAAGGCAAGACTCCATGGACCCAATCTGCCTTGTGTCAACAGTCCAGGCTGGTGGAGGTGGTGTAATGGTGTGGGGAATATTTTCTTGGCACACTTTGGGCCCACCAATTAATTCTGTATGAGTATTGTTGCTAAACATGTGCATCCCTACATGGCCAAGGTTTACCCATCTTCTAAAGGCTACTTCCACCATGATACTGCACCATGTCACAAAGCAAAAGTCGTCTCAAAGTGGTTTCATGAACATGACAATGAGTTCAGTGTTCTTCAGTGGCTTTCCCAGTCCCCGGATCTGAATCAACATCTTTGGGATGTGGTAGAACGGGAGATTCGCAGCATGACAGTGCACCTGAAAAATCTGCAGGAATTGCATGATACAATGATGTCAACATGGACCAGAATCTCAAAGGACTGTTTCCAAAATCTTGTGGAATCCATCCCACACAGAATTGAGGCTGTTTTGAGAGCAAAGCAAGGCCCTACCCAGTATTAGTATAGTGTTCCTAATAATGTGCTAGTAAATGTATGTCATATTTGCAAAATATATTATTTATTTTGTTAATATGGCATTTAGTACCACTCAGAAGATATAGCAAACATTCAGAGTTAACGAAACAATATGTACGATGGTATTTTTTGGGTGGTTTCTGTAATGCAACCTTTAAAAGTTAGATTATAAGAAAAGCAGTTTATATCTTTAAAAACAAGTACACATAGAACACAAATAAACAAAAGTCAGTTATATTTTGGGTGGCTTGGTGGTACAGTGGGTAACGTCGCCGCCTCACGGCGCTAGGGTCCCCAGCTTACTGAATCGTGAGAGTCAGGTTTCTGTCTGTGTCGAGTTTCTCATATTTACCCCGTGTTTGCGTGGGTTTCCACCGGATTCTCCAGTTTCCTCCCGCTATCCAAAAACATGCAGGTAGGCGGATTGGTTATGCTAAATCGCCCCTAGGTGTGAATGAGTGTGTGAATGTGTATGTGCATATTCCTTCCTTGTGCCCAGTGTTCTCGGGATAGGCTCTGTGAATGAATAAATTGCATTGTATATATCTATATACAGAATGATTACACCTATAACATACAGAGTACAGAATGACTCATTGAACGCTGAATGAACTGTATTACAGATGGCAGCTACATAGGTGAGGCATACTCAACTAATGTCAGCTATTAAAAAGAAGTCTGCACTTACAAGTAACAAGCAAAAGAAGTTCAAACATATTAATTTCCTTAACAATCAGCTGCATTGGTAAAGAAGAGTGGTGTCTGGCATCTGTGTAGTCGAGAGCTGCACAGGAAAGAGAAATAGTATGGTGTTCTGTGAAGATAGGGAAATAAAAAATGTCGCTGCAGTTACATCAGGAACAGAGAAAAGCTTCACAGTATTCTGAAATGAAAATAGTAACAAGCATGAAAGGACTTTTTTACAGGACGTTTTACTTCACAGTAATACAATATTAGAAGGAAAACTCCCATATGGCTGAGCTAAGCTGTGTCATGTGTTCTCAATTTAACACCACCATGTGGAAGCTCATATAGAACCACTCTGAGAAAAGCCAATCAATCCAAAACACAAGAATTATCTTCACACAGAGAAGTACTTCACTGTGGAGACTGGTGAAGCCAGGTGTAAAGTAGTCTTGCTTTAAGCTTTCTAATTTCACACAGTGACACAGGACATCCAATTTGCTCATTCATTAGACAAGTGCGTGTGGGATTTTTAGTGGAGAAGACCTAAAAGACCTTCACTTTGACTGAACTTGACAAACATTACATAACATTGTGATGGTTTTCAATCATGTGTGACTCTTGTTCATAATTATAAAGGTCCTCATTCATGATAGTTGTATATGGTGAAATATTTTTTTCCTTATATATTTCACTGTTGTATGATAAAAATACCTGATCATTAAGTCAGTATTAATACCATCAATAATTATAGCAAGTATAGTTGTAAAATATATTAGAGTAGTAGGTTAAAAGTAATAACAATATTTAACTATGCAGATTAGTGAAACTGTTTTGCTATTGTATATAATTCAACAGAACCTTAAAGAATAATGTTGTAATTTAAACTACAGTTAGTTCATGGTCCACTAGTTTGATTGGACAAGAGGAGGTCTAAGAGCATTCACTCTTTATATTACTCCACTTGCCTGGGTTCACTACATAAAATTCCAGTTCTAGCAAAATTTTCATTACATTGAAACCATTACTACACTTACTCCAAGCTGTTAGTCAAACTGTGTGTTGGCATGGCAACACATGACGCTCTATCCAGCTGTAGCTTCTTTGGGATCGGTTTTCATTGATGGAGCAAAAGTAAGCAAATATTTGTCCATATTGTGTCAGTTACTCAATATAAATTTCTTGTTTACCACCACATGTAGAAAATGTACACAGCTAATTTGACCATGACCCATTAAAAGTACTTTTATTGCATTTCATGAATAATGTTTTGTTAATATGAGACTTCAAATAAAGTTTTTGGGAGTCACAATGAACTTTACAGCACAAGTGTAGCTCTACACAGTAGCTAAGCCACATAAATTAACACTCTGCTTAATGAACTGTTAGTCTAATGGCCCATTAGTGACTACTAATTCTTAACAAATTAGGTGTGTGTGTGCGTGTGTGTGTGTGTGTGTGTTGCCTTTCTCTTGCCTTGCTGAGAAAGGAAACATCAGAGAATGAATAATAATTCATAATTATGAATCTTTTAAAAAACTGATGTGCTTTTTCAGGTTTCTATATGCCATTTTCTGAAGGAAAAATATAACCACTAATTCATTACTAGTTCATTTTCTCTTTAAAGGTGTAGCTTGTGACAGTATTAAACACTCCATTCATCCCTCTTCCTGAATAGGATTTCATTTTGTTGTATTAAATCTGTCCTGGAGTACACAGTGGCTTGCTGGTCCTCCCATATTTAATGCTAAGAGCCAAAGATGGGAGTAGATTTTACAATAAATTCTTTACTTCTTTCAAAAGACTGATCGGTATCCAAGTCAGGACTTGATTTTTCTCACTTAACCGAAGTTTCACACTTAACTAAATTAACACCATTAGCCATTATGGCCTTTTGTGCTGTATCATCAGAAAGTGCTAGCTTGTACCTATGATAAATGATCCAAAGAGTCGGTTTCCAAAAGCATGGTTCTCTCTGGCAGTGGGCCACTCATTTAATGAGCTCATGTGAGACATTGCCGATAAGGGGATCTTATGTAAATTGAGTTCTGCTAGTTATTCTGCTAATTTCCTCGTCTGTTCTCTGGAGGCTGCAGCAAACTGAGCCACATAAGCTCTCATCCCTGCAGAAGATATAGCATCAGTTTAAATGTAAAATTATATGCAGATACACACAAAAACGCACACACAAGCTCACACTTTCACACAATGTTTACACCAGCTCATATTTTTTATATTGTTTCATATTGTTGCATCTTGTATATGTGATTTAAACTGTTCAGAACCTGTTATCTGTGCAAATGAGAAACAGTGCATTATTTGTACCCTTGTCAGCAGTGATGTTGTTGCAGCTGATTTTTTGTGTGTTTGTGTGTGTTCTTATTGGTACATTTTTGTGGGGGCATTCTGAGGGACATTCCTGGCCTAACAGAGCTTTTACAGAGCCAAGCATGCTTCAGGAGTCATAGAGTAGCCAATCAGGCACATTCCAGCTGCTCCCACGGCAACCGGGGAGCAGAAGAACACTGGGATAGGACGCCTTTCACTTTGACTTGGCAACCCAGTCTTATGTTTGCCCAATGAGGCAGCAAGATAAACAACTCCAATGGAAAGATTGACCAATAAGAAGAATCTAAAGAATCACTGTTCTTAAACACAGATTTCCCACATATCACCGTTTCCTTTCTTTGTGTTCAGAAGTTTAGGAATTTAACTTCCAGAAGATTCATGAAAGCCTTAAACCTTTAGGTGAAGGTTTAAAATTTAAAGAGGCCTCTCTCATTCTCTTGCTCTCACTACTTTCGTGATTCAGTTAAAAAAGAGGCTTAGTGGCTTTAGTGTATGCTATTATTAGTTAAATTTGGTCTTTGTGTTAAAGGGGAATTCCACAGTTTTTCTTCTTGCGTAGTTCATTCACTGAAATGTTCTGACATTTATCCACTCACTGAGACCATAAACAATGTCATTTAGGTTGTTTTGCTAAAAATGCACTGTTAGTTTTACCTCAGTAAGTTTCTCTGCTAACAACCGCAGTGATGGAAGCCTAGGGCCGTGTTACAGAAACATTCTAACTATGTAATCTTATCTTATCTGTGTACTAACCATTATCAGCTACAGTGTTACAAGTTTTATACCTTAACTCCAAATAAGGAGAAAAGATTGCTTAAGTATGCTAAATTACTAAAATGTCAGATAACCCCAATAATTTTTTAACATAAGTGCTTGCTTCATAGGAAACAGTGACAGGTAGCATAACATTAGCTTACTTGCTAGCATTATATTGTTTTATTATACAATACAGTAAATCAATGCTTAATAATTGAAAAATGACCAGGAGTGTGTTAATGTCAACCAAAACATACTAAAAATTAAATATTTTTTTTTACAGAGGATACTAAAACTCATGGTTCCTCAACCTTTAATTGCATCCTGTGTGCAATTACATTTTGTGTACTTTTAAAGTACAATTGTGTACTTTCTTATCTACAAGACTACTTGAATTTCCCTTCAGGGATTAATAAAGTTTATCTTATCTTATTAAAGTTTCACATGATCTCAATATAAATGCACATTTGTTGAAGGCCCCAGAGTGTTAGAGAACATACCTAAACACACTATCATGAAGACCAAAACATATACAGGACAAAGTTATGGAAAAGTATCGATTAGAGTTTGGTTATAAAATTATATGAAAAAGTTTGAACATCTCATGGAGTACCATTAATTCTGTTATTTAAAAAAAGGAGGCCATCCACCAAACGAAAGTTGTAAAGATGGCATTAGTCAGAGAAGCAACTAAGAGACCTAGGGTTACTCTGAAGCTGTTCACAGGCTAAACGAAAGCCATCACTGAAAAAAAAAGATGTATGAAATCCCACATGTTAGCCAAAAAGTATGTTGGAGACTCAACAAACATCTGGAAAAAGGTTCTCTGGGCTGATGAGAGAAAAAATTTTTTTTTTTTTGGCTTGGGAACAAAGTGATACGTTTGGATGGAAAGCCAACACTGCTCATCACCTTGAGAACACCATCCCCAGTGAATCATGATGGTGGTAGCATCATGTTGGGGAGATGCCTTTCATCAGCAGGGACTGAGAAACTGGTCATGGTTGAGGGCAAGAAGGATGGAGCCAAATACAGATGTATCTTATAAGAAAAGCTGTTCCAGTCACTAAGGGACTTGGGTCTGTAGTGGAGCTTCACCTTCTAACAGGACAACGACCCTAAGCATCTTTCCAAAGCTACATTGGAGTGATTCAAAACCAAGAACCTGGAAGAAGTCAAAGATACCATTGAGAATCTGTGCCAAGACTTGAAAATCACTGTTCACCAAAAGTCTAATCAGGCAGAGGTTTTGCCAAGAAGAATGAGTAAAAATATCAGACTCCAGATGTTCAAAGCTTGTAGAGACCTATCCCAGAAGACTTGTAGCTTTAATTGCAGCCAAAGGTGGTTGTACAAAGTGTTGACCCAGGGGCAAATAATTATGTAACCAACAAATGTCTGCTTTTTTTAAATTAACCTTTGTGTCACAATAAATGAACACCTAAATGTGTTACATAAATTACTGCAATGGTTAAAAAAATAAGTCCGTTCCAATACCAGGTTGTAACACTACAGAATGTGGAAATGTTTAAGAGGAGCAATGCAAGACTCTGTACATGTGATTATATTTTGCCTTCTTTCCTGCATTAATTAAAATGATGCAAAATGGACCCATTCAGTCCATCTTAAGTATTATTGCTACAGTGTTTTAACTCAACAGCACTTTTCTAGCACTTTTCTTTTCTGCCTGCTGAAAAACGTTAATGTACAACTTCGGCTGTGAACCATTTCTTCATGTACTAAGCTTCTGTGATGAATTCTGGGATTTAGCTTCTACATGAGAATTTCACACAGTGTTACAAAACCCAGGTGAAATCCATGCGAGGTAGGGACAGGTACATGCAGGGACTTGCAGTAACGAAAGTACCACCATCTTCGTGTTATCAACTGTTCATGTTATTTACACATAAGTCTCAGAGGACACGTGGTTGTTTGGATAACAAAATGGTTGTCTTTGCATTGTAGACCGTGTGAACACCAGTTCTATCATATTATAAAGAAATTTGAGTCAGTACTTCTCAACAAGCATATTGTTATAATTTAAAAAAAAACTTTAAGTGCTTGTTTTTTTCCTTGAGTTTTTTTTTTTTAGTTTTGTTTCCCTATCCTTACCATGAGCTTTAATTTGTGCTTTTCCTCACTCTTGCTGAATAGGGTAGTGTGTGCTCTCCATCTTGTGGCATTGCCTAGTCTTTTTAATTTCACAAAAGGTCATTTAATATCACGTCCTAAGAGGCTTTTGTACAGACAAAATCCCTGTTTCTAAAAATACATCCAGAAATACTCTATACCTCTCTACCCATGTTTGTGACTGTCAGAACTCTTTTGTTGGATATGATTACTGTTTACTAAGAGATTACCACCATGCACAAATTCCATTGCAGACATACTTTTGGGGAATTCTGGCTGAAAGTGAAGGAGCAATTTTAGCGATATGCGTAAGTGCTGAAGGGGCGAGGGTGTGATTAACGTTTTGCACGGGTGTGTGTTGTGTGCAATCACAACACAGTAGTGTGTGGCCCACTGGTTGGTGTATGTGCTGACTCGGTGAGATATGTGCGTGTGAGTTCGAGGCTAAACTTTTCATGTGCCGAGGAAGCCCTGGTTCACAGACACACACCCAGAGACCTCAACCCCAACACTGAAACCTGATCTGCTGTGGCCCTTAGTGGCGCCTGCTATTTATATTCACTCACTGTGTGTGTGTGTGTGTGTGTGTGTGTGTCAGAGAGAGACAGAGACAGAGAGATAAGTCACTGGTCTTGAGAGAATCATGAAGACTTTTATTTATTTCAGAGGAATGAACTGTAGGGTTGCAGTGCTGAAGGTCCTGTGGCCTGGTCCACTAGTGTTTGCTTGTGTTTGTCACTGATGGATATTGTGTGTGTAGCAAGCAGCATTTATGTGGATTTCTGTTTCTATACAGTGGTTTGGTTGTGGTAAAATGTAACAGTGGAACAGTATAGTGTGTCATGGATACTGGATATGATGTTACCACCTGGAAGTGAATTCTTTTCCAAAGACAGCAAGTCCCACAGTATTTTATTTCTCTTGCAGTCTGTGAAGGCTAACACATTTTTATTTAGAAATGAACACCAGCACATTGTACTTTTCATCCATTTATAGTTATAGGATGTTGGGGAACGTCCATGAATCAAGTCGATTCCCATTATTGCAGCTATAAACAGTCATTCCCTCAATAGCCTCTCTATTTTCTCTCGAAGTTAGACAAAGAAGTGCAGCTTGTCATTTTAGCGGGAAACTGCAAATCTCATCATTCTGAAGACTCTACTGTGTCTGAAATCTTAACGTTAAAGCTTTACATCTCACTCACTGACGGTGGAGACTCCTTCCAAGAATTCCTCCTCACCATATCGACAGTTACACTTAAATAAAATGTTTATATGGAGCATCTGTCATAAGTCATATAAGTTATAGAAAATATACTGTGAGAGCCATGCTGTTACAGAAAATTAATCAACACCTTTAGATCAATCATACTTGCATATTCAACAACATTGTGTTACAAATAATAATAACCAACTGGTTGCATAAACTGTATGAGTTTGCAAAACAGCAAAAGAACAAATTATTCAAATTATTTTCTCATTATCATACTATTCTTGTCCCCTCGGTCACCCCCTCTGTCCTGTCTATTAATAGAAAGAGACCACCATTACACCACTGCTGACTTATTATTTGGGTGGTGGAGCACTCTCAGCACAGCATCACTCTCAAACAAGCTTACAGGGTAGTGTGTTTGAGGCACTGCTACGAGTGTATCAGCTCCAGCAGTGTTGTTGTGCAGGGCTGTGAATAGTCCTCAGACTCAAATATCCAGCTAACACCAGTGCTGTAGTTAGAAACCAATCACTGACAATGGATTCAGGACAACAGACACATGTTGTGCATGAAAAGGTTCAACTTTAATCTCTATTCGTACACTTACAAGATAGACCAAAATGGTGTGACTAATAAAGTAGCCATAAAGTAATACACAGTGCTTAAAAAAAGCCAGCAATGCTTTTAAACACTGTTGATACACTCTTACCCACTAACATAGCGGCATGCTGGGAATGGTCCAACAGTCAAATAACATCTGGTCAGCAATAACAAGAGATGAGCTACAATCATTATGTGTTTGTCAGCAAAGAGTATCATTTTAGGAATATTTATGATCTTGCTGTTTTTGCTTTTAGTCGCGGTCCATTACCCAAATAATAACTGGCCTGTCATGCTCTTGTGGTGCTCACTTTCTGCTTAAGGATGAGGTAGAGCTCTGACAAGTGATGGTCTTTTAATCAATTTTAATGCATGGTGTTAAAATGGTAGTGCAGTCTTACATACTAGCTTCTATTAATCTCTGTCTCTGTATCTCTCTCTTCCTCTCTCTCTCTTTCTCTCTCACTCTGTAGTAAAATACATAAAAGAGATGTCTGCATTTTTTAAGAATACGTCTTCAGGCGCTCCTTCTCTTCTGGACTCTCCTCCCTCCACACCACAGAAGCAGGTTGAGCCAGTCACGAAGGAGACCAGAAGCATCCCACTGAAAATGTGCCATGTTACGCGCAAGCAATGTCCACCAGACACAGAGGACAGGTAAACTAATGCAAGCACACACACACACACACACACACACACACACACACACACACACACAGAGAGAGAGAAGGGTACATCTTTATTTTTTCCCTTCAACCAGGGTGTGAATTACAGTTGAAGGAGGATATGTACTAAATATTATTAATGGTAAACACTAACACTTGTTTCTCTACTCAGAATACTCACACATTTATGTAATTTGTTCTTTCACTTCATCCTTCTCTCTGTCTATGTGTTTGTAGATATTTTGAGGTGGTTTCAGCAGACAGGAAGCAGTCTGCATTTTTGAGGGCAAAGGATCCTGCAATGGCCCAGTCATGGTATAATGCTATCCAAGCAGGTTGCGCTGCACTGCTCTCTACAGTTAAAGACAGCCTCAGAGCTCTGCAGCCTGGCATGGACATCGCACACATCGGCTGGATCACAGAGCAGGTGTGTGTGTGTGTGTGTTTATTAATTGGAATAAATTTTGTGTGTGAAATGAATAATCAAGCTGAGTTAAGTGTTTGTGTGTGTGCAGGGATCGGAGAGGCCGATACTGGCAGTGCTGACAGACAGAGATCTGTTGTTGTTCAGCTCTTTGCCTGAGAGCAGACAGAGTCTTAATAGCCCAGACAAGAGCCATCCACTCATTACTACCAGGTATACACACACACACACACACACACACACACACACACACACACACAAAGAGCTATGCTGAAAGTATAGATCTACCACACAGAACACATATAAACAGAGCCCTTCTGGTGACATCTGTATTTAATAAAAAAAGCATGGCCAAGACTTATTAACATGTGGGAACGAGATCCTAATGCCATGGCCACAACATGCTAAGGCTTGGGAATGACATCATTAAGTCCCAGGAATGAAATAACTAAGCCATTGCCACCTTTTAGTAACGCGAGTGAAAAAAAAATAAGTGGCCGTGACTTTGTGGCCAATTTGCTGTGTGTCTATATATAAGGTTGTACAGAAACCACCACATGCTTGGGAAGTTTTTATACACAATTTATTATTAATTACAGTACACAACATTTTTTTTCCTAGAATAGATTGTTGATTTCGCATAAGCTTTTTCAGTTAAAACAATCAATTTGTATGTAAACTGTAGAGATTTTTCCGTTTCTTTTCAGATTCTGATACAGCTACTGAAACCTTGAGTATCAGCTGATACTGACGCCCATCCAATATTGTTTTCCTTAAAACCTACACAGCTTTAAAGTGCTTTTTAACTGAAGCACTTCAGATTTCAACTCCTTCACACAAAATATACTTCTATTTGTAAATATATAATACATATGAATATAGTAGGAAAGTGGCAGCTGAGTGGTTAACCCTCTACTGCATGAATTATTTATTTATTTTTATGGATTTTTATTACTTGAATTAGTTCAAGAAATAAAAATATATTTCAAAATAAAATAAAAAAAAATTAGGGGGGTAGTTTGTAAATTGTTGCCATATGGCAACAATGTGCAGTAAAGGGTTAAGCCATTAGATTTCTGCTTGGAAGGGTGTGAGTTCAAATCCCAACACTGCCAAGCAAGCATCTGATAAATGCTGTGTACGTAAATCATAAAATCAATCCTCACAAAAGCCGAAAAGCTGTTAAGTCTCTTTATATGTCAACAATTCCAGCTGCATGAATCCATTTCCTTTCCAAACCAAATTCCAATCTTTGCCATTTGTTACAGGATCTGACCTGTTTCCCTGATATCCGATCCACAATGTTTTGCTGTTATTGGCCTGACACTGACACTGGCTATTGGATTGCTGCCATCTCTAATAATTACTTTTAAATATACAAAACAATGAATATCTCAGTTCTATATTTTACAGTAACTAGATAATATAGCCAGTGTAGTGATGGTTCTTTAATATGAAGTCAGTTCACTGTGACCATTCTGAAAATGATGCACGTTTCAATAAGAGGTCATATTATTTCACATCAATTCTGTTCTGCTCGTAAATAAATGTTGTCTTTAGAGCATTGCTTCTTCTTCATTCTTTGAGTGAGAAAGATGCAATTATTTTCCTGTGAAACTAGAGATATCAGACTAGGGAAGCATATTTGGCAACGTAGACGCATTTCTGTCTCTCAATAAATACAGTTTGAATGTGTAGTTTGTTTGACTTGCCATTCCTGCTTACTTTATAGTTGTAAATGTAGATCAGTTTGATTTGAGTGATTTAGATGTTTCTTGTATTTTTTTTGGCTCTGGTATGTTGTACTACAGTGAATAGGAATCAGAAATCAAAAAAGCAGGTGTATGTTGGTATATTCCTTAAAGAATCAGAGTGTCCAGTGTCTTCTGAATGACATAAGTAACTTTGTTTAACTTTGTTGATCTCAGGTTGACAGCTCTGTCTTTCTCCGTCTATCTCTTTTAGGCTTGTTCATTCTGGACCTGGGAAGAGCACATCAGGACAGGATTCTGATTTAACATTCGGTCTGCGTTTAGGCACTAAGCATGGTGTGGAGACCCACCTGTTTCAAGTGGACACTGCAAAAGAACTCTCCACTTGGAGCCACCTCCTGGTGGAGGGCTGTCACAGTGCTGCTGAGCTCATCCAGGAAGTCACTACAGGCACGTCCATCCCACTTTCACACACGTCCTTTACGCTGAATTAGGACGCGAAATCCTTACCCTCCCTATTATAACAGAAATCGCCATACTGAGCTCATTTCAGTATAAAATAGCTAAGCGCTATGAGTACTGTGAGCAGAATGCTGGGAAACACAGATTTAGGAGTGTAGAGGAATTTCACTGACATGTTGCTAGAGTTAGAAACTAGTAATGCATGATACTAAAGGCTTCAGATATACCAAGTAGTGACCACAGTTCTTGACTGAGCCATGATGGTTCAGCTGCAGGAGTGTGGAGAGACGAAGCGCAGTTGTTTTTCAGAACTGAGTCAGTATGGCATGATGTCGCCCTCTGCTGATTAATGCTCATGTTGCACTATTACAAATGTGTAATGGATAGCTAAATATACATTACTGTATTGCTGTACTAATTAGGTAATAATGAACAACGCTACAGAAATACTGAAATCTCACCGAGTTGTAAACATATGGGAAAATTGCTAGGAACTCCTCTTTGCAGTTGTTAAATACTAGGAAAGAATTGGTTCTAGATGTTCACAAAAGTCTAAAAGCTTTTTTTTTTATTGTATTTATGATGCATCACTATATAGGACACATTTTCAATTAATCTATTTAAAATACACTTTAACAGCTAAACCAAAAAGGCTTGTTTGAATTGATACAAAAGCTTACAGGACACGCAGACGTGTGACACTCATAGACTCTCAGACATCCTTTTAGACAATTAGTGATTAAAATGAAAATGATTTAATATGCTGAATGTGACCATGTATGCTGAATGTGACAGTGTGTTCAAAGTTGTAAGTTTTTAAGGATACCTTGAGTAGATTGGTGTTAGATAAAAGCCCCCTTCTCTCTCTGTGTCTCTCTCTCTCTCTCTCTCTCTCTCTCTCTCTCTCTTGCAGCGTGCAGTTGGAACGGTCAGTCATGCATGCTCAGTGTGCACATAGAGAACGGTTTCACTTTGTTCACTGATGAGGCAGGTGTGAGGAGACACATTCTTCTGCAGCAGCCGTTTGAGCGTCTGCGCATGTCCTCTGACGATGGAGTGCGGATGATCTTCCTTGACTTTGGAGGCCCGGAGGCCGAGATTGTGAGAACTCTCTCTCTCTCTCTCTCTCTCTCTCTCTCTCTCTGTGTTCTAGCTTCCCTTCCTCTCTTCTCGCTCCTCTTGTCTTTAGTTCTAAGTTTTCTCCTGAACATAGCTCATACCTTTTTGAACGCACTGCCTTTTCTATTCTGTTTTTTATTCTCACTCAATTCATGTAGTCTTTCACTTTTGCTTTCATCTCAGATCACAGGTCTGTATACACAGTGAGCGCATAGTTATTCTCTTTTGACTTCTTCCATTCTTCTGGGTGAAACTTTCACTGTAGATTTCAGACTACAGGGTGTCCCAAATACATAACTTTATTTACAAAACATCCTCTACATGATTGCCATTTTTACACACACACACACACACACACACACACACACACACACACACACACACACACGATGAACTCGTGTTAATACATCTGGTGTTATGCATGCAACTGTATGTCCATCGCAACCTTGCGACAGCTTCCCAATCCAGCAATGAGAGAATGATTTCAATACGTTCTTCTTTTGTCAGAGGCATTCTTGAAGTCAATCTGAAAAAAAAAGAATACAATATAAAACTAAGTATGAAAAATTTGGGAAGACATTTTGCTAATAGTGTTAATTTGCCCTATGTGTGTACTTTTGGGACTCTCTGTACTGTTTTATAGTACCAGTGTGTACTCTATCTTTACTTATATTTTCTCTTCTTTCTTTTCTGCATTCATTCAGAACATCTTTCATTCACTTTGCTCTTCTTCTGTTTTTTTTTCCCAGCAACTGGATCTTCATGCCTGTCCTAAGACCATCGTCTTCATCATTCACTCTTTCCTCTCGGCTAAGGTGAAGCGTTTAGGCCTGCTTGCATGAGCGCTGATGTTCTAAACCCCACACACAGTTACGATGACATGAGGCACAACTAGACAGTTGGAAGGTGGACCAGACAGAGTTAAAACCAGGGGCTGCCATTGGTGAAGTCCACGGTGACAACAGGTTGTTTGTTAAATTTCGGTACGTAGTTTTAACAACTAGAATAAAATGTACAGTTGGAAAAAAATTTTAGAGAATATTTTGTGTGCCATATCAATTTGTATGAAACACTTGGTGCAGACAGAAAAGCA
Source organism: Pangasius macronema (assembly GCA_037577455.1). Classification (NCBI taxonomy): domain Eukaryota; kingdom Metazoa; phylum Chordata; class Actinopteri; order Siluriformes; family Pangasiidae; genus Pangasius; species Pangasius macronema. The sequence goes on from CM074946.1 coordinate 9,504,452, forward strand.
AAAAAAGTTTTTGCAGGAATACTTCACTGAAAAAAAACAACAAATCATGGCAAACAATGGATTAAATCCAGTGGAGAAGTGGTGTAGTGCTGTAGTCCAGTCTAATCTAGTTGATATACTGTAATAAGGAAATTCACATCAGAGTTAAAATGCCAGCAAACAGTATCTTTTTTAAATTTCTTGTGGCTTTTGAATGATGCAATTTAATACAGAACAAATACATGGGTTTACTATATAAACCCCTTAAAAGGTTGTGCACACAAACACCAATTGAAATAGATGAGTTCGCCTATCACCAGCCTGGGCCCCACTGGCTTTAAATCATAATGTTAACGCTAGTCACAATAAGAGGCACACTGCCAGTGACAAGTTCTTGAGCACCCTATATTTGAGTATTTTCATATTTTTCATTGAGAAACATTTGTGACTTATATTACACCTAATGCATGCACAGTCAAAGAGTGCAATAAAAGAAGCCCTAGTCTAGAGTGCCACACCCTAGACTCTCGAAAGGTCAATTTTGTAGCTCAATTTACGTCTCTCACTCTAGAAAACTACCTTGTTTCTGGACTTTCTTTGCATTTACCTTATTTAATTACCAGTCTCTACCTTTCAGTTTTGTCTGCGGCACTAATAGTCCTTAAACTGTAATAAAACCTAAAAAAAAACTCCAGGTGTTCAAAAACTTCTGACTGACAGTATAAAGTGGTCCTTTCATGTGGTTATGGGTATAATTAGAATATCCACAACGCACCGTGCCATTAGGAGACAACATAAGCGCTCTTTAAATGCACCGTTGAGATAGTGGGCTGCAGATATGGGAATCTGGGAATTTCTGCTTGAGAATTACAGCACAGAACAGCCTTCCTCGCTCCCTAGAAGACGCACTCCGAAATAGAATCGATCAGGCGAACACCTTCTTCTGTTTTGCCACAGAGCGCTCGTACCCCAGCTGATGAATTTTGATGTCATACTTTTCTCCCGAAGGAAAAAAAAATCCCTCTTCGGTGAGGCTTCGAATAGACAGACAGTCAAATCTAATTCTGTTTTTCACATACCTAATACTGTATGCGATGTAATCCTTTTTTATTCTGAATCAATCATTTCCTGGCAGCTTGTCAAAATATGAAATTGTATCCGTTAAAAAAAATCACATTCAAACTTATTTATTCATACAACCTTACAGTTGAAATGAAAATTGAACTCGAGTCACTTTTCTCTAATCATTAAGATATTAATTATTTGACATTTGAGTATTATACAGTCATGGGTGTAATTTTTTTTTAAGATTTTTAGATATCGACAAAATGTACTTGCAGTGCACCAGAGTGCTTAGGATAACTGAGCTCACTGAGCTGACCCTTACAAAAATATACATATAATACAATATTGAAAAATCTGAACACTCACTTATTTATTGTACTAGAGAAATGATTTGTATTTACAATTTTCCTAACCTTTTTTTCTTTAAATTTTACCATCGTGAGGTGGCATTTTGTAACGCAGAACTGCAGAACATTGCTGTAAGGAATCACGGCATATTTGGAAACCTTTTTAAATTTGAGAACTTTATAAAGATGTTTTTGTATGTAACCACATACCCAGTATTTCGACAATTACATAATTGTTTTAGGGAAGCAAAGAGAAACTAGCATTCGTAGTATTTCCAGAATGAAAGCTTATTTGACCAACACTTTGCTTAAGTGCTACTCCTATGAACATTAGCATCTTTAAAATCAGTGGTAAAGCCCAGGAACACATTTTATCTCCACCAAACAAGTACACTCGTCCTAAGGACCCTCGTCTGCAGTGGGAATTGTTGAATTGTTTTGCTTTGTGATTTTAAATTTGTCTTTAACACACACAAAAAAAAAATGAAATGCAACCGTAACGGTTTTGTGTTCAGTGGATAAGTAGGTATCATTTATTATGGTGGCCTTTCAGAAATCATCCTATAAATTAATATATACTTAAAACTAAAATATGTTAGCTGATTTTTGTCTGATGTAAAATAACATGTACGAATAAATTTGTTCTCACACGGAATGTCCCAACAAACATGTATTTTTTACAACTGAATAAACTTTACTTGTTGACTTACACCATGTTTCCGGTGAACAGTGTTCACACATCATCTGGGCAGTGCATTGGGAATTAGATAGAAAGTTTGAGGTGCATCATGGTTAAGCCTGGACTGACAACACTAAGGCTATGTCCGACATTACACTATTCACTACAAAGTGCAATATTTTGTCCAGCATTTTATCCTGATTAGTGTGTCTGTACCGGGAACGATGCAGTGAGAGGTCGAGATGCTATAGTAAGGCACTGATTAATGGATACATGCATCAAAGTGGAATTGAAACTTAATTTGGAATGACTGTTTTGGTGAATTCACCTAAGATTTCAAATAGTCTACAGACGATCTGATGAACCCTCATGGTCATTGTTGCTAAGGTAACCGTTGATATCATTACTAGAGGTTTAATCTGATCTGCAGTTGTTGGTGGGTTCAAGTCGGGTTCAGAGGTTTGACTCTGGTCTTTTGTCAGATTGGGTTTAAAATCTCAGAGTCAATTAAAGATCTAAAAAAAAAAGCATAGTGGAAAATATCTATTACACTCATGAAGGTACAGAATGACAAAACGTTTGTGAATTGCACACTCTGCATTAGTGCGCTCTATAGTGCTCCAGTGTGAGGAACATTAGAGACACACCTCACTCAGGATAAGGGTGGCCATTAGTGAAATGGACAGCTCGAAATTGAATCATACAAAACCTTGACAAATCTCTACAGTATCGGGGGGAAAAGAGAAAGAAGAAAAACAAGTGAAAAACAATGTACAAAAACAACACCACGATTATTGCCAAAAGCTGTAAACAGACAGATATTAGAAGCAATGGTGATGTGCTTTGTGTGACAAAAGCATGGTGAATAATGGAAAATAATAACATGTGGCATCAGCCTACAAAAAAAGGTTCATATGAAAGCAAAGCCCCTTCCTGTCCCCCCCATATTACCCTCTAACTGTTGGCATGGCAACAGCAGTGCCATAAGATTGGCAGCAGGCTTCAGTGTTCTATATCAGTTAGTTGGAGAAATTGCCAATCAGTCTTTTAGATCAAAGAGAGAGAGAGAGAGAGAGAGAGAGAGAGAGAGAGAGAGAGAGAGAGCAGATATGGAGTGAATATATTTTGATTAGATAAAAACTAGACGGCCACTTAGGCGGGGGAGAAGAGAGAAAATTGGCTGAGGCTGGGGGAGGTGGTGCATTAATAAAAGGTTGCATCTTTACATTTTCCTCCCTCAGTTCTCTTTTCTCTTCTACAATTAAAGTGATTGTCTCTGTCCTTCATGCTGTTGATTGGTGTAGGATGAGAAGTTTTACTGTTCAGCAGCAGACGCAGTACAGTATATATGTGGAAGTCTATTTATGTAGGATGTATTTATCCTCTGCTGTGTATCGGAGCTGATGGGTGGCCATTTTAAACAGGACAGACAGCTACAAGTGGATTTCGAGGTCATTCCCATTGCAGCTTTAAAATAAATAAATAAATAAATAAATAGTTTATAAAATTGTAAACTCTTGGTTGTAATAGGTGAAGCAGTAACAGTGTCTAACAGTGTGGGATATGTTGATCTCTTCACAAATGAAGTGATGATGATCCTATGATACTGTGTGTGTGTGTGTGTGTGTGTGTGTGTTATATCTTGGTGGGGACTAAGTGACCCTGCAAGGATAGGAATATCTGACAGTTTTGACCTTGTGGGGACATTTGCATGGTCCTCACGAGGCAAAGGAAAACTGCTTTTTATTTTACAGAAACTAAAATGCTTTTATCTCTACGCAGACTGAATGGAGACATTTGGCTGGTCCCGATGAGTGAGGGAAAAATTACACATGTGTGTGTGTGTGTGTGTGTGTGTGTGTGTGTGTGTGTGTGTGTGTGTGTGTGTGTGTGTGTGTGTGTGCAAATATTCACTGCTCTCATTTACCCTGAGGTTATCCCACTGTCTACTTGACTCTTAATCTTCTCTCCTGGGGAATGCAACAATAACATATAATTTAGCATTTATATCCCTACCGTTGCACACATACAGATACATATTTCAGATATTTTTCATCCTGAGCATCAGTTATGACAACCAAGAAACATGCAGTTCTAAAGACTGCTGGCATTGTTGGCTGACAAGCACAAAAAAAAACCCTGAAAAAAAATAAATAAATAAAAAAATCAGAAAAAAACTGTAATACAGCTGACATGTTGCCAGGGGGCAATAGAACACCAACTGGAGCCAGAAATCAGACGAGTTCAACATGCGTTCCTTCATTCTTACTACACAGCTAACTAACAAGAGCCTGCAGATTTGGCATAAAATTATCACTTTAACAAAGTCAGGGAATGAATCTGCTTCAAACCACAGGCAACTGAACTCTGAGGGAAATGACTTGCACGGAAAGCGTAGTAAGAGACATGGGTGTGCAAAAGGAGTCCCTCTGTGAAACAGTAGGGGTCTCTGTGTCTCCACCAGAGAGAGAGAGAGAGAGAGAGAGAGGGAGAGAGAGAGAGAGAGAGGGAGAGAGAGAGAGCACTCTGATTGAAGAGATGACCTAATTCAGTTCAGGACGTCCCACAATGCTTGCTCATGTACAAAACACACACACACACACACACACACACACACACACACGCACACACACAAAACACATATTTCTATCCCTCTCTCTCCCATAGACACACAACAAGAGGGGAAGAGATAGGAGAGAGAGAGAGAGAGAGAGAATGAGATTATTTCTCAAAGTACAGCACTGAAATCCATATTGAAAAGGGATGCCATTGTCTGTCCCTTCTCTAACCTTGTGGTTGGCTGATGCATTTTTTTCCATTTAGAACTCAAATGACATGCAAAAACACAATACATATCTAACCTTAATAATAATAATAATAGTAATAAAAAATAGTCAGCTCCAACAACCAATCAGTTTTTCAAACCAGTTTACACTGCAGAAACATTCAATCGATTCATTAGTGCAGTTTCTATCAGTTATAGTCTTTCACTCAGATCTCTCTCTCTCTCTCTCTCCCCCCAAACATCAATTTTTGCTGGAATTATAGGTAGTCATTTCATGCTAAGACATGGTTTGACTTTTTCCCCCCCTCTTTTTTTTATGATTGTTATTATTACTGCATGTACTAAAGAGGCAGGATAGGGTTATTAAATATGCCAGAGCCAATTGTATTTTTGCTCAAGTAAGCTTCCTGGAAATATTCCATCTGTGCTGCTTTTATACTTGTGAATGTAGTTATGAATTTTAAAGCAGGCTGCTCTAAGTAAGGGAGAGGAGGGGGTGTGCGCAGAATTCTGAGTAATGCTGAGAGATTGGAATTTCTTGTTTGAGAAGCAGTAAAAGGAGAAGGGGGGGAGCAAAGTGAAAGAGGGGGAGAAGGGAGAAAACGAGGTTGTATTAGACATACCGGTTTTCATCATGCCCCCAAAAATAATCTCTCTCTCTCTCTCTTTCTCTCTCTCTCTCTCTCTCTCTTTCGCTCTCTCCTTCTATCTCTCTGTTCTGATACTCTGTTAATGAGAGTACATTCATGTTTGGATTTTCTCAGTGAACCAATAAGGTCAGTTTTGAAAGCTTTTGTCTGCATGTGAAACTCGCTCTGCGATGAAATTTATTCTGGGAAAAATATTCTGAAATGAGAAAAACTGTCAAAAAAAAAAAAACTGCGGCTGTGTGTTTTTACTGAGTGTTGTCGGTTTTAAGAGCAGCTGTACAGATACAGCTGTGCAGCGAGGCATTGTAACTTGCCAATCACACGAAAGGTCATTGGGTGTAGTTTTACCTAATGAGGTCCAGGTGGAACAACGCCTAATCAGGTCACCTTTAAAAAGCCCTTCAGTTAAAGTGTAGAGACTGGAAGTAAAAAGGCCACACATGTGCTATGTCCAATATGTTTGAAGTCTACTCTAAATAGCATGCCATAATGGTATTCCAGAGAAATGAATGCGTTTAAAATCATAGTATTTATCAAACAGCTGGCTAAAAAGCAGCCTGCTTTCAAAAGCTGAAAAAAAAAAAGAGAGAGAGAGAGAGAGAGAGAGAGAGAGAGAGAGAGAGGTATAGCTTCTGAAAGAGTCAGTTGTTGAGAAGATGGTGGATGTGGCTGAAGTGGTTTTCAGTAGACATATCTGATTATTATACTTCCTTTATTTAATCAGAACACATTAAAGTTGCAGGATATCGTTATTTGGAAACTATTTGGAGGCTCCTGTGCGAGAAATATGTTGTTAGTCTGGATTTTGCAAACGAATTCAAGTAGGTTTGTATTCAGGTAATGGCTAATGGTCTAAATGTCAATCCATGATGAAGTGTCATGATCGGCAAATCTGACCCAGCAGTATTTTTTTTTCTATTTTGCTATTCAGTGCATCTCGCAGCAATGACAAGGACATTCTGTTTTCATATTCTCAATATTTTTTTTCTCAGTATTGTATTTTATGTATTTTTTTTACAGGCATCATAAAGCTACAGTGTATTTTTTGGCTGTTAAAAATGTTCCTGAGCTGCTGTGAGTCACCCTGACAATCCTGTAATAGTAATTCACAGTCAGAGCTGTGTCAGTGGTGTCGTGTCAGAATTGGTAGGAAATTTATACGCATACATCATACGCCAGCTCAGATATGTCAGACGTCATCATATCCCAACTTCAGGCATGAAAGAAGTCTGACTACTCTGTGACAGGCAAGAGCCACAGCCAATCAGGGGAAAGAAAGAGCAAGAATGTGAGAGATTAAACAAAACCAAATAGGAGTGTCATGCTGAACAGCTAGGTGTCTATTTGTTCTATAATTTGGTAGGAAAGATCGTGAAAGATAGAAAAAAGACCTCTGATTTATCTTTGTTAGAGAATTTGTGGTGTTACCCAGTTATTGAGTTGTTTAGCTAGAGAGCTAGTCATCTACTGACAGGCTGGAGAAAAAAAACACACAGATTAAATAATAAAGTAAATAAAGATGTGAGCAGAGATGAGAGTTTTTTCTCTCCATGCTGTATTTCAAATAGTTAACTAGACTTACTGGGCTAGCTTGCATCTTTGAGCAACGAATATGCATGGAGCTAGATATGAGTCAACATAGAAACACACTGTGAGATTATAAACAAGATAGCAACTGTATTGCTTAGTAACTGTGACAGTAACACTGATATGCACAATAAAGTTTATATTCTCATGTTTAATATTGAGGAAATGTGACAGATAATTATATCTTATACTTGGGCCTTCCTATACCATATCAACATACTAAATATGGTAGGCTTGTCAGTACAGCATTGGTGTCATTACTATTTAGGTATACTGATTAGTGTACTTTATATGTTTTTAAGATGCAGCCTTGAATTCTTTCTGAGTGTTACAATAGTGAGTTTAATCTGCACTGTGGAAAGGATTGAAGCACAAACAGTCTATGTTCTTCCACAAGTAGCTTGAGATGGTATTCTTCTATCAGAGAGAGTGAAATTTCCAAATGTTTAACAAAAAGTTTTGAAAATACACTATATGGCCAAAACTATATGGACACCTGACCATCACACCCATATGTGGTTCTTCCCCAAACTGATGCCACAAAGTTGGAAGCACACAACTGTATAGGATTTCATTGTATACGCTAATATTTTGAGTCCCTTCCCTGGAACTAAGGGGCCCAAGCATGTTCCTGTATGACAATGCCCCTGTGCGTAAAGCGAGTTCCATAAAGACATGGTTTGCCAAAGTGGGCAAGAGTGGAAGAACTCGAGTGGCTTCTTCACCCAGCATCACTGTCTGAGCTCACTAATGCTCTTTTGGAAGAATGTCCAAATCCCCAAAGCCATCTTCCAAAATCTAGTGGAAAGCCTTCTCAGAAGAGTGGAGGTTATTATAACAATAAAGGGGGAATGAATTTGGAACAGGATGTTCAAAAAGCACATATGGATGTAATGGTTACGTGTCCACATACTTTTGGCCATATAGTGTATGCTCTAGAACAAGTGCCAAGGTGGAAATACAATAAGTTTGGAGGAATAACTAGCTATAAAGCTGTAGTTTGTGTTGTAATATTAAATAAGCCAGAAAAAAGTGTTCAAACATTGTTCAAACATCTTATATATAATGGTTGGATTTGACTTGTGCATTTGATTTGATCTTGTGCATCTCATAATCCTTTGAATGGAATGAGTTGGTTTCAGCGTACTGGCATCTACCCACCTTCAAGTGACTCTGTAGAGCATCTGTGGGGGGTCCAGAATTTCAACATCAGCATGAGGGCAACGTGAGGAATGCAAGAATGGCAGAACATCAACGCACAACTGCACATTTAATGGCTCTGTGATCCAAACATCAGAGGTGGCTTTAAGAGATGCTCACGCAAGCTCCTTAAGCACTGCAGCAGTTTATTTATTTATTTCAACCTTTATTTAACCAGGAATTCTTGTGAGATTAGCAACATCTCGTTTGCGAGAGATTCCTCGCCACAATGGCCTCACAGTTGCACACACCCCATTATACACACACAAAAATATACACTAAGATTCAGCATATGCATTAGTAAAATACAGAATTAAAACAGTACCAAAAGTGAAAATTAAATTCAAACAGGGTGGGAAAAAGTGAAAATGGCTGTTGTTGTTGTTGTTCACTGTTGTTATAGTTTTACTGATGGCTGTCTGCTTCATTTTCCTGTCATTGTTTTCATTAAATAATTTTATCTGTACAATGAAAGTAGAGTCTCAGCCTAGTGATAAGTGTTACTGTTCTTTTTTCCCCTGTAGGTGTGTGAGTATTTTATAGCTTAGATGCAAACATCATTGTGTCTTTTATCCTCTTTAATCAGTTTTTTTTTGTGTAAATATGCTTAATTGCTTTATTGCTATGGATGTATCAAATACACCGCTCTCACCAAATTCTGCTTTATCTACTGGTTTCACATCCTACAGCCTCAGAAGCACTTTGCTTGCACAGCTGATGAAGGAGATTTGTCCTGTACTTTTCTTTTTTTCTCTAAAACCTTTGTGTACTGTGCTTAATTTGTTACACTTAATTATGCGTATGTGTGGATATGGGTTGCTGTTTCTTAATGTCACTTCTTTTAGAGAGATATGTGACTATATAATGTGTGTAATTGTAGAATTAATTTTAGAATTCACACACACACACACACACACACACACACACACACACACACACACACACACACACATACACACATACCAAAAACAATCCAAAGATTTGATTTAAGGCTGTTTGAGAAAAATCATTCATCTCTGTGTGCTCTTTTATTGAGTTGTTATTATTAATTTGACAATCTAATAATTTTTCACAGGCTTTCTCATTTGTGTTATTTTTCATTTGAGCATCACCGCCACAGGGTCATGTGGAGACTCAGAACAAACCTGATTAAATAAATTAAAGGCACACACACAAATTGCAGGCTTTCATCTTCAATTCCTGATTGGATTCCTGACAATAGCATTGCATAGGACACAGATGTGCCTTATTGTGGGATTTTGTTTGTGTGTGTGTGTGTGTGTGTGTGTGTGTGTGGTGTTGTTGCAGGTTACTTGACCATAAAACACTATATAGTTTACTACTATGTTGCATTTCAGCCATCAAGGCATCAGTGTATTAGCTAATGACAGCTACTATAAATCATTTATAGTATGTAGTAAATAAAAAAAAAATTTCGGTAGACAATATAAATAAAAACATTATGACAACATAAATGAAACCGCAACTGGGACAAATATGTAAATGATCTTTGTGTTTAAAGGTGGTGTCTACGTTTAGAGGTATACGTCTATTGAGAGACCGAAAAGTTAATTAGAAATTTATTGTTATGAACAGGTAATTACTGGACTGCGACACTTCATGTTCATCTTTTCCTTTGTTTTGTGTTTTTATGTATTTTTTTTTCTCTTTAAAAAATTACTACTTTCTGTGTAATAGAACTGTTGCATCCTGCAGCTTTAAAATATATTATAGAAATCACACACATATTTTCCCATGCTGAACTCATATGTTATTGGGTTATGGTATTATTATTATTATTATTATTATTATTATTATTATAGCAAACATAAAGAAGTCATAATCGTGATCGACTCATCGACGATAAAGACACTACAAGAGATTTTCACACTCTTGGTCTCTTCATAGTTTAGTTTCATAGTTTTGACTCATACTTCTGATATGAGTTGAGAGAAATCGGTTGAGGCTGGGGAACACGACTGTTATTTCAGTTCCAACATGGCCAGTCGTATGGTTTATCAGGGTGATGTGGGCTGTTGAGAGCTAGCAGAGCCATAAAAAAAGGTTAATGAACTAAGAAGCTTTTGTTCGTTCAAACACAAACTTCCTGCCACCATAGAGCTGTGTGTAATAGCTTTATCTACACAATCTAAACACCCACTGTGTCCCAGTTACTGTGTGCTTAACAAATACAGGTGGTGCACAAGGTGAAATCCACTGAGATTCTCCATCTTGTTTGAAGCTTTGTTATTGAAATGTAGCTTCTACTCGGGAATATTTATCATTAGCTGTCAGCACACATGGTTTTACGCTTATACATTTTGAACCGTGTATCTATTTTTTTTAAATAGTGGCACAAACATCAAATGATCTCTTCACAACTTCACAACATTGCAGACTTAATTTCTTCAGACTCAGTTCCTATGATTTATGTTAAATGCCTTTCAGAAACAAAGGCACGCATGCTACAGCATTATAATGATGGAAACGGGAGAAAAAAACAACAACAAGGTTTAAGCTACAAACATTTCTGCAAAATTCTCAGAACCAAAATACCCCGGCGCCTTATACAGTTGCCACAGTTGTGATGCAGGTTGCAAATTCTCTCTGTTGAAACTTTTTTCATTTTGCTGAATCTAAGAAAAAAAAAAAACAGAAAAGGAAACATCTTATAAAAAGGAAGAAACTGAAACTCTTTTCTTGTCAAATCCGCCCACGTTTCCTGGGCCTGTTCGCACTCTTAGAGAGAGAGAGAGAGAGATTTTCTCTCGCTCTCTCACTCCGTCTATCTCCCTGACTGGGCTATTGTTAAAGAGAAGAAATAAGAAAATGAAGCACAGCATTAGGACTTTTCCTTACACACAGACTTGCTCTGTTAAAGACTAGCAGATGAGTTACATACTGTATCTGGCTTCGTTAAGATTAAAATGTTGACGTGGAAACTATAGCCCATACGTTACATGACCACATCAAAGAATGAAAAAAAAAAAAAAAATGGCCAGATGGGAGAGCAAAAAAAAAAAATATCCATCTCCTGTCAAAGAGTGTGTTAAGTGCACGTTGTACCACAAAGTTAAGCTGCTGCACAAGTGGAAAGTTCCTACGTCGTGAAACAAACTGTCTCTCTGCTTTAGATCTTTTGTTCATATGTCCATCACTTGCAACTGCTCATTTATGAATACTTTTACACTTTCTGATGCGTATGTTTTTTAAAAACAAGTGCTGTTGCAAATGGTTAGTTTGGTAGTAAAAAAAAAATCATGCTGTAGCGTTTGCTATTAAAGACACAAGCACAGTAAAACGTGGGTGTATTTTCAGGTAAACATTACAGATAAGCTAAAGGTCTTTCATGACATCTAACAATCACACAAACACACACACACAAAAAAAGCCTGAAAGCATAAATGTTCACCAAGAAGCTTATTAAGCTACTGCGCTGATGTGCAGCTTTATGTAGCGAACGGCGAGAGAAACATACTGCATGTGAAAGTGTATGTGAGAGGAGGCACAAACACGACGGCTGCAGCTCGCACGGAGCAGCTCTGCCTTGCAGCCCCCCATTATCTTGTGTTTCATTAAGAATGTATGACTGCGATTTCCACATAATGTGTGTCATAGCACGGAATGGTGCTTCAGGTTTCCAATTGCTCAATAATGATCTATTTGCCAATTCAATACTAGCAGAGGTGCCTGGTGCAGTATGAATAAAACATATAATGGTGTTTGGGGAAGTGGGGTGCTCAGCAATCCTACAGTATAGGTTTAATTTTACACGGAGCTGGCTAGAAAAAGCACGGCTACTTATAGAATATCAAAAGTCTAAGTCTAAGGACAGTCTCTATACAGCAGTAATGCATTTGTTTTAATCAGACCATATGTACTTTAATGTCTTGTGTCTTTTTTTCTGTGCAGGTTGTCTGTGCAAGTCAGTATTCACAACAAATACGATCTCGAAAAGGATTTATATTTAGTACTAACTCAGGTTTACGTGAGGTGCAAATGAACAAGCATTTATGACTGTCTTTCATGAACGATATTTGTGTGTGTGTGTAAATGGTGCGCTCGTGTTTGTAAATGCATCATGATGTTTTTGAATGAGATGTGAAAGAAAGAAAGAATGAAAGAAAGACATTTATTTCACCTTTAACGTTTTTTTTTTATTACGGACAAATGAAACCAAAAAGGTATAGTGACACAAAATTACCTGGCTGCAAGGAAAGAAGAGGCCAGTATCAAAAAGTAAAAAACAAACAAACAAACAAACAAAAAAAGCAATCTTCATCAAACCAAAAAGCAAAAAAAAAAAAGAAACAAAGAAAAAAAAACAACAAATGAAATAATGTAGTTATATGCAAAACTGATCTCATTTTGTTCATAAATAGATAGGAAACCTGTTAAACAATTAAATAACTGATGGGCAACTTGCAAAAAAAAAAAAAAAAAGATAAGTTGGTAACAATTTAAAATAATTAGAATTACTGGCTTTACAAATAAAATAACTACAATTGGCAGGTTTGTACACAAATTAAATGTCTTAAAAGTTTTTTTTTTTTTTTTTTTACCAAACTAAAATATTATGCTACAGTGAAAGAAAGAAAAGCTTGACTAAATGATCAAATGTATTTTTTTTCCACAAAAATTAAGGATGAGATCAACACAATATAACACCTAGCAAAGCTACTAGAAAACTATAGACCCACTGTTGTTTTAAATGTGTGCTGAAATATCTCACATTGAGCGTGGTTCGGTTCCCCTCTACATGTTGCACTGGTATGGATTCATCAGTCAGACCAGGCAAAAAGAACGCCTCTGATTGCCTTTAAATAAAGGCCTTTGTTTTAATACTGCGGGCTCACTTCCTGTAAAAGCTGTCCCCGTTTTCATCCATCTGAAATGTACAACCTGAGATAACAAGCAAAGCCAATCGGATCCCGAACGAATTTTGGTTCTAAGAACAAGCCTGTTTGGAAAATGTTACAAACCAAGCCTTGGGTCAGGGTTTTCTGCTAATTTACACAGTCGGAGCTGCAGTTTGCGGATCTCGAATGGAGACGCAGGTCATAAAGTTTGTAACGGTTTTGAACCATCAATCTTTATTTGACAATCCACCAGTGAGCACAGATTTAATGCAAGATTGTGTTTGTGTGAAACACTCCTCTAATATCTGCACAGGCTGATCAATTTTTCAACACACACACACACACACACACACACACACACACACACACACACACACACACACACACACACACACATGCATACTGGCATTCAGTTTCTCACATACCAGCACACGCTCACAGGATACCATTTAAAATACAAATTAATGAATTATAAGTCATATTAAAGAAGAAAAAATATCTGGACTTCATTTTTTTCCAATTTGATCCCAAAAAAGTGATATTTACAATCACACTGTGACAGATTATTAAAGACCTCTGAAGGTCTTTAAAATTACAAAAAAAGAAGTTGTTAAATGTATTTATCTATTCTCCTGTTTCTTTTTTTCTCTCTTTTCTGGCCTTACTAATACCTTTTCAAAATTCACAGAGCATCAGATGAACCTACAGTAAGATGTTGGTCTTTTAATGACTTTATCATAAGAGTATTTCTCTACAGTACAGGACCTGTTATTGGCAAAAACAAAAAAAACAAAAAAAAAAACAACAACATTATAGCAACCAAGAAATAAATAAAAGAACAAAATGAGGGCATGAGAAAGTAATCAAGAAGAGGAAAGTTTTCCTCTATTTTAATTAAAGCTCGTTTGCCCTGAGGGCCAGTTTTATGGTAGTTTGTTTATTTTTTACTTTAATATATCTATTTTTTTTTTTTTATTCAGAGAAAGTAAGAGTGCTCTGGAAGGTCTCCAGTGGGAGGCCTGTACATTTTAAGTGCTTGGCAAAAAAATGAGAGGATCACTAGTAGTCTTCAGAACACGCGTACACATCCTTCTAAAAACGAATGAAAATGACACTGAGTAAAAACAGAAGGTGACGGGGGAAAGGGTGGAGAGGTGTAGGGTACTCCCTGGTGTTGTTTCATCACTTTTTGTCACACATCGTCTTTTTGTTTCTTCTCCATTCACTTCAAGTGAGGTAGAGTGGCTTGTCCCTGCCTATCATGCTGCCACTGCAAAATAATAATAATAAAAAAAAACACACCATACGTTACGACAATTAAGTCTGACAACATACATAGTTCATACACAAAGAAAATATGATCATCCACCTAAAAATCTCGATATCCATATTTTATGCTGTCCAAACTACTCCAGATGTGAACATATAAACCCGACTCTTCTGGTTTCAGGGAAAATACTCAGACCTGAAAGAGTCAGAGAGTCAGTGAGTAAATATGCGTCAAGTGTATACCCGGTATCTCGTGTCACGAGCGCAGAACAGAAAAAAGGCCACAGTCAAGGCTGCAGTGAGGTCTGAGGTCTGGTGCTGCTCTGTCGCATTAACGCACAGGTGTATCAGTTATAATAATACTTAAATATATCAGCTGGCATGCTGAATAAGCACATTTTAATTCAGTTTCTTCAAGTCTGTCTCAAGTCTGTCCAATTCCAGCACATGACAAGTGTAAGGACGCCTTGACCAGCAAGTTTAATAAAAAGTTGAAGCGCTCGCTTAATGCTTAATGCTTAATGCTCACAGGGGCATTATCATGATGAAACAACTTTGGGCCCCTTAGTTCTAGTGAATTGAATTTGTAATGCAAAGATATTCTACACAATTCTGTGCTTCCAGGTTTGTAGCAACATTCTGGGGAAGATCCACATATGGATGTGATGGGCAGGTGTCCACAAATTTTTGGCCATATAATGTACATTTAATGATTGGTAACACACTGAATGGTCAAGGTTTTGACTCCTAACCCTTAAACACAATACACAATCACCTACTGTCTATTATATTAATAAAGTCTCCTTATCAGCGCCATCAGACCTAAAGAGTTTATTATACTCAAACTGTTAAACACATAAATTACACAAAAAATGGTCTAATTTAACCAACAAAGCATGAGAACATCAGGTCAGGTTGCCAGCATGCCATCTATCCCTCTGAGGAAAAGGTACAAATTGACTTTAAGTCGCGGTGAATTTACATTTCAGGTCGTGACTTCTTCAAATGTTACTCCTATGCGGGATGTCTATAAGCCGTAATCACTGCTGTCTAAAGGCTGGACTGACAAGGGCGTCAAAGAATTAGGTTCAGAGTCTGACATGGGAGCTTTTTCTACGAGTCACTGGAAGGGAAGAGTCTCACACACATACCTGCAGTGGTTTCCACCACACTCCCGATTGCAGTACTCACTGTCCCAGTCAGGGTTCTGTCCCACTGGGTTTGGAGCTCCAGGAGACTGAGAGCCTCCCACAGTCTTCTGATATTCTGACTGTAAGTGAGAGAAGCCCTGAGAAGAGACACAGTGAGAGATGTCCTCATTAACTATTACCTCTAAAGGACTTCAAATATGGGATTTTTTCATCAAATTCTCCAAACTGATGAGCAATTTAGAAACAAAAGGGGAGAAAACACAGCTACAGTTTGACATTCAATCTCCTAACTGTAACTTCCTCCCTGGGTCTTAAATGTTTTTTTTTTTCCTTTAGCGGCTTTGCAGAAATGTGCTAAGCAGACAGAGACAGTTTCTAAAATCAGGCAGTTTCACTTGGATTCACACATTGCAGGTCTCTGCTGATTCAGATGACACCTCAGTACACACCTTCATCTCACAAAACAACACAGCAACCGAGCACGCCTCTGCCCTGAGTCAAAAACATCACACCTCATTACAACATGCTGTAATCACACACCACTGGAGATCCGGATTTCTCTTCACTTTAGCTGGTATGAGGTTGTGCTCGAGGTTACATAGTGAGCTGTTTTGCTTTGAAAAGTTAATATGAAGGATTTTTCCACGAACTAACCTGTTGGCCTGGGGCCGGGGAGTGGAGTGAGGCCTGGAGGCCCATCTGGTGAGAGATGATTGGCTGCGACTGGACCTGCTGCATGCGGATTGGCTGGTTGAGGAGCGAGCCCTGGTGCAGGGAGAGCTGCTGGTGGAGAGGGGGGCTGATTTGGAATGAGGCCGGAGGGGAGGCACTGAGTGCGGGCAGCATGGCCGAGCGGGGCAGCGCGTGCCGAGGCGCTCCGGCTGCTGTGTAACTCTGTAGGTCAGATAGAGGGAAGGGACTCGGGCCCAAATAAGGAGAGGAAGGCTGAGGGGGTACACTGTACAGCGGGGGGTTAGGGGGCATCATGTGGGACGAGGGTTGGCTGGATTGGGCACTTTTACTCTCCACTGGGTCATTGTAGGTCTGAGACAAGGAGAGAGAACAACAAAATCAGATTAAAACAGAAATAAAAAAGGTTACACTTAATTATACTACATATTAAAGGCAGAGCACTGGATGCCTTTTTCTAAAGTCAAGAAAAATAGACAGTGCAAGCAGAATAAAATGTAAAATGCTTGCAGTTTTGTTAGTCATTATAAGATAATAATAGGGACGGACAAAATGTCTTAGGCACGCATTGTAAAAAGATGAGACCATTTGTTGAAAAGCTGATAAGAACTATAAGAAATTCTCCGAGAACTATACAGACGCAGTAAATTTGTGTTCCAAATAACCGACATTTATTGTTTACTTATTGGCAGCGTTTATGTTGTATGATGAAAAGCTGATACTTTCATTAGCTGTCACAGTAACTGGCATGATCTATGAGCATAGCTCTCAAATACATGGAACAGTGTGACAGATGTGATCGATATGAAAATACTAGCTGGAGGAATGGAGTGATGTATTTGCAAAAACCCCCACGGAGAAACAAAAATAGGGAAAGTATGTGAGTGCGGCTGAGTGCGTGTGTGTGTTTGACAGAAGTCACCTGCTTCTAGAAATTTCCAAACAAATCCATCTTGAAATTAAACAACGGGACTTGGAAGTGCTCCAGGAAGTCATTTTTTTAATACTGCTACACCACCCCATCACTTTAAAACCCCAGGTTTACACAAACCCTCAGATGGATGGATATATGGACAGAGGATACGTTTCATTTTATTCAGTTAAGCACCTCGTATGTCATGAAACAGATTCTGCAAACAAGATTTTTGATCAACTATCTCACAGAATTCATAGCTATTTCTTTTCACATATTTACAAGCAAGCTGAAAGACCACGCTGCAATCGGAGTTTTCACAGTTAGCCGATGTGTCTGGAAGAAATGCTAATATCTCATTTGACATTTGTATTATGCCTGAAGAGGGAGGAGGGCCTCCTTTAAAATGGCTGCTTTCACTTGGCTCTCATAATCACCCAACATACATTTATCGAGACAAAACACTCACAATAACGTATTAACGTACAAAATGCCGCCAGGTGCATACCCATTCCAAGAGCTGCATAAAAGCTAGCTTCTTCAGCCTGCGCACAATCATGTCTCTCTTTCAGTTTAGTTCAAGTACGCTCTCTACAACCTCTCTGAAGAGATATATGAAAAATAACATCCTTTAAGAACAACAGTGATTTTCGCTACATAAATATATGTTTCGAGACTTGAAAACTTTGAATGTGCTGTGAATTTGGTGGTTATTTCGTTTTTTTTTTCCACCCCATTTTTTTCCTCCTTTCTTTCTTTTCAGTGCCTGCTAGTTCACTGATGCATCAATCAAAGTGTCTGCGAGAAACAGATTTTGACGAAATATTTAATTATGTGAGACGAAGGACGAGAAAGGCGTTTAATAGGAGCTGCTGAGGGAGGAGGCTTGATGAATACACCATTCATAGCTTAATCAAGCCTCTTGTTTTGGGCCAAAGAGCTCAGAGAGAGAGAGAAGTATAGAAAATGAGAGAGAGAGAGGGAAAGAGAGAGAGAGGGAGAGGGAGAGAGAGAGAGAGAGATCCGCAGAGGGAGAGAGGGTGAAGGTGTTTAGCATGAAAATGCAATTTGCGTTTTTGAAAAGGAAAACAATGGCTGTGAAATTAGGGGTATGAAAATGGTGTGTTTTATTATGTAGATGAAACTATGCAATAAAACGATCCATTACACAGATCCTGTTCCAACTATCCTGAGATGAAATGCTTTCAGAAATTAGAAATCACCTATCGATCTATGGATTATGCATATTTCTGCCATTACGAAATTGAGTAATATATCAGTCCATGAAATCTAATGGATGAGCTGGAAAAAAAAAAAAAAAAACTTTTCCCACAACCTTAATGTATGATGTATATTATTCTTATAGAGACAGGAATATTGCTTCAAGATGTAAGCTAATGCTGGATTCTGTTCCAAAAACACACTGTGGGGACTGTTTGGGGTCTAATTTTGCATGGTGGTGCATCCATGCACGCAGACACACACACACACACACACACACACACACACACACACACACACACACACACATACACCCCCTTGACAGCCCCTCCCAGGGGATTCTCTTGAATTTCTCCATCTAATGTATAATATAGCTCATCCCCCATCACCACTGACCCGTACATATCAAAGACATGACCCCCTCCTCCTGCTGTTACCTTGGAAACCAGGCTGGCTCGGTACGCTGCCAGGGCCTTCAGGTACTCCTTCTTAGCCGCTTCTGTTTTTCTCTTATACCCCTGAGAGACAGAGAGATAGAGAGCGAGAGAGAGAGAGAGAGAGAACACAACAGTGGTTAGACATACACACACACACACACACACACACACACAGAGCCAAGTCCTCAGCCATTTGACCTAAGCCAAGGCCATGGTCAGTGTCATGTCAAGCACATTAGATACTCTGTGTCAAGCCTTTTTTCTAATATCTGTTACCCCACTCATGAAAAAAAGCCAGATGAACTATTTTCTCTCCTCTTGTCTGGGATTATTGTATGAAACTCCATCATAGGAGTGTAATTTCATCAACTGTGTCTTCCCAAAAACCTGGTCCAAGACAATGCAAAAGAAAATCAGTTTCAGCATTTCTGCTGGAGAGTCCATTAAGAAGGCACATCGTTCTATCAGAGTGGGTGTCACATCAAAGGAACGGCACAAAGAGAGAGAGACAGAGAGAGATTGAGAGAGAGAGAAAGAGAAGAAAAGAAGGCAGGGTTCAACAGGGAAGGCAATCTATAGCAAAGGAATGAAGCCTGAGAAATGGCGAGATTGGAATGTAGGCTAATGTAATGGCATGTCAATCATTTTCCCTGTTCGCAAAAAAAAAGGAAAAAAACATTTTTTTTTTTTTTGCTGTGAAAATGAGGAGAACAACAGCATGACTTCTGATGAGAGAATATATGGACAAAAGTTGTGGAAAAAGTGATGTCACATTGTATTGAGGGCAAGCAGCCGTGTGGTATAATTGATGAGAAAAACAACATTAAAGTGATGAGTGTGGCAACAACGTTTAAACTGATGAGGAAAAAGAGTGGTGCTGTTTCTCTCCAGGGAGCTTGTTACAGCGTGCGAGGAAAGAAAGGAGAGCAACGTAATTTAAACATTTACATATGGCTGGGGCCTGGCTCTGCCTGCTATACTGTAGATAGAATTACCGTTAAGCTTTAATGCTATGCACACTGCTACACGGAAACGCACACAGATGCACGACAAGACGCAGATGCACGTGTGAACACACTCAAACACACACCAGCGTTGAACTTCGACCTCTCTATAGAACACTGGCCAGTGTTCACAATAATAACATCCAAACACACACACACACACACACACACACACACACACACACACACATCCACATCTGTCTAATCTGATTATGGAAGAGAGTCAGAAAGCTGAAAGTAGCAGACAGCAACTGCTGAGGTTAAGTTAAAGGCCATCCAATTACTGACTTCCTTTATCTGCTTCATACTAGCTTCCTAAAACTGAAGCAAAACAAGCAAGCAAACGTCATAGAAACCTCTGCGCTAACGAGATTATTAGTATTAAGCATTGATAACGCAGGCTCGAAGTTTGAGTCCCTGCACTGCTGACAGTTAAATATTGAACGAGGTTGTATGGCTTTTGTAATAATGAACTCTCGAGGAGCTCCCGGCAGCTCGGGTTTCAAATTAATTTAACCCGAGCTAATGAGTGGCTCTAACGACAGCGACTCTTAAATAAATTAACACGCCTAAGGATTTGATTAATAAGGTTTCACTCGCCTAAGTAATCGTTAACTTCGGCAGTGTCTCTCTCTCTCTCTCTCTCTCTCTCTCTCGTCTCGATGAATTAGAACTAACGAATGGGGGCCTGCTGCTGGCGTGAACGAGCACCATGTTGCCTTCTTAATCCCGACATGGCAGGTGGCCCCCCAGCAGAATTAGCTGGTAATTGTATCTTAATGAAATGTTCTTGTTTGATAACCGGTTAATTATGGAAGACAATAACTTGCTGAACCTCCTGACATGAAGAAAGGGGCGTATACCCTCGGGGGGGAGACAGAACGAGAGAATTAAAGAGTGAGACAGAGGGCTTGATTTGTGCTCACACTACTTACGGGTAGTTTAGTACTGGAGAGCTCTGTTCCAGGGGATGCCGTTGAGGAAATACGGGAATCTCTCACCGCGTGGGACTTCTCACTCTCGCTAACTGAGGCTACACTGAACCATCTCATCTAAATCGCATCCTGCATCTCAGCTGTAATATTTCCTAATCTCGTAACCACAGCCGTGCAGGGAGAAGCTCGGAGCCGCTCGGTAAACTGATGACAGACTCTTCTGCATCGTTAACCGTAGCTGTAGTATACATACACCTTCTCAGCAACACAGAGAGTTAATGAGGCAGACTTTCAAGCACAAAGCACTAAATCCCATGGGAATTAATATAAAATGGCAGGTTATTAAACCTCCTGTAAGATAGCAAAGAAAAAAATATACATAAAAAAAGCAAACATCTAAAAGATGCGTGGTAAGGCTCAAGGACAACATGTCATGCACCAAAACAAAAACAAAAAAAAGTAATGAAAAGGCAGCTTCTATTGGAATATCTTGACATTGTGCACCACGTACACTACATTTTTACTTTAGGTGCCTCCAACGGATGCTTACATGCTTCATATTTATAGCTTTTGGAAGCTAAAATATGGTCTAAAGATGCTGCAACCCTAGTCGTGGCCTAATGGTCTGAGAGTCGGACTTGTAACCTGAAGGTGAACCTGAAGGTCGTGGGTTCGAGTCTCGGGT
>CM074946.1:9543380-9564517 GCA_037577455.1 Pangasius macronema
ACTCTTTGCAATTTTTCTCTGAGAAACTCCTTTCTGATATTGCTCCACTATTTTTCGCCGCAGCATTGGGGGAATTGATGATCCTCTGCCCATCTTGACTTCTGAGAGACACTAACACTCTGAGAGGCTCTTTTTATACATTTACATTTACATTTATAGCATTTGGCAGACGCCCTTATCCAGAGCGACTTACATTTATCTTATTTACACAACGGAGCAGTTGAGGGTTAAGAGCCTTGCCCAAGGGCCCAGCAGTGGCAGCTTGGTGGTGCTGGGGATCGAACTCATGACCTTCCGATCAGTAGTCCAATGTCCTAACCACTTTATACCCAATCATGTTGCCAATTGACCTAATAAGTTGCAAAATAATAAGTTTCCGGTCTCTTATTGCTACCTGCCCCAACTTTTTTGGAATGTGTAGCTCTCACAAAATCCAAAATGAGCCAATATTTGGCATGACATTTCAAAATGTCTCACTTTCAACATTTGATCTGTATTCTTTTGTGAATAAAATATAAGTTTATGAGATTTGTAAATTATTGCATTCCTTTTTTATTCACAATTTGTACAGTGTCCCAACTTTTTTGGAATCGGGTTTGTAGAAAAAAAAAGGATTCCCAAGTAAGAAAAGGCAGAGCAGGAAGTGTGTTATTTAGCTGATCAGCTATTTACACTGTAGTGGTTAATGAATTACAGCATGGGGGAAGCATGGACTTACATGTTCCTGTTTATCTGTACATATTACATGACAGTTAATGAGAAATAGGAAATATTTGATAGTTAACTGAAAAATGGAAGAACTTGAGAAATGGTCTCCAAACGGCAGCACATTTTTTATGTTTGTCTGTTCTTCAGCTGAAAGAGTACGAAGATTTCTTTCTTTCTCTCCCACCACTAGAGGTATTATATAGGGTTGGGAGCAGGGTTTGACATGACAGCTCTGAAATGGCTTTGGAAGAAAAGAGGCAGTGCACTCCACACATGATCCAGACTGCAAGACAGAACATTTCTTCTGCATCTAATGAGAAGAGGAGCCTGGCGCCCAAAACACCACACACACAGACACACACATATTTCTCAGCAGGGAGTCGAGGCGACAATTAGGTTCATTTGAGAATGATTAGCGAGTGTGTTAACTCTTCGCACATGCGCTGCATGTGTGTGTGACAGCAAAGCATCTCTCCGAGAGTCAATCCAAAACCCCCTGCTAACTCCAAACACATCTGCCTTGGCACTATTCTATCTAAACAGGCTCCATGTCCTCCATAGAGAATCACTCGAGTGTAATAAAGTGAGCTTTTACAAGCAGTTACAGTCAACTTTGGCAAGAATTAATTCCGTATTAATTATTATCATGTTTTTGCTGATGTAGTTTGGCAGCAATTAGTAAGGAAGTCTACTTAGGAGTGTCATCTTTCAAATCTGTCTTGATTCTTGTTCCCTAAGCTAAGAGTGTAGCTGAGGAAGCATGAAACACTCATTTCTGCAAAACGAGAGAAACCATTTAAAACTCACACCATTCCAGAAATAGGATTTACTGCTGTGTCAAGCTTTCTTATGTCATGCATAGTGCACACAATGCTGAACACTTTACCCCCTCAACACTGGCACTGAACTCACTCCGAATGCATCCCGAAGTCATTGCAAGCCAAAATTTAGAAAGTTTTCTAAAACAAACATAAAACAAAATGTGCTCTTAAACTCCTAAGGCTTGTCCAAATGCATCAGTGGAAAGGCTGTAAATTACTTTTTGTTGCAAAACCATTTGCTATTGCTGAAAAAAAAAAAAATCTTTTCTTCCAGCATATAACTGACATATGAAAAAATATATTTTTAAATTAAAGTCCCCCTCAGGGTATTCTTGTACAACTGTGCCTGCTGCATCAAAACAAATATCCTCAGTTATAAACAGCATTACTGAGGAAATGAGTGTTGAATTTGACATCGATTGTACTGTAGGCCTATGCAGCTGACTGAACACTCACTATGTAACATCCATATTGCAATTAAGTGACTGTTTTTCAATGTTTTAATGGGAAACTTTTCTATTGGTATCATTAGTTTCCCTGGCACACTGTATAAGAAAGCATTGTTCTAAATTGCTTGTCAGAATGATCTTGGCACCCTTTTACTTGACTGCTTTGACCACAGGTCTCAGTTCAGCAGGGAAGGAAGTAATGGTGACGCTTGCAGTTTGACACACAGCTCTCTACTACTACAGCAGCATCCACACCGTCCTCGAGGAGCTATCAGAAGGAGCCGGGGTATATAAAAAAAAAAAAGAGAGACAGAATGGGAGAAAAGAGCATCACATTTTCCTTCTCTTCTCTGCCTTTTTTTCTTTGCAATCACTTCTCATTCTATCACCCCCCCCCCCCCTCTCTCTCTCACGCACAACAGCAGGCAGTGAGCTAAAAGTATGTTGTTTCGAAGGAGCTGCAGTCAGCTGATGCATGCGGGAGATATAAAGCACAGTAATATGGACATGATTTCATGCTATGATAAGATGGTGGAGCTGGTGGCCAAATGAGATACATAAAACAGGGCTTTATCTAGCGCAGTAGTAATAGCTGGTAACGGAGCAGCACCAGGTCTTCCACTCTCTGCCTCGGTCTCGCCTCTTTTGCTGAGATAAGGGTGCTGAGAATATGCTACTGGTATGCTGACTCACAATCAAATCAGAGCTTGGTTTCCAAGCTACCACACACACAACTACCAAAACTAGTGGATACTGTCAGGTGTGTATAACAGTGGAAAGCTCCTTGTTTTATCCAAGTAAATGAAATAACTAGAGTATAAATAAATGCATAAACAGAATCAGCTATGCATGAATAGCTCTATATGAATAAACCTCACTGAAACCTCACATATACAAAGAGGTGAGAGCATATGCTTGATTAGATAACTAATTAACTTTATTTAAATAAAGAAAAACGACTTCTTTCTTCCCCTCCTCTCATTTGTGATATAATGAAATTGGAAAATAACTTCTATTTCTTTAAAACATTTCTTAATACACAAGCGCGCTCTCATATCATATTGCGGGGGAAAGAAATAAGGCACCCTCTCCCCAGAGATAATAAAAGAATTGAATTTTTCCTTATCGGCCCGGTCATCTATTTTTCCGCGGAATGCTATTACTTGCTGCCTGCGGTTGCTAGGCAACAGGAAATATTAATAGGGCCTTTTATTAGGCAGGCTTTCACAGTGCAGCACTAAAATGAAGAAGTGGAAAACATGAATGTGTTACATAAATCTTTAGACCTCGTCGAGCTTCTGCACAAGTCTTTGTTTGGCTCTTGATTTATAGCGCCTTCGCCTCATTTATGGGAAATAGCAGTGTGAAATAAGAAAATGGTACATTACCCTGAAGGACTATTTGAAAATAAATAATCGCAAAAGGTGAAAAGAAAGCTGTTTAAAAATCAGGGGTGGGTTTTTTTTGTTGGGGTGTTGCTGTCTTTCCTGACTCTTTTCCATAGTCAAATTTCAAAAAGATTGTTCTTTGTTTGGTGAAGGCATCAATCATCTGCGTAATATTGCTCACAGAAAATGCCTTCTATCATGCTTTTTCAACCGCCACAAGGGGGAAAAATATCAATGTTATTAATAGTTCCATAAAGCATTTCTGTCAAGAATATAATTCTGGGATTGTGTGGTGATGCAAATATCTTTGGATTGGTGATGATTAATCAAGACAATATTTCAGAAGAAATTTGGTTTGCTTGTTTTTTGTTTTTTTTTTTATTTCTAGCATTAAATAAAAACACGAGCAGAAGTTCCGCTCCTAGCCCTGCAGAGAAACATCGGATGATAGATGAAGTAAGCTGTTTCACTAGACATTCATTTCGAAAAAAAACCTGGGTCAAATTCAACATAAACATATCTGATTAAAGCTGGTTGGAGTCCTAATGTCCACAAACTGCCTCCTAGTTTTGGTAGGCCATCATCTTGAGCCTATTTATGGCACAGCGCAGACCACAGTCCAGTTAATTTAGGCTGCGATGGCTTTACCAGGCCCGTGTAGGGCTGCAGATGCATTGCTTTATCCACTGCACTTACTTTATGGAAGTGGGTTCAAAGAATCTGTATCCTGTGGGCTTGGCATCAGGAATACTCTTTGAGAATAACTGCTCGTAAAGAACAGATGGTGGAGAGTTTGCAAATCAACGTGGAGGTGAGAAGACTGTCAGCAATTTCTTAGCTGCCTTATAAAGCAAGAGATTGTACCCAGAGTCTCTTCTGACACTGGCTCTGTCCTTGAGAATAATTGTCGGCAAATCAAATTACAAATCTGCATATTTGTCACTTATTTTCCTAAATAGCTGATGTACTGAAGTAGGTTTTATGTTCGTATTTCAGATCCGTAGTTTTGTGCCAATGATACAGAAACAATATTGCTTGCAATAAGTAAAACCCATTAGTCCCTTATTAGCTTATCACCTAATTCACAATCATCTCATTTTCACACTTACAAGTCTCTGCTTGCTTTCATGTTGCCCACAGATATTTCTGAGTATGTCAGTGTGGGCACACAGCATCAGATGTATAGAGGGTACATGTAAAATATATAATCTTTCAGTCGTATCTAGCCTGAGGCAGGTCATTCGCAGCGTTGGATATACAGCAGGAGGCTCACTATTTGAATAGTAATATAAAGGTAAATATTAAAGGTTCACTAAGCAAATGCTTCCAATCAAGCATTATATAGCAATACTGAGGGAAATGAAAGCGGGCAAGGAATGTCACACAGTGACCAGAAATGAAGTCTGGTCATAGTGCCTTAGCAAATGAGCTGTGAAAATGCCTTTGTATTCTAGCTTTTCTAGCTTTTTTTGTAGTCTAGATCTTCCAGTTCCTAAGAAGAATAAGCATTATGCATTTGCAAGTGAAATGTTATCATGTACATTGAAGTAGAAAATAATATCCAAGGAGACTCTTAAGATAAACATATGAAAATGGTACTGGTCTACTAAAAGCAATAAAACTAATAGCCGTAATAGACGGTTTCCATGACGATCCTTGTACAAACCTGTTAATAATAATGGTTCTTCTTTAAAGCTTGGGCTATTCTGGGACTACTCACATTTTACACATATTACTATAGCAGCGCAATGCATGATATATGAGTTACTATATCGTTCTTGGCAGGCTCATTGAAACTCGACATTTGAAGGCTGGAAAAAGACCAGGTGATTTTTTTTTTTCTAGATTGGGTGAGTCTGTGCCCATGATAATCTCAAATTCATGTTCTTGGCTGAAAGATTGGAACCTGATGTAGTCTTCTGCTGTTGTAGCCCATCCACCTTAAGGGTTGATGTGTGTTCTGTGCTTTTCTGCTCCCCATGATTGTAAAGAGTGATTAGATGAGTTACTCTATCCTTCGTGGCAGCTCGAACCAATCTGGCCATTTTCCTCTGATCTCTGTCATCAACAAGGTGTTTTCTGATGTTTGATGTGAACATTAGCTGAAGCTCTTGACCTGTATCTGCATGATTTTATGCATTGTCTTGTCACCACATGATTGGCTGAATGGCTAGTGGACGGTGAGTGTAAATAATAAATAAATAGTAACATTAACGGTGTGATTAATACGTCAGGTGGTGTGAAGAACACTCACCTACAAAACAGTGTGTGTATATAGCTAACAGATTTGCATGGACAAATGTTCTAGGCAATGAAAGAAGACTAAACATTTATAACAACTGTCAATAGTATGAGGGTAACTACTTGCTCAAAAACTACTTGACAGTAAAACGAAGGAAGCTGATTTAACGGAAGTGGTTTCGGTAACCTGTAACAGTTTGTTAACTGTTGCATACTACATTCTTGTTTACCTAGTAGTCACTCAGATCGAATTTCCTCTTCCTTCTTCAGAAAATTTGTACAGTACCTTCCTGAGGTTGATTGATAAGATCCGTGCCACTTGATCATGGATATTAGATGTCTAATGCATTGGGGCCACTGGAAGATGCTATGACAGGTAGCGCATTAGCGAGACGAGTGGGAGCCCTGCCAACTGCATCAGTGCATCAAGAATAGATATCATGTTCATCGGGAAATATTTGATACTCTCTCCTGAAGGAATCTTAGGCCTTTTGGCAAATGGGCAAATGGCTTTCAATCAACTGATGAAGCTGGTGTATTGGGGTCTAGGTAATCAGCTGAAAAATTAATGCTAGGCTAGTTGCATAGCACAATCAATTTACATACACAATATATTTGTTAATCATTCCATAGTTCCAGTGTTGCTTCAAAATGTTGTAAACATATACATTAATATTTTGATTGTAATGCCTAGTGCTACAGTTTAGTAGCTATTTGCTACTTGAGGGAATGGAGGATGGGTAAGATTAGTGCTAGCATATTCATGTTATATTTGCTGTACTAAAAACCTGAGGTTAAAAACCTTGCCTAAAGGCACAAATGCACCAAGGTGATGAGCTCAACATACCCAACACACAAATTTAGCTCTTCTCAGTGTACCACCAGGGACTGAGCTATATTGGTTGCTGAGCTCTGTCCAGGACCACTGAGTTTTCTCGTGTACAGAATTAAAAGTATCTTGTTGATGAAGAAAACAATTCGATTGCTGGATGCTCATAATAACACATAATGGTGGATCATAATAGGACTGTTTTGCTCTTATGTCTGACTCTGAACTGAAATTAGCTTTGGCATGGAAATTATCATGAGGAATGAGTGGAAAAAATGTTCTTGCTTAAAAGCTAATATTACCGATGACTAGTGAAATGGAAGATGGTGTCCTTTTTTTTTTTAAATAAATTTCTTAGTACAGAAGACATTCAATTCCATTCCATTCAAACTGTTTTTCCCTCCTTCCTCTTCATTCACTCAGCCTTTTTTTGCTTCCATGTTTTCCCTCGTTCTCCCATCCCTCTCTCTCTTTCTCATCTCTTTATCTCTGTTTTCACGGACAGTCTCTCTCTCTCTCTCTGTCTCTCTGTCTCTCTCTCTCCTTTCCCCTTGTTCTAAACCACATCTAATGAAAACAGATCTCTCTCTCTCTCTCTTTACCAGCTGAGCTGGGGGAGGAAGATGAACCCTAATGGCTTTTTTCCCTCCTTTTTCTGATGATGGAAAATATGCACCGACCTATTGATGTGTCTGATGTATTTCATCACCACAGATTTTGTGCGCGTCAAAGCCAAGCCAGCACAAATAAATCCTCAGCAAAACCGCACCATGTCGGACCAAATAACACACCAAAACTACCTACTGTTTCTTACTAATTTGTCTCTGCATGAAAATACTCTCTCTTTGGGTTTTTGGGTTTTTTTTCAAGCTTTGAGTTGCAGGGTCTGTATGTGTCTGTAGTAGAAAAAACTAAGCTGTAGAGGTACCACAGTGGAATATCCACAACCCCAATGCCTACAGAAATGGACAGGATATCAAAACAGCAAAACATGTAGTAGTATAAGACTTCAGTTCTCATGCATATATCTGATAAATGTATAAGTGCAGTGCATAGAAGCATGGTGTGATTTCTATCCTTTTCTCAAAGTGTCTTTTATTAACAGCATTAACTGGTCGATGTTTGACTCATGAGTAATTCTCTCGCAATATGGAGCTTTCAGTAGAGAAAATTCTTCTATGGCTCTAGAAGTTTCTTTCAGAATCCACTGTCATCCATTCAAATACAAGTCTCTAATCTCCCTGTTCTGTTCCTTGGTTTTACAGATGGCCAAACTTTTTTCCCCGATATTTCAAGCAAGCAGCAGAAACACAATAATTTCAATAGAAAAATCAATGGACACTATATATTATGACTGAGAATCCTTATTATTTACAGCGTGGCTGATTTTACATGACTCTGCAGTTTCTCTGAGGCAATTCCATGTGATGTCTTGATTTAACTGAATACCTGATTGGTCAATATGGCAAGAGCGGAGCTGACCAGGAGGAATATACTGTACTGCATGCTAACGGAGATAGAATAAATGCTTGATAACACTGTTGAATTTATTCAGAAGCCCATTTGCCTCAAGATCAGACAGAGATGGACTTCAGAGAACTGTGGATATGTTTTTCCTCAACTTTTACACCATTTCTGTCTTTCTTATCTCTGGTACGTAGAGCTGCATCATGTCTCACACTGTGGTAGATTTCACACTTTTAAGTGTGATGTAGCTATAGTCTACTTTTCGTAGTTCACAACATCAGTTCGGTATCACATATAACACAAAGCCAATGAGGTGTTATATGAGAGGTAATAAGGTAATTCGTCCTGTCTTGCTCCGTTCTCTTGCCATCCCCCCCAAGAACCCTGCGATGGAGACTCACCGAGGGCATTTGGCTTGAGAGCAGGTGACCGTCCTGTGCAAGCATGTTGGACATCATGAGAGCGGGCAGCTCGGGGTATGAGTAGGGGTTGATCAGGCCATTATGGGGCAGCGAGTGACACAAATAGCTGGACTCTGGATCCATCAGATGCAGCAGAGGAGGCTCGGGGTGGTTTGGTGGGGTTATGGGAGGAATCTCATAGTCCTCATCGCCGCCACCTCCTCCATTCCCACTGCCTCCTCCCTGTCCAGAGTAGTTCTGCTGAAAAGAGAGAGAGGAGCAGAGGAAAAAAAAAAAGTCATTTCAAAGCCATATAAAAACCTAAATGGACCAGGTTTACTTTTAAGTCACAAATGAAATAGATACTGTGTGCAATTTTGGCTTGAGCTTCCCAAAAGAGTTTAAAAAAAAACAACAACCATAAGCTGAAAAACAGAGCATTATTATGAAGTCTGTCTAACAGTCAAGATGACGCTGTGGTGCTTATGGAAAGCAGGCTCTGATTAGTAATTAGTCATTCTGAATTTGCCCCAAATTGCTCCAAGATGGTTGGAACATAGAATTATGCGTAGCCGCAATCAGCATGTGCTACTGTATCAGTAGATTACATCTTCTGTGGATGAAAGAATGATTTGGTATCATATCTCTCTTTTCTTGTACATTCTAATGCACACCTCTGCATTTTCCTCTGATCAACTATGTCATTTAAATGCGGATTGGGCAGACGAAAAATATGACTCTGCGTTCTACAAGAATGGAATACTCATACTAAGGGACAGAGAGAGAGAGAGAGAGAGAGAGAGAGAGAGAGAGAGAGAGAGCAGCAGCAGGGGTATTCAAGGGGGAATGAAAAGCAATTTTGTGGGAGGTGATCTGACTGGAGCCCCCTCCATAATGACTGAGTCAAATTAATCATCAGAAATAATATTCAGCTGTCAACCATTCAAGAGCTTTTTTAATAGAATTTTTATGATTCATGTCTGCCCATATACATCAAACAGTCAGTTCTGCAACATTTCAGAAATCAATTCAATATCATCTTTGTGTTGCCTGTCATCTTCTCTCACCGAACGGCCATTTATCTTGCAAACAAATACTTTTAGCAAATCTACGGCCGAGGAAGAGGACAGAGACAAGGATTCAGGGACCTCCGATTTCACCTTACTAGTGTATATTTCTTAAATAAAAGACCTCTATTTCTAGGATGTCACAATAATTCACCTTTTCCCCAAGGCTGAGAAGTCAAGTGGAATATTTTTGGCAAATTGCATTGCTACACCACTAACTTGTAGTAACATAATAAAACTTGACATACAAGAAAGTACAATGAAAAAAAAAAACCCACCTAAAGTATAGATCAGGTATTAGGTGTTTTGTTATACATATCTTGCACAAATAAAAGGAGCTGCTTCTATATTTAGCCTTATTACTATATTACTATATTTAGCTCTAGTTCTATAATGCAGTGTTTATTTTTAAAGCAATTGTTAAGGTCAATTTTCCGACTGTTGCTTATGAATACCTTTGGTTCTCTGGCCAAAGTTTAATTAGTAGAAAAAAAAAAAAAGGCCAATGGCTTCAATGTGATTTTCTCATTGGCTATATTTTCCTGCCAGGGTTTGGATATTAATTTTCGAAATGGCCCCTTTGAAGACAGATGTCTTTGTAAAGCTTTGGGGCCTCCCTGTTATTGTTTGGTCTAATGGATGCGAAAACGAACATTTCCTGAGATTCAATTTCCCTCATAATTGTTGGAAGGAAACTAAATTGTCTGTTGTAAACATCGAGAGCCATTGTGTGAAGAGAGTCCCTCGCCACGTCCTCTGGAGAGTTCTCACATGTCTATGATCTCTGACAACCAGGCTCTGGATTACCAGGCAGGTCTGTTTAAATGTGGGAACAGTGGTAACTTCTCTCTTCTTCTCATTTTCTAGCTACAATGGAGTGCAGAAGATTGCACTGGGAATGTTCAAGAACCAGATTTAATGATTTTTATTAAAATGATTAAACCTGAATGAGAATATGAGTGCACGTGTTGAAATATTTGATAAGAATACTATTGATTATGCACATAAATACTATTTAATATGCACATATTGTGTGTGTGTGTGTGTGTAATTAATTTCATTTTTGTACGATTTTAATCTTTGAGGCCTTACCATGGCATTTACCAAGTGGACACATTTTTTATTTAGAAATTCTTGAACAGTGTAAGAGGAAAACCCTAAACTGTGCTTTCTTTGTCCATAACAAATATCAAACAATGTCTTCTTAACCATTTAGAAACTCCTGGTAGAAATATAGATGTATGAAAAGAAAAACACACAATTTAGCACATAGGGACCACAGGAAAAACACGATAAATGGTAAGAGTATAATAATAGGATCTTACCATAGTAAATCTTAGTAAACACTTATTTTTTAATATTTACTAACAGTATAGTTACCACGAAGTACTATAATAAATTCATGGTAGCATAATAAACATACTTACCATTAAGTACCATTGTTCAACCACAGTGTCTCATAGCAACAGCATAGTAAACTATAGTGAGTATACTGTATGCATTACAGATTACTATAAGGAGTTGTACGAAATGAAGGTTCACGAACACATTAAAAGAATCACTGGTTGGACAGTTAACAGTTATGGTAAGTATATGCTCACCAACCAAGATTCCCTACAGACAATGGACTCCTGAGGCAGCCAGCAGCAGCTGTCCAGATGTTGCACTCTAAATGTATTCAGCTCTCAGTGACAGTGAGCAACTCTAATAACACACACTTTTGTGTGCACCCCTGTCTCTGACTCCTTAAACTGACATTTCCTATAGCCCGATGTCTTTACACAGTCTTATACAATGTTCATGTACTGATTCCTCATTGGGGGCTGAAGTGTAATTTTTTCTTGTTACAAAATTTAAAGTAAGAACTTCAATAATTCTCTAAACTGTCATGGACAACAAGGTTCATCACTACAAGGCTGTATTCATCAAGCGCCTGCAAGGAAAGTAGTTTCAGAGAGGTGGCCAAAAAGGGTGCAGTTGCACAGGGCAGTAATAGACAGAAACAGAGGAAAAGACAGACAGAGAGGCAGAGAGAGAGAGAGAGAGAGAGAGAGAGAGAGAGAGAGAGTGAGTTTGTAAGTAGCATTAAATTCGAGCTTACATGAACGTCCTTGATGATGAAATGTAAATCTCAAGGATGTACCCAGCTGAACGATTTGGAGAATTGCATAATTCATATGACTATGTTCAGAATGTGACTGTGTACATTACAGACGTAATGCATGTGTGTGTCCGTCGTCTCTTTTCAAGCTTAAACAAGAAAAGTGTTTTTTGTTGTTGTTGTCGTTGTTTTTTTAATAGCACCAGTGGTTTTGCATCAGAAGACGTGTTGACACTGCTGATCTCCTCATTCTCTGTTTGCTAACTGTTCCATTGTGTTCCTCAGTTCAATTTTCAAGGATATTAGAACTCAATTTGGATGCAAGATGGCATCCGCGTTGAGTTTAAGGGTTTCAATTTAGAGCCTTCATTAACTGGAGCAGAGGAGCCACTCTAAAATGAATGCTATCAAATTTCTGAGAATATCTACAATGCGTGCATGCTACGTTCAACACATTTGATGCTGGTTTATTAGCTGTGGAAGGAGTGCACACACTCACACACACACACATATGCGCACACACACACACATGCGCGCACACACACATGCGCACACCCCCCCAAAAAAAACACCTTTTATATGAAACAGTTGAAGAGACAGTTAGTGAGAAGATGGAGAGCAATGCGAGGGATTGAAAGGGAGGGAGAAAGTGAAAAAAGTAAATATGAGCAGGGAAAAAAAAAAAATCTGTCTAGTTTGGGAAGGTTTCCAAGCATCTCTGGCATTAATCTAATCCATTGTATGCTGGCAGACTGATTAGATGTCCAACCATATGACCATGTGAGCTTCAGTCTTAACACAACAGATGCCATTTGGCCATAAAGTTATTTTCGTCTTGTATATTACACCAAGAACTTCATTAATCCAAATAGATATAACGCGTAACTAGTGCTGCGAGTTGGAACCTTAAACCTGGAACTATTTAATACTTTCTGTAGATCTGGAGGAGAATTTCTAAAAGATTGTGACCTTGCAGAAGATTTTAAAAAAGGATAAATGTGATATTAACATTTGTTAGCTATAAAAAAAAAATACACATATGTGAAAAAGCACAGCTCTGTTACAATAATACAATAATCTCTCTGAGCTAGAAATAGCATTATGGGCCTCTGGAGATGGCTTTAGTCATACACTAAGCTAATTAAACCTGGACCACATGGTACGTCAGTGTGGTCCAGGTCGAATATTAGTGCAATATTCAGTAGTGTGATTCAGGGAGCAGTGGTTCAGTGTTTATTAGGTGTGTCAATAAGTCCAAGTGTGAGACAGCGAGCGAGAGAGCATGGTGACAGATTCCTCCTTTCTCTAATATGCACTTATCTGCTTATATTAGTGCAGTGACACAAATGATTTATGTCTATGCACCCTAACCTTGCACACAAACACTACAGACAAAGCAAGCCACTTATCTCAGATTCCCAGTGTGTGTGTTTGTGTGTGTGTGTGTGTGTGTGTGTATAGAAGCAGACGTTTGTGAGAGTCATCTGTTTTTATTTGGCTGGCAGTAGGCACCCATCATAAATTACCCCTAAGACCAGGCATACACTTCAGTGTAACTGCATGTGTGTGTGTCTGTGTGTATGTGTGTGTCTGTGTGAGTGTGCGAAGAAGGTTGTGTATGTCTGATCAGCCCACGCAAATATTTACCTATTCTGCAGTGACCACTCCACGGGTGAAATGGGTTCAGATCTTCAGCAGCAACAAACAATTAATTAATCACACTTGGAAGTTAAAGCCTATCGCACCACTTACTGTACACACCGATTCTTATCAAGCCACAAATATAGCTGTGAATACAGAGCCTACACACCATCTGCTCATACCCATATTCCTCTTACAGCACATGGCTTAGGCTAAAATATCTAACCCTCCAATGTGCTTGTGCATGTGTTGCTGTGGGATTGTGTGTCTGTGTGTGTGCGTGTGCGTGTGCACATATGTAGGCTTTCTAGTATCTATTCTACACTCTGAAATAATATCAGGCTTTTCAGACATCACAAAGCAAGTCCACTGACACCAGACTCATGTTACTGTAATACAAGACCAGAACAGAACTCTCTCTCTCTCTCTCTCTCTCTCTCTCTCTCCTTCTTCTGCCCCTGTAACTCTCCTGCACAAGTTATTCATAACATAAACAAAGAAAAGCACTAGATTAGCAACCTTTGGTGACCAATCTTTAATCTCCTGAGTTTAATCTCCTCTCTTTCATATGTCAGAAATGGTTACCATTTGGCTTTCCATATTTATATCTCTTCGTAAACCTAGCCTCCTGTTCCTCTCCTCATAAAGCAAGTCAACTTCTTTTCTGTCATACTTCATTAACTGTGTGTGACGTCACCAAGGTCGGAGTGATTTGATTGCCTGGTGGCGTCCAGGCTACTTCTGACTACAGAAAGTAGGAAATTTAAAGGGAACACTGTTAAGTGGTTCCAGTTATTCCCACATATGTACATCCTGTTCATTAATCAATCACTCAGTATCGCTATGAGAACAATCTCACATTGCATTCTGGTCTAAACCACACACCTCAACAATCATGTGCCATGAAAGTATAACTGTAAGATCAATAAAGTGCTTCTCTGTAGTGAATGGTAAGACCTGTGATTCCATCTTTACCCTTCGCCGTTGCCATAAGTCCCTGCAACAACAGCGATCAACCATAATATTAAAACCTCTTGCCTAATATTGTGCAGGCCCCCCTTGTGCCACAATGTGGAGTGCATAACCGTCAAGGTATGCTGTGGTATCTGGCACCAAGACGTTAGCAGCAGATCCTTTATTTCCTGTAAGTTGTGAGGTGGGGCCCCCATGAATTGGACTTGTTTGTGCAGCACGTCCCAGAGATACTTGATCGGATTGAGATCTGGGGAATTTGGAGGTCAAGTGGTATGTGTCGAAGTAAAATCCATATGAATGCAAGGACTCAAGGTTTCCCAGCAGAGCATCACACTTCCTCCACCAGCTTGCCTTCTTCCCATAGTGCATCCTGGTGTGATCTCTTCCCCAGGTAAGTGATGCATACGCACCTGGCTGATCACATGATGTAAAAGAAAACACCACTAACCAGACCAGGCCACCTTCTTCCATTGCTCCATGGTCCAGTTCTGCTCAAATGGCCTTTGTAGGTGCCTTTGGTAGTGGACAGGGGTCAGCATGGGCACCCTGACCGGTCAGGGACTATGCAGCCCCATATTCAGCAAGCTGCGATGCACTGTGTGTTCTGACACTTTTCTATCATAGCCAGCATGAACTTTTTCAGCAATTTGTGCTATAGTAGCTCTCCTGTGAGATCGGGCCAGGTGGGCTAGCCTTCGCTCCCGACGTGCATCAATGAGCCTTGGGTTCACCAGTTGTCCTTCCTTGGACCACTTTTGGTACATACTTTTGTACAGTTTTGGAGATACTCTGACCGAGTCGTCTAGCCATCACAATTTGGCCCTTGGTTGCTCAGATCCTTACGGTTGCCCATTTTTCCTGCTTCCAACACATCAACTTCGAGAACAGACTGTTCACTTACTGCCTAAGATATCCCACCCCTTAACACATGGCACTGTAATGAGATAATTAATGTTATTCACTTCATCAGTCAGTGGTTTTATTGTTATGGCTGATTGGTGTATATACATGCTGTTTTACATACACTTCACCTACACACACACACACACACACACACACACACACACACACACACACCCTCCTCTGGCACTGTGCTGCATTTACACACTTCAAGCTTCACGCTGACTCATGGCATGTCAGTGTGGGCCCAGGTTTCAATTAGCAAGATCTAATATCACCAAACACCCTCAGACTACTACTGCTCATTCATTTAGCTCCAGTAAGCGATTTATCCTGGTTAGGATGTACGTGGAGGATCCAGAGCCTATCCCGGGGGTGAGGTGGGAATACACCCTGGATCTCATACACACACACACACACACACACATTCGCACACTCATTCACACCTAGGGGCAGTAGCACAGACAATCCTCCTACCAGCATGTTTTTGGAAACCCATGCAGGGAAAACATGCAAAACACATCAGTAACTTGGGATCCTGGAGCTGTGAGGCAGCAATGCTGCCCGCTGTGCCAACGTGCCGCCCCACTACTGCTGACTTCACATCAATTCAATTAGAGGAATACTCAAGTGATTTTCAACCTAATCCCTAACCACTGCATGTACTACATATATGCTTACCACAGTCATGAACTCTGAACTTCCCTCATACTCAGAGAAAGTAGTTTATTGTCCCATTTCTGAAAATTAGAGCTTCATCTACAAATACATATGCATTTATTGTCGAAATTCAACAACACTTTGACTTACATTCTTAGTAAGTTTCTAATCAAAGGGTTTTCAGGAAGCATGTAATGCTTGTTTGTGGTAATTACCTAGCCTACAGATGCAGTAGATAGAGCTTAGTTTGAAAAACACCAGAGTGTTTCTATAATGGGACACACTGCAACTAATATACTGTGACCTCAGTATTAGGTTCGATCTGCCAATCAATCTGAAAAACCTCACCATGTAACACTATGGTCCCAATATTATAAATAAAATTACAGAAGCATGGAGGAGGAATAAATCTGTCCAGTCAAAAAAATGTCCAGTCCTGCCCCATATCTGTCCTTCTGTTTCTTCTTGTACATTGGACAGGACAAGCTTGCTGGCTGGACTGTGTCGGGTCAGAGCTAACAGGTCATTATAACTGCACAGCCGACTGGAAAAGACACACTCCTGAAACATTACAGTGGACAGTCAGGCAACGTGGGGGAGAAGAATGGAATTAATGATAAGAAAATGGGGATGGAGAAAGAGGGAGAGTTTAGCTGAAATAAATAAAGGGTGATTAAATTGCAGATTTGATGAGTTTATTCTCTAAAGACGACTCAAGAAATAACTCAATAATATCTGCCTACAATGCTGTGACTGGATAATGAATTGCCAAATTATCTTTCATAATAATCAACAAATCACTCAAGGGAATAAATATGTCTTTTGTATGTGTGTGTGTGTGTGTGTGTGTGTGTGTGTGTTAGGAAGAAACAGAAGAAGAATGACAGAGAGAGAGAGAAAGAGAGAGAGAGAGAGAAAGAGTGAGAGGGAGTGAGGCCTCAAGGAAGGTCAGTTGGATTATATATTCTGATTTTGGTCTCTCTCTCTCTCGCTCTCTCTCTCTCTCTCTCTCTCTCTCTCTCTCTCTCTCTCTCACTCACACACACACACACACACACACACACACACACACACACACACACACACACACACACACACACACACACAAAAAAACCAAACTGATGCAGTCTGGAACAGCAAATCAGAATTAAGCATGCATTTACGAGTGCACACACTGTAGTCAGAACAGTGGGCTCTCTCTCTCTTTGTGTGTGTGTGTGTGTGTGTGTGTGTGTTAACTGCTGCTGTTCTGTTCACCTAAACAGGCTTGAATATATAGCCGCAAGCACCACTTCTTCACCAGTTCTTGCTAAATGGCACTAACACTAAAGAACTCATATATGACCCAGTCATCAATAGAAATCAGAAAAAAAGTACACCAAATTTCAGCTTGGCCTGACTTGTGGTTCCTAAAAAAGTTATTAGAACTTAACTCCCCTCTCTACTGATGATCACTAAACTTTACAGTCCTCAGTTCAGTAAATTGGGCTGAACATGCCTGGGAGTTCATGGAAGGTTCATGAAAATCCATGCAAGCAGTCGGAGTTACAGCTATTTGAGTAAGTCAAGCTCCACTAGAATTGATTGGCATGTAGTCAGGAAGTTTAAATTATTATTGATTTTCAGACTCTGCTGAGTGTTTTGACACCAACTTTGCGAAGATATGCCAAAAATCTTAGGACTCGTTTGCAAAAGTATGTTGCAAGTAGATGGAGCTAAATATTCCAAATGGAAAATTTGTTCACATTATCCCAAGGAACCAGAACAAAAAGAATTTTGGCTATACAATTCACAGGTCTCCAGATATGTACCAAATACAAATACAAAAAACAAAACAGAAAAAGGCTATTTTATGGCATCACATCAGGCTTCGCTTTA
The DNA here is from genome assembly GCA_037577455.1 of Pangasius macronema. Taxonomy (NCBI): domain Eukaryota; kingdom Metazoa; phylum Chordata; class Actinopteri; order Siluriformes; family Pangasiidae; genus Pangasius; species Pangasius macronema. Next base: position 9,560,907 of record CM074946.1, read on the forward strand.
CTGAATAGCGCACAGGAATGTGGTCTTTGCTCATGGAATGTGGTCTTTGCCCATCACATAGTGTTGAATCGGAATAATAAGAAAAATTCTAACAAGTCCATTTAGCTTTACGTAGTTAAAGAATGTGTGTGCACAAACAGCCATGGCGGCATCGTGCAGCGCTGCCTACCACATCTCAGTCGGCTTTTTGTCTCTTAATTCCAAAGCAGTGCTGCACAGGAAGCCAAATAATGCTTACTGCAAACAACAGAACAACAATGTCATGTCAATTCTGTAGGCTCTGGTGTCTTTTGTGTGTGTGTGTGTGTGTGTGTGTGTGTGTTGCACTAAAGCAATGCATGGTAACAGTTTGTTGTAAAGACTTTACCTCTCTCTTCTACTTTTCCCCACCAAACCTCCCTCTCTCTCTCTCTCTCTCTCACACACACACACACACACACACACACACACACACACACACACACACACACTCTCGCCTGGAGAAACGACCCAGAATCTTGAGAAAATCCGTGTAGAACTTCTTTGGGAGGTCAACATTGGGAATAATTNAAGAGGCCCGCTGCTGTCAAAAAAAAACACGCAGAGCTGAACTAAACTACCCACACCCACCTGGAGAAACGACCCAGGACCTTGAGAAAATCTGTGTAGAACTTCTTTAAGAGGTCAACATTAGGAATAATTGGAAGCTCATTAATGAGATGATGGCTAGAACTTTTACAAGTTGGAGGTAGGAAATAGTTGAGGACAGCCCAGCCATAGAGCAGCTGGTGAAAAGATGACCTGCATTATTTCACTCAGGTATTTTGTTGAGGGTTTTATATTGTGAGGATTTTGTATTTCATTCATGCAATTGAATGTCCTTTTGCTGTTGGCAGATTTAGTTAGTAATGGAAATTGATTATGTTATGTGGTATTGGTGTATTTGACAACATCATTGTAAAATTCATTATGCATCAGAAATTGGATTTGACATTGTTATTTCTCTCTTTCAAAGATGAATTCAAAAGACTGACTGCTGTTGATCAACATTTATAGGAAACTTGGACAATTACGCAGAGATGCTCCTCTGTTTGTTTCGCACAAAGTGCTGGGTGCAAAATCCATAATTTTATGAAATTGCTGGACCAGGTATCATTTGCTGGAAATCCAACATACCTCTTTTCTGCTATTAAGCTGCGGGTCTTCAGTGTGATGTGTAGTGCATACTGTCATTTTGTCACTGACAAGCTTTTGTTTGTCTGCTAACACTCAGGATGTTGGCATGGACAAGCAAAGAGAGGTAGTGATATGCTGATTGATTGTGTACCTCTCTGAAAATGCTGAGCATCTCATTGCACATTACATGGTTAGTGAAAACGGTTACTTTTCTGTTTTTGCAGTGATGCAGTCCTGTGAAAATTTTTAACCAAAACTTATGCATGCATAAAAGTGATGCTTCACATAACACCCAGTGTGTAAAAGAATTATTGCCCCCCTTTACTGTCAATAACTGGTTACACCCAAATGCAACCTAATGATTCCTGTATGTATTTATGTGATTTGCACCAATATGGAGGAATTTTTGCATTCTCCTCCTTGTCCCCAAGCAACAAATATGATAAAGGAATACATTTTCTTTTAATTTTATCTGTGAAGTTACAAGACGTTGCTCAATGATCAGTGGCCTTTTAACTTTAGCCTTACAGTCAGTCAGCATAGCTCCATTGATCAGTAAGTTCAGTTGTTTATGTATTGTCGTGGAAATATAGAAATAGAGGTAAATAAATTCAGCAGACAAGGCTGAGCAGAAGAAGCAAGAGTATAAAATTTATTGCAGCAAGATGTCTTCAGTATGCATTACAAAAGTCATGCACCCAGAAGAGATGCTTCCCCTTTCTGGTGCTTCCTTTTATACACTGTTTTTCATCCCTTTAGAGCATTTCATTACCTTTTATGGACATAATTACACAAGGTTCTAATTCTGCCTATTATTGTAACTCTCAGTTACTAGCCTTTGACATATTCTTCTTTTATCTAGCTGACATTTGGAACACTTTGTGAACAGGAACTGGGCTTATTTCACTTCTTACTTTTCCTCCTTGAGCAACAGCAAACATCTTCCCAAAACATATTTTTCCTCATGACCTGTCTAGACATAAAGGTCAATGATACATGAAAAAAAAAATTCCACTACAGTATTTAGTATTAGCACATGCGGGTGTACAAATAGGACTGCATATATTTATTATTCAATTGTCTTGTTTCAGGGCATCCGTGGTGAAATAAACCAAGAAGACCTCACCCAGCACCCACTGAAGATTGTCACAAAAGGGTGCTCGGTGGATGGCAGTCCTTCCATTTCACCCATGATGATACTTATTGTTGTTAATTGTTCCACAGTTAATTGAACATCTCTCTCTCTCACATACATTTGCCTGTTAAGACGTTGGCTGGGCTGCAGTGATGTTTATTTCCAGCCACAGTTTTTGTCAAATGCCTGTTGAACACTAGAATATAGTGCACAACGTTGCACAGTCCACAAACACCTAACACATATATAAAGACAACATGCACACAAACACACATGTTCCAACATACAAACTCATACCAAAATCATTATTCTTCATAAACATGTTAAAAAATGTCATTGCAAAGTAATTTATTCAGGTGCTTACATGCTTTTGTTCGAAAAACCACTTTCCCAAGCTGCTGGCGCCTTGAAACTCTTGGAATAGCGTTTTCAGCCCACGAAGAGCACACTTCGAAAAGCACGTCCAGATTGGTTAATAATACAGTGCATTAGTGCAAATAAAGCGAAAAATTACTTTCTAAAATTTATTTTCCATCAATTTGACTCTATAAAACTTTTATATTAACTAATACGCTTTATTAAAAACCTTTTATTTAATATTAATTATACCATCTTATTGATACAATTCTTGCTTAAAATCATTATTCTTCATAAACATATTCAAAAATGTCATTGCAAAGTAATTTATTCAGGTGCATACATGCTTTTGTTCGAAAAACCACTTTCCCAAGCCGCTGGTGACTTGAAACTCTCGGAATAGCGTTTTCAGCCCACTAAGAGCACACTTCTAAAAGCACATACAGATTGGTTAAGCATACAGTGCATTAGTGCAAATAAGGTGAAAAATGAGGTGAGATGAATTTAGGGTTTCCCTGATTTTATATGTAGATGACTTTGAGGTCTGTTATCCACTTGGAACATTGAGAAAAAAACACAAGATAACGCTTGTTACGTATGTAACTGTGGTTCTGTGAATTCCGGATGACCGCCAGAGCCGGTGCTAAGCACTAATGGATAATCGCTGCACCAGCTAGATAGGTCGAGAAGGAAATACCAGCAGAGTCACATCATAACGTAGTCCGAGATGCGAGGATATAAACCACAGCAGCTCGATGCCCAGCCTCGGAATGCTTTCTCGCGCATTCCAAATGATGAGGAACTCTGCCGGTCATCCGGAATTCACAGAGCCACAGTTACATACGTAACAAGCGTTCTGTTTCATTCCTCCTGCTAAGCACTAATGGATGACACATACCAACACAGTCATGAGGAATGCCACCCACCTGCATCATGGATGCTCCAGAAGGACTGCCGAACCCAC
>CM074946.1:9567377-9578815 GCA_037577455.1 Pangasius macronema
GACCCCTGAAGGGAAAAGCCGAAAGAAGAAGAAGAAGTTTCTAACTAAAGAGGGACGCATGGTAAGCTGGAACAGGAATGTAAAAATATCGTTTCTGATCAGAACAAACCATAATGAAAAATAAATCGGTTCAAACTCCTGGTTACAGTACTCCAGTTTTCTCTCAGGTGGGGAAGAAATGAACCCAGTTTTTCTTCAGTTTGACCTATTTCAATATGCCAAGTAAAAACAAAATCAACAAAGTAAAAGTTGTGTTTTTGGCAACACATTCATCACCATTCTGCTCACATGAAATTTTAACTAACTAAAGAGAGATATTAAACACTTCCTGGAAGACTTGGTGATGAATGTTGTACATAATGTAATAGGGCATTTGGAAAAATATTCTGTGACCAAAGCTGGCGCTCCTGTGACCTTTTTGGAAGTAGCCGGACACAGTTAAACAATCTTAATTCATCCACCATCGGTGATTGAGGCCCCTGGACTTTCAGCTCACAGTGATCTCATCGACGTGGTTTTCTCTCGTCACCGATGTATAACGTGCCAGCCAACATTAGCGGCTGCTAGGTCACATAAACTGAATTTATGATCCACTATAACTGTGCTGGGCAGCAGCTGGAGAAGATGTGGTGGCTGGCTTCGTGCACGAGGGGGGACGGTATGGGATGGCGCTAGAGAGCGATGACCAGCACGTTATGATTAACACTGGGAAAATTTAAAAAAAGGGAGGAAAAAAAAGTGAAGTTAAAGCTTGCCAAAACTCTTAAGATGATACATCGGTCCCAATGTTTCTCGCTCTGACACACTAGCCGTTAGCGCCACAGAGCACTTCCTTTCCCTTTGAAGTCTAAGTTTATTCCTAGCCAATTCCTCTTCAGGACAAACTGCTAGCTCTTCGCCTTTCCGCTCGCTCTCTCCTTCTCTTCTCTGTGCTCTGCTTTCTCAATCAGTAGCCCTACTGGGCAGCCGGTGCTCCAAGGACCCAGAACGGCAATCAATAAAACCTTGTTTCACTAATTGAGAGATTATAATCTATGCTGCCGTGTCTTCTCTTCTGTGAGTCCAAACAGCAAGGCCATTAGAGAATTATTCCTTCTGTGTACTGAGGCCAAGCATGCTAATGCTAATACTAATGCTACTGCTGATTCTCTGCATCGATAGCAAAGATCCAGGCTTCACAGCACAGATGAAACGGGATTGTCTTAAATATATTCAATTAGGCTTGAATTAATCATTGTAGAGAACCTTGTAGAAGAACTAAGCACATGTGAGAGGACTGATGGGAATATAACACAGAGATGTTCCCATACTAAACTCTTTTGAGTTAGGAATCATAAAACGAACCAGACTAAACTCCTAATATATATTACTCTCCGTCAGTTCTTTTGCCATATGGTCTCTGTCCTTTTTTCTCAGTTCAGCTCTCCCTCTCACTCTCTCTCTCTCTCATTTGGTTGCGATCGATTGCCTCTTAGTGGGAGGTCAGCCCCTCAGTGGGCTTCATCCTCTTTTGTTCTTGCCACGGCAATCCTCCCTGACCTTGAACACACTGAGGGCTCGTTAGGGGCCAAGCATTGTCTATCTCTCCTCTCCAATCAGACAAGGTCAGAGGTCACTGGAGGACAGCCAGGGTCAATGTGAAGACTCCGGGGAGTTGTCATGTACCTAAAGTGAGCTCTGAACTAGCGCATGACATGGCATGTGCATGTGTGTGTGTGTGTGTGTGCATGCAATCGAACCCTGTAGATCATGTGATCACTATATGAATCAGTATCTCGTTAGGAAAGTCTAAAACCAGATTAAGCACAGTTATACTGAGCAAGCTCACACAGCAAGAGCTAGTCCATGTAACATGTTTACTTTGTGCTGTCAAGAACATTACAAAGAGGGAGGTTTTGTGCGTGTGCGTGTGTGTGTGTGTGTGTGTGTGTGTGTGTGTGTGTGTCAGGAACATTAGAGAGGTAAAAGAAAAATCAGTCTGAGCCTGGTCAAGTGGAGGAGAGAGAGGAAGACAGATGTCAAATATAAAAGACCCTGAGTAAACAGTTAGAAACAAAGGGAGTGAGTGAGTGAGGGGAAGAGGGAGGAAGGGAGAGACAGACAGACAGAGAGAGAGAGAGAGATTAGAGTCTTTCTCTACCTCCATTTCTGTTTTTTCCTCTATCACTCTCTTTGCCCTCTGTCGCTCTACAGTACCCCTCATGACATAAGGACAGGCGAAGTCACAGAGACAGCAGTATGTTTAAATGAATTGCGCTATATCATTCCTGTTCTTTCACGCCGTTCATTTCCTGATCAGTTTCACTTAAGAGAATACTGAATAGTTTTCACTACTTTTGAGTGAAATATTCAACCAATTATTATTATTATCCCTCTACTGCATGAATTATTTATTTATTTTTTATGGATTTTTATTACTTGAATTAGTTCAAGAAATAANGTTTGTAAATTGTTGCCATATGGCAACAATGTGCAGTAAAGGGTTATTATTATTATTATTATTATTATTATTATTATCACAAAATCTATCTACTGTATTCTACATTCAGATCAAAATTCAGGTGAGCACTACCTGGCTGAGGTGTGGAGGTGTGTCCGGTTGTGTGCATGGAAACGTCGTGCCAAGAAGTTATCATCCTTCTTTTGGGGAACTGATCAATTGTTTCACAGTAACGATGCCAATAAAATGATTGAATCAGTCAGCAAACCTGCTCTGACGCAGCACTATAATGGGCACAAAATACCCGGAAAGTGCTGATGTGCAGTGCGACAAGGAAGGCTGAGAGAAAGTTAGAAAGTTGTAGCTGCTACTTGGCACATCGTTTCTGTGTAAACAACTGGAAATGCATGCTTACACATAACTATACTTTATTTATATAGAGTAACAGAACCATATCTATAACACTAAAACTAGAGCTTCAATTGATGCTAGTTAGCTAGTGCAACGGTAGTTCGAGTGACGCTAAACTGTGCATTTCAACAGATGGTGCAGTGGGCGGGGCTTATTATATATATATATATATATATATATATTCTCTTCTAATAAACAATATCCATCTTTGGCTTGTCTGAAAACAGCATGATAATTAATCTGTGAGTATCTGTGAGTATCTAGAACATGGAAGTAAGTTATATTTTGCTTTGCTTCTTCTTCTCCGTTTAATCTGCAGGGAAATCCCAGACATTGCCTCCTAGTGGACACGTTCACGTGACTTGCGACGTGCAAGTATGAAGGTAGACGTTTTAGATCAAGGGTGCTGTAATTTTAGTGAGCATAAATGTGATATGTGCTATGATATTATGCTTTACACATCTGGGCAAAAAAAAAAAATAATGGACCAAGCCCAAAATGGCTAAATATGAAGCTTTTAATGGTCTTAACAATAAATCACTGGTGAGGAAATGAGCAAGAATGAAACAAATAGATAAAGGAAGTTAGTATGGGAGCTTTTCCCTCTGATTTCTTTAAATGTTTAAGGCTTGTGGCTCTGGATGGGCTGCTATGTGTTAGTTAGAATTTTACACAAAGCATTTTAATCATTATCATGATTCTACCTTTGTGTACAAGAAGACTATAGAAGTGAATTTCCCTGTTTCTAGCTTTTTCCCAAACAAACAGTTCACTTCAGCAAAAGTAAACCAGCAAATGGAGGCACAGGAGCTCTCAGGAGTGCTTCTGTTTCATTCTTGCTCATTTTCTGACCAATCATTTCATTGTTAAGATCATTAAAAGCTTAATATTTACCATTCTAGCTTGGCCCCCTTTTTTTTTTTTTTGCCCTGGAGTGTATGTCCTCAGCTATTTTGATTCGACGGATGATATTTGTGATATGGTTGAAATGCGCTAAGGCAATTAGTTGTGACTGCACGTCAACCACAAATGTCAACATCAAATGTCATAGGTTAATGCTTCTTTTTTTTCCAAACAAAATGTAAATAAAACCCAGTAAAAATATTGTGTGTACATCTCTGAAATACAAACTCAAAAACGATTCCATTTTAAAGTTTGTTTATTTCTTTACTAATTTTCCCTATATATATATATATATATATATATATATATTTATGTAGCAGCAGCCCTTGTCCCATGTCCTTGTTACCCACACGATGCCTTGACGTGTTCACAAACACAGAAACGTATAAACCAGGACTGATTCTCATGCAATTCTAAGATCACTGTATGACTGTATGACTGTGAGAGAGAATAAAAACAGCTTATTACTTACCCTTCAGCTGTCCAATAAATGACACACTTTTTTTGAACCATATAATCACACTTTTACAGATAGAAGCAAATACACGTTTGGAAATCTACCCATAATCCTCTACTGTAAAACGAATAGCAGTGTAAGCTATTAAATGAAGGAAAGTATATATCTGAATAATAAAAATAAAAACACTCTTTTGTAGATGAAGTTATTTTCATTTGTATGTGTGCTGTAGTTGTAGCACTTGTACTATACACATGTATTTTAATAACTGGCATGGAAGATAGAACTACGTTTTGAATAATTATTTGACTTAAGGGAAGTGCTGCTTATGAGGAAAGGTTGAGCAGAGCGACATATGCTATGATGGAGTGATGAAACAGGATAAGAGGAGTGAGGGATTGCTCTGTCTGTTTATCTGCTTCTGTTTGCTTAATAGGGAGAAGGCACACAAGCCAATCAGCAAATCCCCAAACACAAACACTACCATATGGCCTACGACATGTTCCTCACAGCTGTGTGTGCGTTTGTGTCTCCGTGTCATTGACAAAATGGATTCATCGATTTTTTTTTTTTTAGGAAATCGGTTCTGAATTATTCATCAAGACACAAATTCAAGTGCACAGCCAATACGATGCATATGTCACACTGTACAGTATGAGGCAATGATCAATACAGGAAGTGACTCTTACCTGACTTGGGGAAAGGAACTCTTGGTTATTTTCATTCATGTACATGTTTTCACCATCAAACTGTGAAGAGAGAGAGAGAGAGAGAGAGAGAGAGAGAGAGAGTTCATGTTTGCCCCAAAATTAGACCTAGGGAAAAAAAAAAGACTGGCACATAAGACAGGAAAAGCCATAAATCACAAACATAAAACACACACACAGAATGAGACTGAAAGAGAGAGAGAGAGAGAGAGAGAGAGAGAGAACCCAACAGAGAGAGACTGACTTTCTCAGTTCATTAATTACAGTTCATTAGCTGAGGGGTAATTAGGCCAGTCACGGGTGTGGATGCACAATATGTGTGTGTGTGTGTGTGTGTGTGTGTGTGTGTGTGTGTGTGTGTGTGTGTGTGTGTGCATGACAAGGACACACGTGTCACAAGGGGTGTCAAGAATGCGAAAGCGATAATTATACGAGCAGATCTTACTGTCATATGCTCTCTCTCTCTCTCTCTCTCTCTCACACACACACACACACACACACACACACACACAAAACACAATACATATGTCATATGTCACACAAACACACATGCGCAGTGCAGCTAAATGGGCAGAACGGCCTTTGGCACTACCACTCGCTCCCACAGCCACCTCTGACACAGTCTGTCTACCCACACGCTATACACCCCGGTGTGTGTCTGTGTGTGTCTGTGTGTGTCTGTGTGTGTTCTCCAGTAGTAAGCTCCTTCGTCGTTTGTGGATGAGGCTTACAGTCAACTCCGGAATTACTGGCACCTTTGGTACAGATGGGTAAACTGGTTATGAAAAAACAACAACATTTTATGTTGTTAATTAGCTTTAATGTCACACTGGAGAATCTGAGAGAACCTGAACCTTTAAATGAAGTAAATTTATTAGTACTCTGTGTAGTCTTCCTCTGCCAGCATAACGACTCTGAATCTTCTCCTACAACGCTTGATGAGATTAGAGAATAGAGAGCCGGGAATCTGAGATCACGTCCCATTACAGAATCCCTCCAGATCGTCCAGAGTTCTCTCCTGTGGCTTCTCCTCTTCAGTTTAAAGCACGGGTTTCGGTAGGGTTTAGGTCAGGAGACGAGGAAGGCCATGTCAGAAGCTTGAGTCGTTCATCATGTACTATATACGTATGGACTTGGACGTATGTTTTGGATCATTGCACTGCTAGATGAAATCATGGCCAAGTTGGAACGTCTTGCCAATGGTATACCGATTTCCATTTAAAATCTCTGGGTACCTCATGGTGGCATGTAACCCAACAAGGGCCTTCCTGGGCCTTTGGAGGAAAAACAGCCCCACAACATCACAGAACCCCCACCATACATTACAGTGGGGATTAGGTTCTTTTCTGTATAACATCCCAAAACACCTAAAGACCTCGCTAAGATCTCCATCTAAACTAAATTAAAATATAAAATATAAAATATAAATGCGAACATACTTCAGGAACAGTTTGTTCATAAGAAGAAGCGGTTTAAATAATAGTGGTTTTTAAAAAAACGTTTTTTTTGATATGGGTTTATTTATTACACATAGCATTGTTAAAGTTCTCCCATATTTTCCTTGTATGTAAGGTCATTTCTTTCATCAACTCTTCTTTTTACCAATCTTTACCCTGGAGCTGAGTGTATATATATATTATATATATAAAGCCTGTCTCATCCAAACACAGAAGCATACTTTTCTTCTCTGAAAGTGATATATTAAGCATAGGGACTATGGAAACTTCGCCAACTTGATTTAGAACATCATTAGTATGAACAGAACTAAAATATGACTTGTGAAATGTGTGTGTCTGTGTGTGTGTACATGCATGTGTGGGCATAAGATGAGACTCCAGCTGCCAGAGTAGAGTCTTTTACTCATGCAGTACTTCTCTGTCTGACACACAGCAGCACCGTGGCCAGTGTGTATCTGTCTGTGTGTGTCTGTGAGTGTGTCTGTGAGTGTGAGTGTGTTAACTCTCAGTGACTGTGACAGTTGGGTTTCATGAGGTGGCTCAGAAACACTCCGCACTGTGACACAGAGTGCAACACCGACAACAAGATGGCTACCCCTCACCCCCTACTCAAAGTTGCACATGCACACAGACACACACACACACACACACACACACACACACACACACACACACTCCCAACAAAGAACTATATAAAATGCAGTATGTAAGAGTGTGTATGTGGTTGTGCTGGTTTAAATTTAGTGTTCGAAATTAGAGCAACCCCCCACTCCATCTCTGTCTCTGTCTCTCTCTTGCTCTCTCTCTCTCTTGCTTTCTTTCTCTTGCTCTCTCTCTCTCTCTCTCTCTCTCTCTCTCTGTAAGAATTTGACACCTCACTGTGCATTTGTGCTATGCCTAATGATGTGCCAATCAAACAACTGATAGAGAGAGGCAGCCATCCAAAATCTGCCCTCTGTGTGTGTATGTGTGTGTGTGTGTGTGTGTGTGTGTGTGTGTGTGTGTGTGCACGTGTGTGTGCATGTTGCATTTTGTTAAAAGTTAAAAGTAAAAGTAACAATGATAGCTGGGTTATACCACAGGTGTATTTAGGCAAAACAGGTCAGAGCACACACACACACACACACACACACACACACACACACACACACACACACACACACTTTACTATCTTTATGAGGTATTCGCACCTAATTTTTTCTTTGACTCACACCTATATAATCTCAAAAACTAAAAAGAAATCTTTTTTTTTCTAATAAAAGCTTTTCTCAGTCAAATATCTCCACAATGTCAAAATTGTCATTTACTTCCACCAACACACACACACACACACACACACACACACACACACACAGTCTCTGCTGGGGAGAAGGATCTTTGTTTCTTTATGGTTTAAAGCCTGAACAAATGAGCCAGAACAGCTGAACTGCCTCCCTAATTAACATGCAAATGTATCCAAACGGAGACACCCGCAGACACCTACTCAAATTACACTTTCTTCCACAGTCACTTTGTGTGTGTGCGTGTGTGTGTGTGTGTGTGTGTGCGTGCGTGTGGCACATATGTGCGCATGTGCGTATGCACAAGCAATCAAGTCAACCGCTGGAGAACCATTCGCCATCGTCTGCTGGTCTTAATTAGTCCTCAGTGTTTGGATATGACACTCATGCCGTCTCATTCATTGCACTGTTTCCCCAATTCTGCTGGCGTGCTGAGTGAGAGGGGACAAAACAAAGCCGCAAGTTAACTAGGTTTATAAAGTGCGAAGAGATTTCAAGGAGCGAGATTCTGAAATCTAATTTCAGGAACAAGTGATTACATGAAAGTGCTGACACGAGAGCTACCGCGGGGCATCGTTTCGCCGCCGATGCTGGAGACGCAGAGTGCAACACAACTCGACTCCGTAATAAATAATCACAAAAACACGTTGTAAACTTGCCAGTTGAAGAGGCTGTATTGGATGCACGGCTTCCCTTAAGCTAATCATAAATAGTCAGAATGTTAATAATGACTGGCAGATATGAAGTGCAATCGTCTGTACAGTTTCCTGCACGACACCATGTCGCCCTGTATGCAGTCTCACACAACCAGACTATGGTGTTGTCTCAATATGGCCTAATGACAAATAGCAAAATCTGCTACATCAGAGCAAACTACATTTCCTGCATGTCTAGAAGCATGTTCATTGACAGCAACACTACACTATTATGTAAATGGTTTACATCATTAACATAATTGAGCCATTACATACTTGATATTGATTGGTTAGTCAAAGCATTGATGATTTTTTTCCCCCCAAAATGGTGGCCTTAATGTAAGCCTAAGAAATCTACAATCCTGGCATGAGGTTTTTTTTTTTTTTCCAATGTGCTGAAAAGTAATTTTCAAAATTTCTCTATGCTGCGTGTGTTTGTAAAAGCTTTGTCAGCTGCTACCATTAGATTAGAGCCGCATACATTAGATCATAAGGACAACAAATGTCAAACCATTTCATACAGTGTACGTGCACAACCCAGCCAGGAGAGAGAGAGAGAGAGAGAGAGAGAGAGAGAGGCACTTCAGACAGAATGGTTCTCTTTCATATGTACGTGACGAGAAGCTTAGAGCATCAAGAGCATCAATCCCTTTGAGGAGTTGATGGAAAGCGCATTTCTTTTCTATGTACATGTGTGTGTGTGTGTGTGTGTGTGTGTGTGTGTGTGTGTGTGTGTGTGTGTGTGTGTGTGTACTTTTCATCCATTTCATTCCTTGCAGATTTTTAACGTAATGGCTTCCCTGCATGAGCACCATCTACAACAACTTATTATTGTCCGTCGCATTTTCTATCACATATATGACTTTTTCACACCAGTAAATCCCTGCAGGGAAGTGTAGCTGTCGATCTTCTCACGCCTTGCATAATGCTCATAAATAATTTGATACGATGCATAAGTATCTTTCTGATACGCAGACTGATGATAATGTCATATTAAACTCCATACTATCGCTCGAATAGCTGAGATTCCTCAGCTGGAACACTCTCACAGGCCAAAGCAAAGTCAGGCTAACAGTGAGTCCTGGTTTGATTAACTCACGACGGAGGTGAATGTAATCAAATACAGCTCTGTAGGAGCAAATGTATCGCGGTAGGAGTTCACTTACCGCGCCTGAGCTCATTGGCCATAATGGGTTTATATTAGTTTCCATTCCAGCAGGCGTGCGAAGCTTTTCATTTCAAATGTTTAAACAAATGTGGCGCGATATGTGTTTATAAAAACCAAAGGAATGCTAAACAAAAGCACGTGACCTACGCTTTTAGGCCTTTGGTTTTCTGGAGAATTCTTTCATCACTGTTACACACTTCTGATTGACACAATTTTTAATGTAACAATCTTGCTTTCGATAGGCAAATACGTCTACTGCAAACTTTGCTCTCTCACACGTCATTTCTGCAATCCTTCCTCCCCTTGTCCTCTTCCTTTTGTCTCTCACTTTCTTTTTCTCACCCTCAAGCTCATCCTCCCTTTCTCTTTCTTTCTCTCTCTCACTCTCTCTCTCTCTGTTGTTGCCGCTGCACGCTGTGCTGAGATTTTCTATTACCAGTCTAATTGCACATTCCGTAGTGACAAGAGCTCATTAGGTCTTAATTACACATGTGTTATTTAGTACAAACATCTCCATTCGGGTTCCTTTTTACGTAGTAATTGTACTGCAGGGACAGCCGTTTGAGACAGGGGCAGATCGGAGTGTGCTACGCTGACTAGGGAAGGATGGAAGTAGGTCAGGAACAGTAGCAGTAAACAAGCAGAGCTGGAATAAAATAATACTCTCTTTTTTCCTCTCTCTCTGAACACTCACAAAGATACACACACACACACACACACAAACACACAAACATTAGGTATCATGCCAAAGCCATTGAGATCCAATGCTCATGTAATATTTACGGTACACTAATAGATAGATGACAGTTTTTTTCTGAAAGAGAGAGAGAAATACACACACACACACACACACACACACACACACACACACACACACACACACACACACACACACACAGAGGGAGAGAGAGAGAGAGAGAGAGAGAGAGATGATGGCCCCCTCCAATTCATCTGAATTTCAGAGAAAGCTGAGAGACTACATTAATACATTTGCGCATCATGCATTACTTTGTGCACTTGTGTGTTTGTTATGCGTGTGTGTGTGTGTTTACTGGTGTATGTGTTTGTCTTTCCACAAATGCACATGATTGGCAATGCATATATCTATTTCATTTAGTGGAGAAATGATACTGAGCGACTGAATCAGGTTTTCCATTTTTCAGTGTCCAATTATTTGCACTCTTCTGCCGTTTTCTCGCATTTCTGTCCTTTCTATTTCAGTCCGATTCATTTGCCTGTTCTGCATTAAACTACACTCAAATATCAATTAGTCCTTCTTTATATTACACCTGGTGACCTCCTTAATTCAATACAAGCCTCCCGTCTTGCACATGCCAATCTGGTGACACACACACACACACACACGCACTTACTCAACGGGCAAACTTCAACTGCACACATCAAACAACAGTAAGGCTGCCAGTACTGTATTCATCATTTCCTCTTTTTTTCTACCTCAATCAGGATAAAAATAAAGAGCAGTAGCTGTAATGACAGTCGCTCGAGCTGCTGTATCCTCCGTGCAGGCTGAATAATGTCCTAGCACTGCAGAATCTAATAGGCTCCTTCTCTCTTAGATGTGCAGCCTAGAATGGCGCTTATGAAATATTAATATTACACAAAAATATGGCAACTCCGACTCACTCCATCTCTCAAACTCTAACGCAATTGACTATGCAAGTCTTCCAAATCAGACAGAGAGGAGAGGAGAGGAGAGGAGAGGTGGGGGAGGAAATTTTACTTGAATATGAGGAGCATGTCAGGGGGAGAAGAAGAAGGGAGGTGTGTGTGTGTGTGTGTGTGTGTGTGTGGGGGGGGGGGGGGGGGTTGTTAGAAAAAGGGCAACAGGATAAAAAAACACAGGGAAGAATAGCAGATTTTTGGTTTGATGTTAAAAGGGCAACGTGGAAAATGAAAAAT
>CM074946.1:9578915-9595180 GCA_037577455.1 Pangasius macronema
CCCCCCCCCCCCCCCCCCCCGCCCCCCCCCCCCCCCCCCCCCCCCCCCCCCCCCCCCCCCCCCCCCCCCCCCCCCGCATGAGAGAAAACGGGCAGCAGGAGAAGAAAACACAGGTAAGAATAGCAGATGTTTGGTTTGATGGTATCAGGGCAACGAGGAAACTGAAAAAGAGGTACTGCCCTCCCTATGGTCTCTCTCTCACACACGCACACACACACACACACACACTGTGGCCACAAAACAACAGACCCTGCTAGCATTAGATAAGGAATATTGCCAACTCTCAGGCCAAGACAGAAGCACCTGTTAGTTTGTTGGTTAAACCCAAACTGAAAGTTTGTGTCCCCCCTCGGTGGGCATGCGATCTTTTGCCAGGACTGATGTGACTGATCTCAACATGTGGTGATATAAGACATATAAGATATATAAGACATAAAGCCATTTAAACATGAGGATAATGACAGCCGTTGGGCAAAGCAGAAGAAACTATAAATCACGTCTTATTTCCAGAAGAGTGAGTTATTGTGTCCAAAGGACAGGTAATGATCTCCCTGGACAAAAAAATTGGTTGCTTCTGCTAACAACCGCTCAATAACTTGGCTGAAGGCAACATAAAAGCAGATCGTCGGTTGTTGGCCTCTGTGTGCCGAATATGTGAAGTGCAGAATCAACAGAGACAGCGCTGTGTAAAAGGTGACAGCAGAAGCCAGCATTAGCTCGTGACCTTAGATTTGGTGGGGCAGGAGGACACTAATAACGACAAAGTCGAGAGGCTATCACACTTGACTTATGCTACAGGCTACTATCTAGTGAATTTTTTAGAGTATCCCTGTAATAGACAGTTGAGAATCGTCAGCATATAATCATCCAGCGTAGGGTCTAGCAGCACCTTTTTTTTCAGCAGCATTAGATGGACCTTTCTTCAACTGTGTTCAATACAGCAAGTATTTTTCCACACACAGAAGATCTAATATCATTAACCAGAGTTGCCAGGTTTCAGCGAAATTTCCAGCCCAACTCCATCTCAAATAACACACAAAAGACCTGAAACTAGCCTGCAAAGTTTGGGCATTGGAAAAAGGAGACACATTTTTCTTCCTTTTCTCATGGGAAACAAAGTCACTGCTGGCATTCGCAATAATGTACAGACATTATCCCTTGCATAATCCCATCTTCCAAACTTTCTAATAATTCTTACAATATAAATGGTACATAATAGACACTTATTGTTTGTCTTTGTTTGTAGAGATATATTAGATTTAGTGCCAGTTACTTGCTATAAAGCAAGATCTTGGCAGTCATGGAGTATTTTAAACTCCAATTTGGCAAACAAACAAACAAACAAACATGTGACATGTGGATGAGGCGCCACTGGCAGAAAAACATCACCAATTTGGTGTGGCAAAAGAACCCCCAGCAAGGGAGACTGCTGAATTTACAGAAGTTTCACTCGGTCCATCACCAATGGGATAAATACAGTATGTGAGATTATCAGGAACACAGAAACAGGTGCCTACAAACTCTCAGGAGAAGTGTGAGCTAAAATGGACAGGATCTATCTCAAGACGCTGGAGGAATCCTTATCTGAGATGGTTAGTGCTCCTGAGCACCCCAAGCCACTACTATGTACAAATCTCTGCTGTGTTCTGCAAGTGGATGTTAGCGCTGTACCTTGCGTGATTCCAGCTCTAAATATGTCTCACTACAGAAGCTAGCAGCACAGAAAGGCTTGATAAAAAGCCAATAGGAGCACACATGTGCAGGGGAAAAAAGTCTGAAAGGGAGTGGGGGTGCAAACTGGTTGCAGATATCAATAATTCATCTTGATTGTATCTTAAAAATTGTCATGGGACGGGAGGCCAGGTCAGCATTAACAACTACAGTGAGTTTTATTTCCCTTTATAGATTCTCATATAATTACATGGCAATATATTCACATTTTAATTCTTAATACAATCTGGCTCACCCCTAATGATGCCCTACTGAATATTCCCTACAAATATCAATACACATTATGGGTATCTACTAACGGTCATCTGTTGGACACTAACTTACTGCAGTGCATTGTGGGAATGCACCAGATATTTCCCACTATGGTTTTTGGACGTTACTAAATAATGGCAAAACTATCATTATTAAAAGCAAAGAACATCAGGCTGTTTATTCTAATGTATTTTTAATGCAGCAATCCTGAAAGCTGATGTCTGATTATTATGACTGTATGCTGTTTCTGCATTAATAACTCCAATCAGCTAACATTAGTACGGCACGTCACCACATACAACACACGCAGAGCAGTGAAATGTCACGTTACATTCCAGCAGCATACAGGAGATTATAAAATGTGAGCCAATATTCAAAAAGTCTAATATTTCTGTGTTTTTGGCTGGGAATTGTCAGCGATCAGTCTGCTTGCTGAACTCTCTGCCTCAGGATAAGGCCGCTGTGGAGTTGCTATAGAGATAGCATGAAGCATTAGGTTGTGCCCTTTACAAAAAAAAAAAAGGAGGGGGGGGGAAGAAAAAGACAGAGAAAAGCACAGTTCTGAGAAATAAAATAATGGAATGAAGTGAGTGTGCGTGTGCATGCTTCTGCAAGAGGCTGTGTATCTCTACATGTGTGTGTATATGTGTGTGTGTATCACAAAGGTGAGCAGATGAGCGGGTGGGACGTGCAGGAGAAGGTTATTTTGGCAAAGGAGCGGATGTTCAGCTGAACCCATTTTTAACTGAAGCCCGTGTGGAGTGATGTACAGATACGGAACAAAGGCCTTAAAGCTCACACTCCTCCCCTTAGCTCCCCTCTACTCCACCACAACACCTGACACAGAGTGGAAAAAACAACAAAAAAAAAGACACATTTCCTTTAAAAGCTGCTTAAGTGGTTGCTCTGTGCTGAACCATGTGCCGCTTTGGTTAGACTTCTTAAAAGAAGGAAGAGGAGATGTTTGATAAAGGGGAGATAATTTCAAAACGCATTCATATGCAAATGCGCGTGCCGGAAACTTTATTTAGATTGTTCCTCCAAGGCTGAAGATGAAGTGATGAGCGAGGAAAAAAGACATCTAAGACAAAATTAACTTCGACTTAATAGACAAAAAGAATTCACTTTATTCAAATACACAGTTCCAACACCTTTGATTCCCTTCACTTCTGTCACACTCTCTCTCTCCCTCACACACACACACACACGGTGCTCACTGGAATGATTTGTGTCGTATCGTGCTGCAGATTGCATTTACAATATTGGCTTGAGATAGCGTATGACCGATAGCCACGGTGCGGAGTGGTGGGCTCGGAGGAAGTGCTCTGTTAGCACTCTCCTGCTGATAAATGATTTAAGAAGGCGCCTGAAACATCAATACCATCTCTTTTATAATTACAAAAAAAGAAGCCACCCACAAAGTTGCATTGGCAGGACTCAGCTCCAACAGTGAACTGAAAAGATAATTCAGAAAGCTCAGATAGTCCTGAAAAAGTCTTTTGGGAAAGAAAAAAAAAAAAAAGGAATTCTTTATTCCCATTGTCTGTCCTCCTATATGTACGGCATGCAGATAAATTCATAACACAAAAAAAGATCTCGCCGTCTTCACATTTTATTCATCTGTTTTTCCAATTAGCTTTTTTTGTTACGTAAAGCTGTCTGTTTGCGGGGAAGGAAAAGGGAAAAGTTAACTTTTCAACTTTTCTGAGTGATGATGAATCATTAATATGTGTGGTGGGGAGAGTAAGGAGCCAAAAGATTTCCTCCTTAAGTTCTGAAGGTTAGGGTTTGGTTATCATTACTTAGTTGGTGAATGGAAACTCTTAACAAAGCCAAAAATGTAAGTGTGTGTGCATGTATAAAGAGAGAGAGAGAGAGAGAGAGAGAGGAAGGGAATTGCTCAGGACTTCTAGCTCAGGTAGAGAAAAACAGGATTTGTGTTTATACTGGCTACTCTATTAACAAAGCCTATGTGTGTTTGCCAAGGCGTGTGTTCAGCCACATGCATTGTTGCTCGCTTATAAAATGGAGGCACAGTCACTCTAAAGATTGTGCCAAAATGGCACCAGAAATTCAACTTCCACTAGAGTGAGAGATTTTTCCTCTCAGAACTCCCATTTTGGATATGTTTTGGTTGGTGATAAAGCTGGAACTAAATGTAAGTTCAGGTTCTGGTCACAATGGCATAGAGAACAGTGAACATAACAAGCACATAAGGCTTCGACATATGGGCTCGCTGGTGTGGCTGAATGATCATGACCTCACCATGTCCACTACTGTCTCTCTTCAGCACTCACTCAGAGGTCATTCATATTCAGGAGATCCTCTATTTCTGATTCAAACTGTAAGTGTGTGTGTGTGTGTGTGTGTGTGTGTGTGTGTGTGTGTGTGTGTGTGTGTGTGTTTGTTCGGGGCTGGGGGTGGGGAGCGTTGAGTTGGGAGCCTGTCGTGGGTGTGAAGTGTGACCCCATGGGGACTTGCTTCGTCGTGGCTGTCAGTCAATCACATGACCCTTCTGCCTGGCAGCTTTCTAACCACAAAACCACCCAAGAAAGGTTTTACCATCTACAGAAGGCACATAAGAGAGAGAGAGAGAGAGAGAGAGAGAGAGAGAGAGAGAAAGACATAGTGTGACAGAGAAAGAGAGAGAGAGTGGAAGAGTGGGAGAGATGAAGGGTCTCACCCCTGAAGAGGGCAGTCTTTTCCCGTCAGGGTTGGGCCTCACGGGCAAACCGCTGTACAGCCTAGCACGATCTCCTACACTGTATCTGTTCTGTAGAGGAGAGACAGGGACACAGAGAGACACAGAGAGACACAGAGAGACAGAGACACAGACGTAGAGAAAGACGCAGACAGTGAAATGGGACAGACACGGACAGACAGGACAATGCAGACAGAAAGAGAAAGAGAGACAGAAGGAAAGAGAGGACAAGAACAGGGACAATTCAGTGTCATGTCCATTGACAGCTTTAGACATTTTCATCACAAGAAATGATGACTCTGCTCGAGTGTACACGACGGCGTCTCGGAGCACGGTACGAGTTATGGGAGGAACTTGTGGCGTGGCCCGCAGTCAGGGATCTCCTCCGCATCGCACCATGTGTGGCGACGGGTTGGGAAAACACTAGCGGCGGGAGGGTTGGCAGGCTAGGTTTGGGAGCCCGAGCAATCCAGCATCTAATGATTCACACAGCACTCTGTGCCAAACACACACACACATACACATACAGACACACAAACCTTTATACACACTGCATAGAGGCTTCGAATCTCATGCAACTTGTATTTCTCTCTTATTTGGCCAGCTAAAGAAAGACTGAAGTGTAAAAGATTAACAGATGCTTGTGGCAACAACTAATTAGAGCCTCCAGTCTGCCCAGTATCAATCTCTTTCTCTTCCTCCCTCCCTCACACACACACACACACACACACACACACACACACACACACACACACACACACACACTTGCTAAACCACTTCTGCTCATTGCAAATGCACTGAACAAGAATTGGGGGGTAAAAGTTTTTAAAGAATCTGTGTACTTTTTTTTTCTGTCCATTCTGTAGATGACTGTCTGTGTTTGTCTAGTATAAGTGGGTAGAGTAAGGAAAAATCTTACTCAAAGAAAAGTACTAGTAAAAATAATGTCATGAAGTCATTTGTGTACCTACTTATATAAGACTAAGACAGTATCTACTGGAAAAACAAAAAAACTACTCCAATGATGCATGAGCCAGTACAAAAATTATACCTGCTCATTCATGCAATTATCCAGTCAGCCAATCATGTGGCAGCTGCACGACGCAGAAATCCTGCAGATACAGGTCAAGAGCTTCAGTCAATGTTCACATCAAACATCAGAATGGAGGGAAAAATGATCTCAGTGACTTGACCATGGGATGGATGTTGGTGCCAGATGGGCTGGTTTGAATATTTCGGAAACTGATGATCTCCAGGGATTTTCATGCACAACAGTCTCTAGAGTTTACACATAATGGCGTGGAGTTATAAGATGCTTGTTATTTGAGTTATTTGAGTTACAGTCCAGCCATTCTCCTCTGACCTGTTTCATCAACATGGTGTTTCTACCCATAGAACTTTTGCTCACTGGATTTTTGTTGTTGTTGTTGTTGTTGTTGTTTTTCCGTGCCATTCTGTGTAAACTCCATTTTGGGTGAAAATCGCAGGAGATCAGCAGTTTCTGAAATACTCAAACTAGCCCACCACCCAACACCAACACCCATTCCACATTCAAAGCCACTGAGATTGCATCTTTTGCCCATTCTGATGTTTGCTGTGAACATTAACTAAAGCTCTTGACCTGTAGCTGCGTGTGTGCTGCTGCTACATGATTGGCTGATTGGATGAACAGATGTACAGGTGTTCCTATTAAAGTGGTTGGTCTGTGCACAAATAAATACAAATGCAAATATACTTATGCACCTATGCACACTGGTATCTGAGTAAGTATTTGTTCAGAGTGCAACATTGAGGAAGCACATTACACGAATAGTACAGAAGTCCAGTAAACTCTGAAGAAAAGGTGTGGAAAGAACTGTAAAACAGTGCAGTGGGAGTTCAGGGGAAAAGTACAAAACAGTCCAGGTGTAAAGTTCAGGCAGATGAGCTGCACTGCTCATAATGACTGCACTGTGATGTGGTGGAATTGCCCATTTCAAATCCCCTCACAGAGACGTTCTACATACTTCTATAAGCTCTGATATAAAAAAAGAAACATCATACCATTTATGTCATTATTCGCCGACTGTCTAAGTGTCGTACTAGAATGAATGTAACTCAAGAATGAATGTAATAACAAACATATGTAATAATAAACATAACAAACATGTGACAGTGTTCAGTGTCAGATGTGGTACATCAAGTTGGCCACTGCTTGCATCTTTCTGTCTTATGAGACGAGACTCTCTCGCACTTTTACATGCTTCTAAACTTAGACACGTAACCTTTTCTTTGCACCTCCTGTTAACCACTGCACGTGTCAGTAAGGCCAAGGCGTTTACAGTAACTGCTCGGTGCACAACACACACACATACACACACTTACACACTAATTTGCAGCTCACACCATTAGAGAGACTAAACTTCTAGCTTTACAGAAGCTTTTAGTCGCTGTTAAACACTGTATAAAGAAATGCTGTAGCAGTTTACACAAAGGACTACCCTCTGCAGTTCAGTCTTCTACGGCTGTAAAGAAATGGGCACACACACACACACACACACACACACACACACACACACACACACACACACAACTGTGCACATACACAGGAGACAGATAGAGATTAAGTGTAATAGGTTTATCACCACACACATGCCAATGGTATTATCCAGGGCTGCTCAATGAATCAAATTGTAATCATGTTCAGTTTGTTTTTTGGCTTATTTTCATGGCTAACTAGATGTAATTGATTACGATGACAATATTTGTCTACTTGGCTAACATTAGATGTCAGTGTCTATTGATTCTCTTGCATTAAATCAGAAGCTGGACATGATTACTTATTTCAAGGGAAATTGTATGTATAGAATTTAAATGATGTTTTTTTTTAACAGTTAATGAATTACTCAGCTGAAGGAGCAGTCTTATATTTAATACCAAGGAAAATAATCATGATTATTTTTTTAAGCGAATATCATGCTGCTCTAATACTGTCAATCAAAAACCGTCACCAACCGTGGTGTTCCCCGAGGCCACGCCCAGTCCACCTCTACTGAGACAACTCAGATAGGCTGAATTATATAAAGCCTCCTGACACCAGCACACAGCCAGTGGAAGTGTGGTACAATGTAATAAAATAAAAAATACAGTGTAGTCACTTGTACAACACTGATCCACACACACACACACACACAGAGAGAGAGAGAGAGAGAGAGAGAGAGAGAGAGAGAGAGAGAAACATCTGCATCAAAGAGAAGCACAGTGGAACAGCAGCTGCTCGAGTTCGGATGCAAATGCAAGGCCTCGACCACAAGAGCATTATTACATTTTGAATATTGGATATTATTACCATGCAAATTGCACAGGGCCAGAGATTAAGTTGCAATTATGGTCTGAAAGCCATGGAGGCCAGTGGAATTATTCTATATTCAGAGTCTCTGCCTGCAGGGACATGACAGGGACAAGATGCTCTTAGTGCTCGATCAGATTTAGCTGTGATACTCAGATATTAGGCTGTGTGTATGCTGTATGGTCAGTGTAAGCATTAATGTACACGTACGGGCCCGTGTGTGTATACTGTACGCGTGTTAGTATACATTCTATAGTCTGCTTAAGCTTTTAATGCATGTATGGACGTGTGCATGTATGTGTGTGTATGTGTGTGTGTGTGAGGCTATGTGCCAAGTAATACACTGTGATCCAGACGTAATAAATCTACCTACTGCGCGGCAACATAAACATCGGCGACGTGACATGACTGAAGGTTTTACACATTTTAGACAAAACACACACACAAGTTTAAAAAGTGGGAGGGTTCACAGGTGCGGTTGTGTTTTGTTCAAAGCAAACACATTTTCTCACAATTAAGTAAAGAAGTTTCGAACAGTCAATCTCGGTGCTATTAAGGCAATGCTCAGGCTTAAATAGTCTGATTCCTAACAGCTGTGAACTCTAAGTGTGTGTCGCACTTGTGTGGGTGTTGTTCTGGTGTTGATTTTTGATGGCAGGTCTTTTCTGGGAGTGTGACCTACACACACACACACACACACACACACACACACACACACACACACGGAAATAGATGAGAGAAAAACATAAAAATATGCATCATCAAAACAACTGCAACTAAAAGCCTCTCTCTCTCTCTCTCTCTCTCTCTCTCTCTCTCTCTCTTGCAGCTTTTCCCAGGCTCTGTGAATCCTCATTATGCAAATTGAGAAAATTGCATTTCAGCTGCTCATTGTATGTGTGTGTGTGTATGTGTGTGTTTGTGTGTGTGTGTGTGTGTCAGCGGGTTCTAATTAAGATAACGCAGAGAACGAGGGTGCTGGGTTTGTGGGGGGAGGGGGCTTACTGAACAGTGCACCTGCAATTCAATACTGCTGTTTCTAAAGAGCCCCCACACACAAGCACAGGCCACTGCACTCAGTATTTGGATCCATTGCTGATTGGAAGGCATTGCTGATGGGTGTTGCCATAGGAACGAACCAGTAACCCAGGGTTACATATCCATAAAAACGTGGCCAGGATGTGGCTGCTGTTAGGACACGAGTGCAGTTTGAACACTGACCACCTTTTCCATCTTCACGCGGGCGAGAAGGCAAACTCGCCTACTGAAGGTTAGGAGTTAACTGAAGGACGCGCTGAGAAAGTTGTGTAAATTAGTACTGGTTTGTCCTGCATAAGGGTAATAAGGCCTTTTCAATTCTTTACGCACTCACACACACACACACGCACACACACACTAGTTCTCCAGGAATCAAGCTCTCAGCTCTAAGAATAGTAGACATGTCGAGCTTGTTAGTAATGATGCGGTATAAATGAGAGACTTCGACTCTTTAGACTCCCCAATCTGTCTCTCTGTCTTTGTGTCTGTCTGTATCACTCTCAAGGAAAGAACTGTTGAATGATTCAGTATTCGGAGTGTAAGAATAGCACACTCTTCCTGCCGGTCTAGGGAGAGAAAACGAATAATCTTTGAAAAGCAGCCAATTAAAGATAGGCGTTAGTCTTTAAAAAAAAAAAAACTCCTCAGAACACTTTTAGTACTATTTTGTGATGGTGTCCTCATATTTCAGCAGCTTCAATTAAAAAAAAGAAGAAGTCTGTGAACAGGGTGGGCATTCTGTCCTGTTAGTCAGATTGCCTGTATGTTCATAAGCTCCACTTTTCGCACTAGCACTGAGTACAGCTCGTGTGATGTGTTGATGTGTGTGTTCATGGTGCGTGGCTTTGGTAAGAACACCGAAGAGAGGGACTTTTCTGGGGTGGATTTTGAGTTTCACAACAGCTAAGTTCAGCTAACCACCAAAATCCCTGACAATACCTGTAATATCACTTAGCTAACAAATTTTCAGCTTGCGGCATGTTTTGCTTTTCGTACTTGTGCACGAGTGAGTTTTTAGGTCTCGGGCGTGAAGGTCAACGTACGACATGCGCCGACAATATGTTCCTAAGAATCCGATACGACAATCTGTGATCCTGCGTGCTTCAGACCTTTTCGTAGAGCTCATTACACAAGTAATACAAAATTATGTCACATGACTCATTTCATTCCCAGTGAATCGGACAGCCCGTGGCTGAGGAGCAACTGGTGACGTTCTCATTCTCATCCCTAATCTCTAATCTCTCATCAGCTGGTCGCGGAGTGTGTGAACTCTTCCAAAGGAAAAGCATTTGTATTGGATGAAATTAATGCAGCCTTCATCCTCGCAGACAGGTGGCGCTCCCCTGAGATAGCGATACTGCGCTGGTGAAAAGTTGAACTACATTTAAAAAAAAAAAAAGGCGCACCTGCGTTTCTCGACAGTTGCAAGACAAATTAAGCTGAGAAGGTGCTTTCATCAGTTGAGCCCTGCTCTGTTCCTTTCTTTAGGGATTATTGCCTTTACAGTAATAACATGCACACTGCATTAAAATAATCTCCCATTTGCATGACTCATGCCACACAAAAGGAGGAAAGAGTCGCCCAAAACGTTAAAGCAATCTACTTACAACCATCTGTTCCTGAACTGAATCGCGGCCACAGTGCTTCTGAAAAAAAAAAAAGCAGTCCGAATTTTACATCTGCCAAACGTAATCAGCCATACTGCAATAACCGAGAGGACAAACGTGCTCCCTAAACTTCTGACAATTCCAATTTATTTGTTCATCAAACAAGTGCCAGATGGAAAAGTTTCATCGTTTAACCCTATCAGACCTGTTGTCCCCAAACCGAGATTAAATTCCCACATTGTCTTTAGAGCACTGAAGCTTCTCAGCTCTTCCTGAGATAGAGGCACTTGCTTCCGTGATAAAACCAGAGATATCGGACTAACCAGAAGCTGCTACCTGTTGCACTGCTCCATGTGTTATCCTCCACCATCTTTATTGTTAGCATACAAAGTATATGAAGATATATAAATATCTTCACGCACTCTTTTGCAATCCTATATATTGTTACATGATACATACTGAGTATCAAGTATTGTGATATACTACGATATTTTTATACCATGCGAGGATTTGAATGAGAAAACCGCAGAAAACCGTTTGGTAGGTTCCACCACAGGCATCTGGAGTGTTTTAATCAAAGGTTTAAAGAAACCACAGATGTATTCTATCAGCCCTGGTTGGGGAATCACAGTGAAACGGTATGTCTTCTGACAGGAAGAAGGCTGAAAGATCTGAAATAATTACTGTCTAAAGTGCACTTAAGGTTAATATGAAAGCAGAAAGCACTGTA
This sequence comes from Pangasius macronema, assembly GCA_037577455.1. Lineage (NCBI taxonomy): Eukaryota > Metazoa > Chordata > Actinopteri > Siluriformes > Pangasiidae > Pangasius > Pangasius macronema. The sequence continues at coordinate 9,590,303 of CM074946.1, forward strand.
CTAAATTTGGTATGACACAGTAACTACGAGAAATGAATTCCACATGCCTATAAAGAGTAGCTGCGAGTCATTAACAGATATTCCGTGACTCCTAACGTGTCTAGGGTTTTACTTATGGAATTAAAAAACGGCAAAAATTCATGAGTGACATCTCATGTCCAGTCACTTTTATTTATACGGCGCACTTAAAGACAAGTGTCGACCGAAGTGCTGTACGATAAAAGTTTGGAAGGCGGTTCAGAAAGCAGTGAAATGAAACACGATCCAAATGTGAAAACGACTCGAAAAGGCGGGGAGAATAAATGCGTTTTTAGACTGGATTTAACGATGTCTACGTCCGTGCCTTTATAAAAGACCGAGAGAGATAAACATGCGCTGAATTAATGGAAGAACATTACATACACACAAGCACAGTGGAACGGATGTGTGCGCATGAATGTCAAGTAATCATGGATAACAAAGAAAAGTGTTTATTGTGTGTGTGTGTGTGTGTGTGTGTGTGTGTGTGTGTATTGTCAGTACAGGGCTATCAACAAATGGTTATTACTAGCCAGTTATCAGAATATTTCTAGTCCACCAAGCAACCTGATTTAATTAAGAGATGACTAAGCATTCAGTAATGAGGAGCTGAAATGTTTTCATAAACTCCATAAATATGTTTTGCCTCTCTGATCATAACTGACAAGATGGTGAGCAGAAAGGCAGCAGAATGCTGGCAAAAATGGCTGCTTAGGAAATTCACTTAAATATCGGTGTATGTGTGTTTTAGTTTTATAAATTGTGTGTGTGTGTGTGTGTGTGAGAGAGAGAGAGTGTGTGTGTGTGTGTGTGGTACCTGAGAGTTAGTTCACCAGAAGTAAACTTGAAAAACTCTTCAGAGAACTGTGTAAAAAAAAAAGAAAAAGAAAAGAAAAGAAAAGCCTGGCAGGCTTATGTTTACTTTATGAGTAATGCTCTTACATAAGCCAAGGCTTACTGTAGTCACACTTGTATGAAATTCTCTGCGCTGTATATGACACTTATAACGCTGACCATAACCACGGCAGGTCACAGCGAGCACACCTGGAGGCACATCCACAGCTGGATGCTCGGAGCGGTGTGGGGACACTGTGTAACCTTGCTCAGGAGATGATTCACTTTTTTTTTTTTCGTTGTTGTTGAATGTCAGCACTTTGCGGCACAATGATATAAATGATAAACTGCTTGTGCAATACTGAAAGTGCCTGCTAAGATTCTGTGGTCTGTGCAAACAACAAAGGAAGCTCAAATTTGTGCATTTGCTCCGTATCTGAGAATATAAGGAATGCAGTGTACAGTAGACTGTGAAATTTATGTTGTTATGGTTAAAAAAAAGAAAAAAGAAAGAAAAAAATAGACTTAAGCTATAGATGTTTATTCTGTTAACATCTTATACATAGATATATGATCCTACGCTGCAACCACACACACACACACACACACACACACACACACACACACACACACACACACACACAGCTCAGGGGTGTGTGCGTATGTGTGTGTGTGTGTTTTAACACAATGCAAGGACTATAAGAGGGTCTTTATCTGCTACTGATGGGGAACGAGGGAATGGGGCAATGCTTAAGATTCCATTCATTGGTGAAGACACACACACACACACACACACACACACACACACACACACACACACACACACACACACACAGAGCCTACTCTCACTCATAAACACACTCCATTAATGCAGATGGGTGTAAATGATACAACATGAGAGGACTTACGTTTCAGGTAACATAACCCAGCCAGCTGCTCTTGGGGGTCTCGCATAACTGGTTGCACACACAGCAAACAGCCAGTGGGTGTGCATATGTGTGTGTGTGTGTGTGTGTGTGTGTGTGTGTGTGTGTGTGTGTGTGTGCGCGTGTGTGTGGAAAAAAGTGGAAACCCTGAAACCAGGTCCCTGCACCTGCTATATAACCCTGTTATTAGACTAAATGGCAGTGTTCCAAAGCTTACAGAGCAAAACTCAGTGAAACAGTAACAGATTCTTTTTAACGCTTGCACTGGCTTTTTCGCTTTAGTTTTAGTTGAGAAGTTCCTCTTTATGAGCTGCATTAGCTCGGTCTTGGAGCAAAGTCAAAAGGAAAGCACTCTTAAATATCAGAATGCACGCATCACTCTGGCCTGGTGAGTATCTCCTCACACCAGCGATAAGCTACAGCAATATGGCATCCGTTTCTGCTTGTTTTGTTGGCCTACTGCCCAGGCTTCATTGTTCTGCCTCCGTATCCTTCCCTGCACTCATTTACTGCTCCCTCCTTCCCTATTTGTTCGCCGTGGCAACCGTCCCACATGCTGATTGGTCAGCAATATCTGGCAGTTCAATTAGCCAGTAATGTCATGTTTACCTTTCAGACCACAGAGGGGGAAGTCCCTAGCAAACACACACACACACACACACACACACACACACACACACACACATTTGTCGTACTATCCTTGTGAGGACCTTAATTATTAACGCGGCAAATTAACGCTATGCCTACACCTAGCCCTGCCCCTAACTTTAACCTCACTAACCAAACGGAAAACATTTGGCTCATTTAGCTTCTTCAAACAAAAGATGTTGTTGTTTTTTTTCTTCTTGTCGGGGCAAGTCAAATGTCCCAACAATATCAAATCTATCTGATATTTGGTCCCCACTAAGATGTAAAAACATGCCTGTCCACACACACTGGCAGTGGTAAGTATCTCTATGTAACATCTACATAGACATAGAAAAAGCGATCCATCACCACACACACACACATACACACCGTGTAAAATGACATTGTTTTTCACTTCTATCTGTGTGTCGTGAGTTTGCACACTTGTTTCCTGTGACATTTTGCAAGTCCACCAGGCACACTTATAAAAAACGGGTACTGAACTGTACCAGTCTCCATGGCTGGGCTGGTATCTCCAATGGTACACTTTCTGTACCTTTAATATGTATCTTTTACCTACAAAGGTGCATGTAGTGTATCTTTACTCTAAAAGGTAATTATGGTATAATTATGCACCTTAAATCATTCTAAAGGTACACTACATCCATATTTCAGGAGAAAGCCTTTTTTTCCCCATAAAGTCTGAATGATGGACCTGTAGAACGTCACAGGAAACAAGTGTGCAAACTCCCAAGGGCACCAACACACAGATGGACAGAGTGTGTGTGTGTGTGTGTGTGTGAGAGAGAATGTACCACAGGCTCATACCTCCGTAAGGTAACCAGGTTATAACTTTACTCAAGCGAGTTAACATTCAGAAATGCAGTATAGTTTAACTCACATGGATTATGTAGGGAAACCTGAGCCTGCCACAGCTGTCAGAAAGACAATGGTCAGAAAAACTATTAGCAGATTTTAATAGCTGTGGATTCTAGTGTACACTGAGATTCCACTGAGAGGAACCTCTACGTTGAACATCCGTGTCTGAACCACTCTCTGAAGTACTCTCTGTCTTCCGGAAACATGCAATATCACACTTCTCGAACCGTGCTGTGCTTCGAGATGACAAAGCAATGCTGACGTCACCTTTGATTGCGATTTACAAATCCCAGTGGGGTCTTTTCAAGGTAGTTAAAGAAACTCCATGGAAAGGACATGGCACAAGAAGGAAAAAGACACTGGAGGAGAGGATTTGAAGAAAGAAGAGAGGGCAAGAGAGGGACTCCCTCGCTCGCTGGGTGCCAGTTTTATAATGAGTGTGTCAGTGTTGGTTAGTGTGACAGCTGACGCGGTCGAGAGACGGACACCTGTCGAGAGTAATCGGGACATTACCGTACGGTGACCCGGACACCCCTCGGAGAGAGAGAGAGAGAGAGAGACAGAGAGAGAGAGAGAGAGAGAGAGAGAGAGCTACAAGTACAGAATTATGGAAGGAGTGAAAAAGGTGGACTCCTTGAAAAAAACCCAGAAAGGAAAAGGGAGTAAGTGGAGAGTGACAGAAGGATGGAGAGAGAAGGATGCAGCCTGGAGGAGACGAAAACGGATGTCTAAACAGATTCTCCAGCTGCACTGATCTCTATTAGCTCCTGCTCAGCTTACTTTAACCACCCTCGGTAACGTTGAGTATGACATGAGTGTGAGTAATTCGGGTCTCTCTAGTACTAGGTGGATCCTGTTATTAGTTTTTGTTCAGCACCATGCAGTTTGATGTGTGTGTGTGTGTTTCAGAGTTCTTGCTGGTTCAGAGGTCATTGGCGCCAAATATTAATGAGAAAGCTGATAACACTTGCGTGCTCATCATTACAGGACATGTAGAAATGCAGATGTAGAAATGCATATTAAAGGACACACTAGTATGAAGTGTCTTAGTAATGTGTTATGCCACCACAAACCACCAGAACAGAATCAGTGCACCTTAGCAAAGATTCTACAAGTCTCTGGGACTGTACTGGAGGAAAGAACAAGTTCAGGTTTGAGTTCAAGTTGTTTTTCTTTTTATTTTAACCATACATAGCTGGTACAGTACACACTGAAGCGAAATAACGTCTCTCTAGGACCATGGTGCTACATAAACAACACAGAGCTACATGGGACTACACGGAACTAAATAGTTGACGTTTCTGTATGTGTTCTGATGTACGTGTACACGTTGTCACGTTCTGTCATGTTGTTAATGATTTGTCCTGTATAGGCAGAGTAAAGGACAGGGCAGGGCCGACCAGTACACCGTTCTTGTGTGGAATAACCACTCTTCCAATAGATATTCCCTCATTTGATGTTTTGATGATAGTGACATCCAATCTAGTGTGTATTCCTTCCTCACTCCCAGTGTTAGCATCTGTATGGTTTAGAGACAGTGTCACTGAGGAAGAGACAGGAGTCAGAGCTAGAGGTAGCAGAGCTGAAGATGTTG
>CM074946.1:9595280-9610851 GCA_037577455.1 Pangasius macronema
CAACTGCAAAGACATACACAAGACTACATGCACATGTGCAACAGTGCAAGACAGTACAACAATTACTAAACAGGACAGTAGGCAGAGTAAAGGACAGTGCAGGGCCGACCAGTACACAGTTCTTGTGTGGAATAACCACTCTTCCAATAGATATTCCCTCATTTGGTGTTTTGATGATAGTGACATCCAATCTAGTGTGTATTCCTTCCTCACTCCCAGTGTTAGGCTCTGGATCGACCACAACCCTGACCAGGGTAAAGTCAGCTTCATCCAAAGCAACGAATTGAGACAATCAGAGTCTACAGCTGAGGGTTGAATGTTTTGTTTGAGTGCCCATCAGCGGTTCTCTGGCAGTTCTGGCACTTAAACTCTCAATCTTCTGATCACTGCCCCGAGCTGCCACTGAGTCCACAAAAACAGCAAACAATATAGGTTTTTGTCTTTTCACCTGTCTACTCTTTTTTCATGTCGTTCTTGCTACCTCCAGCAAACGGGTTCAGAGGTGAGAGGACGTAGAATAGTTAGTTTGACGAGGTCTTACTGTTTGCAATTTGCTACCAAAGAGAACTTTTCGTGCCACTCAATGGCTGTGATGAAATGATGAGATGTGACTGTACAGTGAGAGGTGTGACTTTGATTGGAATACTGTAATAACACTGAAATGAATCTGTTTACATTGGCATGCTGCACTGATGCCATGTTTGTTTTGGTTACAATGTATTTGGACGAGAAAAGTTCCACTTGCAATTAAAGGGCAGTTTTCTGGACACGGATTATGCCAAGTGCTGGACTTGATTCGTCTGACAATTTAGGATCTTTTTATGGGGAAAAAAGGTATTATGCATAATATTGTGGCAATAGAGGAATCTTTTTTTTGTCCATTTCTGTCTACTTTGTACATCTGCCACCATAAACATGCACAGAGAAGTAGAATGACACGGGCCTTTTAATGTCAAACACATGAAAACTGGCTCATTACAGACTGCAGCTGGTATTAAAGTTAAGGGTTTTTATTCAGTAGCACTCCCACAGCTGTGATGGTGGCATTTAGGCCTTTAGATCCAAAACAAAGTGTGTGTGAGTATGTGTGATGTGCTAAGTGTGTGCATCTGTGTACGAACGAAGAGGAGAGAGTTAAAACTCTTATCTCTGGGCTGCAGAAGACATTCCTCTACGAGGCCACAGTTCGCTGGTTTCCTGCCTACTTGCCCAATGCCCTATTTTTACCCCCTGCCTTTACCAGTACCCGAGGCAGCCTTTTCCTCCTAACACACACACACTTCCTGCCATTGACATACCTCCTCGACACCGGCTTTCAAATGGGAATACCCCATGCCTTGCTACTGTTACCTCTTTGTGCAAGAGGTAGGGATCACACAAGTGCACTACATATAGCCTACGTTTCCAAAGAGCCAACATAAGTAACCTATGAGGTGACTCTAGAAGATTTTGATATTTCTGAATGACTAGCAGAAATGAATATGGGTGTAGCATGGCACATGACAAAAGCTAAGAGAGACAGGAGGGAAGAGAGGATAATAGATGATACATGAAAACTTCATGTGTGCTCCCTAACCTCAGCATTAAGCAGAAACCAGATCAATTCAGGCAAAGGCCTCATTACGCTCTGTCACTCAGGGCCCAAGCATTGAATGTTTCATAGCTGGCCATGGATAGTTTGCTTCATCTCAACTGTTTATATATATATAACTGTAAGTATAAGAAGAGTATATTTTCAAAACTAATCTGAGCCTAACAAGTTAGCAAGCTATGGAAATGATCCAACATTACTTTCTGTCCTGCAGTCTCATGATCACCTGATCACAGACTTTGATATGCAATGAAGCTTTTACAGCTGCAGATGCTAACTTCAAGTGTCTTTGATGCTTAAAATATTTCGGATCAATAGTATATTGAGCTTTGCTGTAATATTTATTTAAGGTAATGCTTTTATATAGCCCTGAAATAACTGGTTGACCCGCTGAATTCAAATCTGGGACGGTTTGATAAAAGAGAATCCTGAGAGAAGACTGAGCAACAAGATAGGTAAGATAAGCAGAAAGGATATTTGGATAAGCAGAAAAGATTAAATGCTGACTTGAATATGCCAAATAAAGTCAAAATAAAGTACTGAATTTCATTCATTCATTCATCTTCAGTAGGATCATGGTGGATCCATAGTCGATCCCAAAAATACCCTGACATATTTGGTGATTTGGTGATGTTTTAGCAAATGCCCACTCCCAGGGAGAACATGCACAGAAACCCCACACAGACAATGACCTGGGGTGCTGTGAGGTGGCAATGCACAAATACTGAATTTAAGTTCTAATATAAACTGAAATGCTGAATTTATATAAACTGTAATATACTTGTGTATTTATTATAATTCTTGGCTCTCGATATTTAAGACGTACTGATAAAATCTCCAGAGGTAGGATCTCACTGGATGTCCTTGCATTGCTCTGGAATAAGCTCCAAATATCTCCTAATCCTACAAACATCCATCAATACGCATTGTCAAAATCTGGAAGGCAGACGTGCGATGCTTAAATCTTGACATTACTCATGCTCAGATTGTCGTCGGCCCACTAATAAAACCCATTCAGAATAATCCTCCTACAGAAACCACTGTCCACTGACAGCTCGCACCAAGCAGTCATTAGTCATCACTCTCAGTGGTCGAACTAATGCATTTTAGTTATGAGTAACACACTAGATAGAGAACTGAGCTCAGTGAATAAAGAAATGAGAACATACTCTCAGACCTCTAAAAGCTTCCTCATTCTCTAAACCAATCGTGTCAAATCACACTGGCTCGCCAGGGCTCGTTTGCGGCGACATCGAAGGACAAAAAAAGGAGAAGAAGGAGTGTGAAGGAGTAGTCGAAGGTTAGATAGTGGTGAACGCTTTGGCATCTTTGACCACAGCTGAACGCAGTGTTGAAAACTTTACCGTCAGAGCGAGTTTATTCGGAAGGCTTGCTTGAGTCGGTCGGCCTGCAGGATATACGTGTGCGATTTTATTTCGGTGTTTTCACCAGTACAAGTGCTTTGACTGTGTGTATGTGTTTGCGAGTAGATACAGAAAGCATATGCATATAAGAAGGGAGGGAGAGGGAGAGGGAGAGGGAGAGAGAGAGAGAGAGAGAGAGAGAGAGAGAGAGAGAGAGAGAGCAACCATTTTCTCTGTATCTGTCTGAAAGGGTTTTTTTTCCTCCTCTAGTCTCTTCATGTTAATGGACTTGTCCTGCACTGAGCCATGTGAGCATGCTTTCATGTGACTGGCTCTTCAACATGGCAGCTTTTAGCTATATAATCACACCATAACTCACTCACACACACACACACACACACACACACACACATAGAGAAGTGGATCTCAGAAGATGCATTAGCGTGAATTGCATTATTGTATTCTGCACTGAAGTCAGAGCAATTTCAGCAAGAGAAATGACAAGTGACAGAGAAAGAGTGAATCTTAAATAACACGCTCAACTCCGTATGAGAGCTAAACCTCTCTATCTGACAAACATTCACACGTACGCAGACGCAAAACAAAAAGCCGACCCCTGTCCAGATCAGGGACATGCACGGATTTCTCAATTTGGGACCTCTCTGCTCTGCTCTGATTTCATCTCAATTCCAGCCCTCTTGAGTCATGAAAGGATTCTTGGATGCAGCGTGGCTTCGCTGTGGAATTGAATGGCGTGAAACTGATTGGCGGCGTTCATGATGAACACCACAAAATGGCTTGCTTGACAGTCGAAAATCCTGCCTTGTCATGCTTCTGTGATTAACTGATTTGCTAGAAGAAATAATTGTTTGACACCAGCTCTTCCTCGAGAAAAAACGAGAGGGCTGACTCAAGTTCAGCCTAATACGCTTAGAAAGAAATGCCAATATCAATCAGTAGTTAGTGCAGAGCAATGCTGCAGTGCTTTATGGGGTTTTTTTTTGGGAGTTCAAAATGTGGCAGAAATATCAATATGACCCAACAGGGTGTCTGCAGGAAACTTCAAGTTAAATATATAATGTATGCTTTTAAGAGTTTTTCATTGTTACTACAAATGTAATCGAACACAGGATCTGCATAGTAATATACCAAATCGAAAAATATCTTAAAATAATGTACATGTAAGGAAAAATTATACAGAACTACTACATCTTACACAGCACTGGTATAAACAGTATGGCAGAGTACGCAGCGAGCTCCAGAGTCACAGAGGGACTCGGGTTTTACTCGTCAAAAGTATCTGTCAAAGTATAGCTATACTCCAGACACTTTCGGTTGATTTTCCCCACATGAGATGTCTCTGCGTATGCCAGCTCAATAGCAGGCAGCTAAAGTTAGCACACATCCCTGGCATGTGCAAGTGACCTCGTATTTTCCAGTGTGTGACATCATGTGTGTGTTCAGTTATATTTAACGAAAAAAAAAAACAGCATAAGAATGTTTATAGCCTAAAATTTAATGTATTGAAGATCCATTTTTCTTCTAAATTTAAGACAATTTAGTAATAATTTGTAAAATAGGATATAAACCTGCACAAAACATGCTTAGAGTACAGGTAATTTCCCACATGTGTATATATGATCCCATGTCAGGATGTGATTTGGCCATGGCTTTGCCAAACAGCCACCTGGTGAGCAGTAATAAGGGCTGAACAGTGGGGTCATTGTGTGCGGGCTGGGTGACCTATTTAGGGGCCAGTCAGAGTGTGTATGCACACGCACACACATACACACTCACATACACAGAGATGAGCATACACAAAAAGAATCTGCTATGAGTGAGACATCTGGAAGGCCCAGGGCAGTGGAATATGTCTGCAACACAACACATTGATTTGGATGAACTTAAGCAAAACAGCATGCAAATGATCTTAAGTATCTCCATTAAATAATACAAAACCAAACAAGCTGCGGGGCGGATTTCACAGCTACCTGTTTTTAACGTCACCTAGATTGTTTGTTTGTTGTACATTACCAGAACAAACACTTGTATGAGTCAGCAAGTTCATTTAGTCCAAACCGCAAACATCTGCGTTAAACAATGGGCTGTGCCTGCACCCTCTAGAGGTAGATAAGAGCAGTGCAGCCTGGGAGATAACGGGGAGATGTATAGAAGACTCTATGGCATTCAAGATTTCTAAAATCCCCAAAACTCTTCTCTGGTCATTGTTGGGAGTATTTGTTGAAAGCTACATAAATGCCACAGCGGCTGAGCAACTGTGCTACAGACACAAGTAGTATCTCTCATTCCTTTTCTCATTCCACTCACTTTTTGCTCTCCTCTCTCTCTCTCTCTCTCTCTCTCTCTCTCTCTCTCACACTTCTCCACACATACTTTTCCCTATAAAGGAATTAAAAGAGCTGACCATTCCGAGTAAACATTCAAAATACAGATTTTTTACCTCAGAATTCTGTATATATAATGAACATTCAGAAAATATTTTGTCGTGCACAGTATGTCACCAAACAGCAATAAAATCTGTGCCCTTAAAAAACCCTTTCAAATCAAAATGAGAAATCTGAACAAGAAAGAATACTAATGATCGCTGAGCATGTACAGATGGGTAACAAATTAAAGGGATTTAATGGGAATTAATGGGAATTAATGTTGAGCTATCACAAGCCACCAGAACAGCTTCACTGTGCCTTGGTGCCTGACTCTGGACGCCATTCTTCCAAAAGATTCTCCCTGAATGGGTGGTTTGATGATGGTGGTGGTGGAGAGCACTGTCTCATATGTTGGTCCAAAATCTCTCAGGCAGTCAATTTAAAATGGCAAAAACTTTCTTGTTGTTATTTCTGGACCCTTCCTTCTAAGGGGACAAGTGGACCCAAACCATGGCAGCATTTTTGAGAGCGACCTTTCTATAAAATCACGAAAGAGAGTGCGGCTACGAGGAAAGGTGGCATGCTGAGCCAACAACAGAAAAAATAAGTAGCTGTTTCTTTAGTTTTGGACAGCACATGCCATGTTCTTCAGTGTGTTTGATAGCTGTCATGTATGATAATGTTATGAACATACTAGGAGTGGCAGCAGAGGTAGCAGTGTAACATGTTTTCAGCAGTAGCGGATTACACAGCCAGATGGTTTACAGTGAGGTCACATCCCCTGTGCGGAGAAACAGAGGCTACTGGATTATGATGTAGCAGGACTCCAGAGTGGCTCAAGAGGAATGAGAACCAATGGAGTACGAATTTGACTGGGTTAAAAAAAAAAGATGGTTATAGATGGAAATGCATTTTAATCGATATTTTGAAAAGTCATGGGCGAGGTAACCGTCTGGTCATACACCGTAACTAACCATGAATCCGTGACACCGTAATAACCCTAGTAGAGCGAAAGAGAGAAAGTGACTCTCCAGGAATCTGAGATGCATCTTGCCATTCACTGGAAAAGGCCATGAAAACTCACTCATGGATTTGTGGGATGTATTAACCCCACAACAGAATCTCTTAGTGTGTGTTCTTGGCTAGTCAAAGATAAAAATAAATAAATAAATAACAAGAAAACCACAAATATTCAGCACACAATCAATGGCTGCCTTAAGCAGGAAAGTTCTTGACAAAACAGAAGTTGCATTGTTCTTGAGCACTTTTGAACCAATTTTATTACAGTGAGGCATTCTTCTTTTTTATGAGCTCAGGCAGGCTAATGCAAAGCCAAACGAAAGGTCAATGAGAACAACAGACAATACGATGGCAGGTGGAACGGACTGGACATTGTGTGAGGGCATAACAAATCACCTCGCCGTATGAACTATCTGAGAAGGGCTGTGCTGTAGGCAATGCCTGACTGTTCAGCTGAACAAGCTCTGATGACCCTTGTCACTAGCTGTAGAACATGTGTTATTCATTTCGGTAAGGAACATTAGAGGTGTGTATGTGTGATACACTCCGGGGAGATAAGGTCTAAAAGTCTACTGTAAGTTTAATTGAGGTAGGTGATACTGATAGAGGGAGGCAGCAGTTCAGTTAAGGCCCCCTTCAGGACCCCACAGGTCACTAGTTCAAATCCCAGATGTGCAATTAGGATTAATGTTAAGGCTATAGGCTCTACTATTCCCCCTGATATTCTGCTTCTAGGAAAGGCCATTATATTAAGCTTGGGCTATCCCTGCAGCATTCCACCTTTAAAAAAAGAAGGCAATTTTGGCTGCCAACACATTTGATTTCCCTTTGTAAACATAATCAGATTGTGCACTCTGAAAAGATTTAATCACCCTGCACCCTGTTTTATTTTCTGTGTAATTAATTTGCGTAATAAGACAAAATATGTAAACTCCCCAAATGATTCAGAATTTAGCATTCTTAATTACAGATGATTACTTTAATAACTGGAAGAGCGTGAGACAGCTGCCACTGCTGCCGGCAAGCCACACGCGTTTAGTTCTTCCAGCACTACCAAGTCTGAGAAAACCAAATCAATCAAGAGTGAGGTCTTATTGAGAGAGAAGTGAGTGCTTCGGTGTGGAGCGTCTCGGAAACAGTTTGAACTTGTGTATCGTGTCTCCCTAATTAACTCAGTGATGAAAATAGTACGAGAGAGTTTTGAGACCTCAGAGAGACGGCCACGATTAACAGCAGTCGCAGGAGGCTAAATGATACAATGCATGAACACTGTATTGTATTCGCTCAAGAAAAGAGAAAGTCACAATCAGCACAAACACATGTACCATCCTGCCTGGGTTCCTTCCTTTCATTTGTGCTGTGTGTGTGTGTGTGTGTGTGTGTGTGTGTGTGTGTGTGTGTGTGAGGGGGGTAGGGGGGTTATTAGTTTAGACCTTGTGGAGACTTTTTTTTTAACAAAAGCTACAGCTTTTATTAAAAAAAAAAAATTCAAAGTGTATTGTATGTGTTGAGGTGTGTATGTGTGTGTGTGTGTGTGTGTGTGTGTGTGTGTGTGTGTGTGAGATGTAAAGGGTCACCCAGGCATCTGAATTACGTAACCATGTAAGTAAGGCCTTGATCGTATTATATTTATACAGTATAAGTATATTGTGTGTGTTGCTGTGTGTGTGTTTTACTGTTGCATGAGTGAATGATGAGCCTAAGGGGCTTGTTGAAGGTTTTTTGTATCCTGGCTTTATACACCAGCTGTTACTCTTCTAATCCCAGGGCTCAAGCATTATTCTCTCCATCTCTCTCTCTCTCTCTGTCTCTATCTCTGTCTCTCCATTCTCATGAGCTGTGGCCTGTTACTAGGCCGTTCGCTCTCTTTTCGTACAGCAGCTCTGTCCCCTTGCCTCTCTCGCTCTCTCTTGCACAATCGCTCTTTGTCTTACGTTGCCCCAAAATGACAATGGCAACATTTACAAAGACCTGGGTGAGTGTTTCTGTGTTTTTCTCGGTGCTTGTTTGAGGCACATGAAAGCATCACCCTACGCATGCCCACAGGCAACATACACCACTTTAGCCTCCTTGTCTCTCTCTCTTTCTTTATCTCTCTCTCTCTTTAAATATTAGCTAGCATTTCTGTCGTTCAACCGCTTGAAGAACTGCATTCTCGAGGCGAAACACCGGCTTTGGGAAGGCTTTTGATGCCTGATTTCAAATGCTATTCCAGATGGCTGCTGGATTAAGACATAGTATAGGTTTCACATCAGAATACAGAGAATGAACCGTTAGGAAGGGAAAAAAACAAAAAAAACAAAAAAGCTTTGTGTGGCACAGTGCTGTATGCAAGAACATTAGTAAAGAGAAGGGCTTCATGAGCTGTTTGTATGATGTTGTTGACTGCACACAATAGTCCCTGTATGTGATCCACTATACACTGTGCAAGTCAGCACCAGCCATCGTTTTCATTCCATTCAGTGTCAGTCATGTGCAACCTCTGCTTGTGTGTTATTGTGCATTTATCATCATGGGTGTGGGACGTCGGTGTGTATTTCTCTCAATAATCATCATCAGTGCTCATATGTGCTGGGAATGCACCAGCTGGTAAGTTTGTCATAAATATAAATGTGTGATGAATGGATACTCTGCATTACCTGGACTTATAGAGAGCCACTCTCTGAGCCAAACATAGAATATCGCTAAAATAGCTCAAGCTTATCTGATAGGACAAGTACACAGGAATGCTGTTACCATAGCAAGAGGAGTTAGAGAAAGCCCTCAATAAATACATCTATTTACACTTGTATCTGTTCTTTTTTTCATAGATGGCAGTGCCTCACTCTCTTTTAGAGGTCCTTATCTGACACGTTTTCACCTGATATGCCTCTTACTTCCTCAAGACCGCAGGTTCTGGGTCAATAAAAAAGTTTATGAAAGAGGCCGTGTTGAGCAGTTTGAATATATAAGCAATTACATGAACATTGTTTGCAAAAAAAAAAAAGAAAAGAAAAGAAATTTTATTTCTCCAGAAAGCCTTTCATTCCAAGGCATCTGGGCCTCATCAATACTCAGCACTAAATTGTGTCTGCTTTATCTGTCTGATTCAACTCAAATGTATTTACAAGCCCTTGATACACCTAACAGTATCTATTTATAAAATCCTGTTGTACTAAATGGCCTTGGCTAACACGGCATGGCTCAGACCAAAGTGGGCCTCAAGAAACACAGTGTATTTAATAGGATTTTGCTGAGAACGCAAATTCACATCTGAGCTTGCACTTCTTGCCTATTAAAATTCCCAGGGTCTATTTGAACATAGTCGTAGTGTCCTTGCTATTCACTCAGGGCTTCTATTTTCCTCTTCACCTGACTCTGTATATTCAGTTACAAAAGGCTGTTAACGCATGGCCATGTTTGTTTGTACATTTCCAGCATTCACTTAAGCTTACGGTTAATTTTTTTCTCCAAAGATACAGTACACTGCTAAGGAAATGCAAACCGGATGTATGCTTAGAGCTGAAATATTCAGAATGAAAGCCCCTCCCCCTCCCCAAAAAAAAGACCTGAATGCAAAGAATGAAAGAGATTTACTATAAATAAAAACGACCCCATTTTTAAGAGTTGCATCACAGTTTCCAATATAAAGCAGTACAGAAGAGAGTTATAAAGCAACCACCCAGCAATAATTGACAAAAAAAAAAGGAAAAGAAGTAATGGCTTACAGATTAGAAAAAGTACGGGCTTTGTACCTTCAAAATGTCAAAGCATTGCTGGAGACGAACTCGGTTCTAAACTCTTTTAAAACCTAAACAAGGAATCTAAATATTCAACTGTGTTATTCCCCCTGCAGCACTTTAAAAAAAAAATTCCTTCTCTCTCCCCCACTCTCCCGCACTCTCTCTCTCTCTCTCCCTCTCCCTCTCTCTCTCTCTCTCTCTCTCTCTCTCACTCAGTATATAAAATGGATGCATGCACATTGGCGAGCTGCCAGTTTGGACACAGAACACTCCAAAAGTGCACCGAGCATCCAGGCCGACATAAGCCCTGCCATAGGTGCTGTGGCTTCCTCCAGCTCGCCTTAGAGGGGCTCTAAAATTAAAGAGTGTTTCATCAATGTTTCGACTGCTGTATTACACGCCTTCCTCTTTTCTCCTAATTGCAGCCAAAAGCAGGGGAGTAAATTAAAGGCACTTAAAAAGGAACAGCAAGAAAAAAAAAGGAGCGAAAACTAAGGAAATGAAGATTAAGAATCAAAGCAGGCTAGTACAATCTGGTTTTATTGATTAGTGTCTTTGAAAAGTGTTAAAGGATGGCTGTGTGTTCAGCTCTGGTATGTAAAAAAAAAAAAAAAAAAAAAGGCAGCCAACGAGCCAACGAGGAGGACTTGGGTGAGACCAGATGTCAGCAGCAACCGTGCCACTTTCGCTTGCCTCTCGTAATTTGAAGTTTACCCTGCGCTGCCGAGAGCTGTAACCGCACTTGGAAAAACAAACATTTTATCTCGTTTTCACAAGGGTCAGAGGTTGGAGAGAGTGCAGCCTGGGAGGACAAACATGGCAGCGGAGGAGAGAGGCTCATACAAAACGCATCACTGTGGGTTCGGGATAATTACAGGACAGGGTGCAGAGTTACTCTATTGTAGCATGTCTGAATATGTAGTAATGAAGGAGAAAAGAACAGAGCTTGATTGGAATCTAGGTGGGTCAAAAGAAAGAAAAAAAAAAAACAAAGCACGTGGGTGAGTCTTTATCCAAAGAAGTTTACTTTTTTCATCCCAGACTCAACTAGGATTTCGTCATATGAGACAGACTATGTTTATGTTTACAACAAAGCAGAGGTGTACTGTCACCTCCCATATACCTATATATATATATACATATGTGTGTGTGTGTGTGTGCTATAACACACACGCACACACTCAAAGCTAATTTAAAGACATACATAATACTATATGCTTATAGTTCTCGTAGTACAGGTAAGCAACAAGAGTTTTCCATATACTACATACAGTAAGTTATGTGAAAACAGCTTGCTTATACATGTCGGAAATGTATTTTTTTCCACTTTTCAAACATCAAAACTAAGTATCATCCCTGACTGTGATGTGAGAATCCAATAATTACAGGAAAATATCTTCCTCCGCACCTTCTTTCACTGCTAACGAAAACACATCTACTGGGCAATTGAGTGAAACTGTATAAAACTGCACTAAATTGCTTTCCCAGGATGCCGAGCTTGTGATAAAGACAGCTGTCAGTTCCTGTGCCATAGTGCCTCTATGCTCTATGTGATTACCAACCCACACGTACCCCAACATCCTGCCATTCACACATGGGAAAGAGAGAAGAGGGGGGGGGTGTAGGGAAAGAGAGAGAGAAAGGACAGATTCCAGTGTCTTTGTGTCAAAGATTAGGAGTGATTAGGAGTGAGCTGGAATGAGAGAGCTCTCTGTTTGCACTGTGATCGTACATTATCTCTGCTACAACAACACATCACATTCCTCACTAGTACACACACCGGTACACACACACACACACACACACAGAGAGAAAGACAGAGAGTGCTGCAGCCCTGATGGGATCAAACTCGAAGAAAAAGTAATTACTTTCATTACAATTACACAAGCTGTTTACTTGAATACTGCCATTGAATGGCATTCAATTCCAGACACAAAATATCTGTGTCTTGATACAAGGCAGTGACAGACTAATAAACTAAAATATGTACAGAGAGGCTGTCATTAATAGCCACACTGTATGTAGCACACTGAGGTCGTTCATGTGTTCCAGGAAATTCAAGGTGTAGTGATTGTGGCTGGGAGGGTCCCTGCGCAGCTCAAAGTTCACACTTCAGCAGGACAGTCATCTGTAAACAGTACAATAATAGTGTAAAGGGGATTTTCATTTTAGAGTCTGCAGCAGTCAAAAACGTGACATGAGCAATAAGGTGACAAAGTTGTGCATAAAAAAGAGTTCATAGATGACAAAGCAGCCTATATTGATTTAGTGTAGCTTGCTTTGCTATAGCATGTACAATAAGCTACAATAAGTATGTATGCATGACTGCACGTACATGTACGCATGTGTGTGTGTGTGTGTGTGTGTGTGTGTGTGTGTGTGTGTATGTGTGTGTGTGTGGGCCTTGGGGGTAGCTCCTCCTGGAGGCCCCAGGCAATCCTAAGCTAGGCTTAAAGCCAGTCAGCTCTGCCACTGTTTGCTCAGGACATGCCACAGGAAGCTAAGACAACTGCCTGTGTTTGCCCAACCCTTCTCTCTCTCTCTCTCTCTCTCTCTCTCTCTCTCTCTCTCTCTCTCTCTCCCTCTCTCTCTCTCAATAAAGCCCAGCAGTGCATTCCTCTCCTCCATCCATACCACTTGCCCGCTCTGTTTATTTATCCCAAATTCTCATGCTCAGCCTATGGAATCTACATAGCTTCCATAGTCCTTCCACTTCTTAGAAATGCCATGAAGAAATGAAAACACTGAATTTGCTCTAGTGAACACAAGTTGCTTCCATGCCTGGTCTTCTCCAAGAGCCACAAAAGCTGATATCATTAGGAAAAGACACTCTGTTTGTACCATGAGCCTTTTAGTGTACCTCAAACCCCAGTGCGTGAAAGTTGTTGGTCACAGTTCAACTTAACTTGCAAACTTTGTGGTTGTTCCCTGTTAACTGTTAGCATCATGCGAGGCTCCACCTCGGGTCAAGCTCTCTCGGGTACACGTCAAACCGTTTCCACATGTCCCTCACATTTCTCCCAGTCAAATGTTTTGATAATCAACACAGATAGACTATCAGCAACTTTCAGCCCATGTCAAACTTTTCCACATTACAGGTAGTCAAACCTGCATGAAATTGTCTCTCTTTTTTGTTACACTAGACTCACTTTCCTCTCTTCAACATTTCATTTCCTGATAAAAGAGGACGATGAGAGTCCATTTCACACAGTTCAGCTACATTCTATTATGCTACGTGATGATGGCGAGCTACCAAAATTACTCCACCATATAAAACTACATCAAAGCCAGCTATTACTTCACGCTAATACTACATGCAGCTAGGTCGTGCTAAAACTATTGGTAATCAAAAGCCTCACGTTAAACCACTTCAAGGTTAATAAAGCACAATCTTCTTCTGACACAAATAAAACTGAAACCCCAAATCTAAAGATCCAAAAACCCAAAACCGTCGTTAGCAGAATGAAAGCGTACACTCCAATCATAAAGCTAACTCACGTAAAACTCCAAACAAACAAATGAAGCATTCAGTCTTAGTATTATCTCATTATCGTGATTTAAAAAGAGCCATTTTAATGACAGGTTGAATTATTCGTGAACAGCCATGTGTCTTTGGAATCTCTTGTCTGAAAGCAGTATGTGTGTTACAGGTTTTAGCAGACACAGATCCTAATTTTCCAAAAGGTAAGCTACAGATTAAATATGAGTATGGTAAACAAGAGCCTGCATTCTTGTACTAGGTTTAATCTGCTGTTTTGAGTTCATTACTTCATTACACACATTCCCAGAACAATACATTCCTCCTCCATGGTGGAAAGTTACATTGTGCTAAGAATTTACATTGTTTTCAATCTAACACAGGTTTATACAATTCCATGGTTTCAGGACAGAATAGGGTAAGCTCTTGGTTAAAAACAATAAAAAATAGATAGAAAATGCAGAAAAAAACTGCACTGAGAAAAGATATCTAAGCAAACCCTGTTCAAAAGCTTGAACTACAAGTTTGCAGGTCTCGCTGAAAAGCCACAGATGAGAAAGGTCTGCGAGCGGGTGGGCTAAAAATAAAGCAAGCAGTTTCATTGTATTTATGTAACGCTTCCTTTAAAAAGTCCCTCATCAGAACAGCACAACACTGAGAACACCAATCATTTGCTGGGAAGAAAACACACCATCAGTGTATGTAGTGGTAAAGTTGAGTATTTTTTCCTCCTTGTTTTTTTTTTTTTTCAAGGCTGATACTGATGCCATTATTTTTAATTGTGAAATGGTGGCAATTATGTAAAAATATTCACTCACAAGAAGTTGACACTCACATTACCTGTCTAGTTTTATTTGGATTTTTATTTCCCCTAGAGGCCTTGTGAAACAACTGGAGGCTTCCACGGGTAGAAGAGCAACAGCCGTAAATCAAAGGAAGGCCATTAGAAACCTCAGTTATCTGCTACTAAGTCAACATCCCTAGTGCCCATTCTGGAATTACAGCAGCTCCACATGCCTCCAACATGCACACACATGTATGTACACGCACACATGTGTAGGGGTTAAAACACTTCCTGACCAAAAAGTGCAATACTGAAAGCCACATAAACGTGGGTGACAAAGAAACTGTGCTAACTGTGAGATGCCATCCTGTTTGGTTGAGGCTCTGCTGCCACAAAGATATTTCCCAATTCAAACTTAGCCAACAAGCCATATGTACCAGACAGTCCAAAAACAATGGCTTTGCCTATAACAGAAACCAACACACATAAATGCCTTTCATGTCCATGGCACCATTTTGAAATGCTGCACCATAACAGCGCCGCCCGTCTGCTCATTAATCATGGCTGATATACTGCATGTTTTTAATACTACGGAAAGGCATATCAAAAAAAAAAAAATCTGGCAGTGTTATTAAACAGAAACACTTCAGGAGAACTATTCAGGAGCTTTGCATAGTATTCTCCTGGAGAGGGAGAACAGTTAAGGCCTCTTTAGTTTTTTTTTTATTCCTCTATAGAGAGAGGAGACATCAGTCAGCACTTTATGGGTTCTGAGTTCTCAACCACGCTGGGTGGACTAGAACAATAAACCTCTGTCTTTAAAGTGACAGTCGGAGTGTGGCAACATCTGGTGGCAGGGCTCATTTTGGGTTTCCACACCACTGATTGACATTATAGTCGTCTGAAAAATAATGTGCCCCAGAAAATATCTGTCACGCCCTCCCATCTATAACCCGCCATTCCTTCCTCTTAGGTTTCCACCCCACTGATTGACATTGCAGGCCCTTGAAAAATTATGAAAAAAAAAAAAAAATTCCTTACCCGCCGAGGTTCACCTTCCCCGCACTGACATAATGAGGAGCAGGGGAAATATGATGCGATGGTAGGTTGGGGTGTGTGTGTGTGTGTGTGTGTGTGTGTGGGGGGGGGGGGGGGGGGGGGGGGGGTTTATAAAAAAAAAAAAACCCCCCCACAAAAAAAGGTGGGGGGGGGTGTGTTTTAGAAC
>CM074946.1:9610951-9622875 GCA_037577455.1 Pangasius macronema
TTTCCGCTGCCGGGTGGCGCGGTCGACCGGGTCGGGCCCGCTGGGCCCGGTGGTGCCGCCCCGGGGCGGCGGGGCCGCCCCCCCCCCCCCCGCGGTAGTATCGACTGCTGAACCCACCACCACTTCCTGGAGTGGGTGGGGGTGTGTTAGAGCACCACGGCACACCACCGTAGCTGTAAGGCGGATGGGTAGGAAATGCAGGCCCACATCAAGGACTGTCTGATCCTTGATCAAAGTGCCCTATAACACTGAAGGGGACCTAGATTAATACCCCTTCTTTCAGGTGCCTTCAATTGTTTACTTTGAGTTGTTTACTTTGGAGGCTTGTGCGATATTCATTTTTCCCTGCTCACGATTTTCCGTTTAAAAAAAAATGCGATAAAGAATTTAATCATCCAGAGCCGACAGGCTAAACGAGGACAGGGAAATGCAGATTTCCACCATTTCAGGTTTAAGGAAAGTATGGGAGGGCATAGAAAATGTTGTCAGCTGTGCAGAGCTGACTGCTGGCAATGACAATCACAAAAGCCAAACTGGATGGAGGATTTTTTAGCTCATTCTGCAGTAACGTGTAGTAAACCGTCCAAACAGTAACATTTCCTATGCAATCCTTTTACAAATCAATGTTTCACTGTTTGCTCAAATGTTTGAACGTGTCTCATCACCGTTTTATTCAGAAGAAAATGAGTGGTCTTTAGGCTTTATTTTTAGCTGATGTTAAATTGCAGAGCTCCTATGCAAACAAAAAAAAACGTAAAGCTTGAGAGATCTGGTAATATTATACAATTGGAGTAAACATCACTGGATAGCATGGCAGTGTAAAATCCTGTAGAGGTGATTAAATGACTATACTGTAGGAATCTACTCATTACTAATCTCATTTCTCACATTTCGTTTCAAAAAGAATGTGACTAGGACTTAAACTAGAAGGGTCAAGCATTTCACTCAAGTCTAATGGGAGTGTTACCTTGCAAATAAAATTACTATTCACAGACGGCATCATTAACTTTGGCAGTAAGGCCTTTACGGTGTAAGCACTCATATTCACGGTCAAGACAGAATCTATTCTCATTGCCCACAGGTATTTTGGTCTCACAGCACCTGGAGCTACTATGCTGCATTATGAGCTGTGAGATCTTCTCTCAGCAGGCCCTGGCATCTCTACAGATGAAAAGCCTTCTCTTTTTACCTCTGCTATTTCAGCAAATTTCCATAGAAGTCCATTTTTTCCCCATGGTTGGGAATCATTATTATTTACAGTGTGCATTAGTGAATCAGTCTGCTATTCAGCGTCCAGCCAGCAGCCATTCAAAACCGAGGTCCCTGCTCACAAGGGCTCCAACTCTGTCTTTCTGCCAAGGCCAATTAGCGCAACGCTGGGGTAGCACTCCCACTGCTACGGATAAGCCTGTACAAAATAGCAGCTACATGCACTAGATTACATATATATATATTACTTGCAGTTAACAAATCTCTTAAGATGGTTTGGACTTTTGTGGAACCATGCACAACTGCACCACCAATATCATAAGATATACATATAAGAATATATATATATCTGGGACTGATTTCTTTCTAGCCATGACCACAGATTAAAGCAGTGACATTAATCAATCCTTTCAGCGACAGCCATGTCATGTCAGGTGATTACACAGAGTGAAACACCCCATAGCCCCATGCCTCACACATCATCAGCAGTGATTGACAAGGCGCTTGTGAAATATAGTCATGGGGGTAATGAATGTGAAGGAGGTGGATTATTCACCAATGCCTTTGGAGGAAAAACTAAAACTAGATAGACTAAGCACATATTGTCTAGTCAAAGTACAAATTACCCAAAAGGACAGATGAAAAAACTAAGTTTAGTGCTATTTTTTTTCTTTTTTTTACAGGTTACAGCTTTCCTGTTTACCATGTTTGGTATTTGGTGGAAACTTGGCATGATGCCAGTAGGGGCTTTGAGACAGACTTGAAAGAGTTAAAACAAAATTAGAAATCACAAATGCAGCTGCTTATCTATCTCCAAGTGCGTGTGTGTGTGTGTGTGTGTGTGTGTGTGTGTGTGTGTGTGTGTGTGTGTGTTAAATAGTTTGCCTCACATCATTCTCAGTATGCCATTGATGAGACCTTGTGATATAATACATTACTCAAGCCTAATTTCATTGCTGAACTAGTGATAGATAGAGAGTTAACTTAGAGCATGTTTAACACGCTAAGCTAACAGCCTTCATACTGTACTGTATTGTTAGTTATGAGCTCCAGAACGGCTTTACAACAGTTCAACTGCTGCTTTCTACTGGAAGGAGAGCGAGAGGGTGAGAAAGAGAGGTCCCGCCTTGCAGCTGTAATTAAAGTTTAATCAAACTTGAGTTTGACCCCATTTGCAACCACCTTTCAAAGTTCACCCACTGATACACGCCGCTGTACGTCTCACTGTGTACAGGCATGGTGGAAAAAATTCTCTTTGTTTTTGCAGCACTGAATGATTTACACATTTATTTTGAAACAGCGACATGTTCGCGCTGAGACAGATACAAGGATTCCTGTCTCACGCAGAGATACGTTCTTGCAAGACTGCATCTGGGAAACAAACTGCTCCGCTGAAAAACGTTCAACCCCAACGTTTATGGTTGCTATTAAATAATACTCGTTTACTATCTGAAATTTTCATTTGCTACGGACCCATTGCTAGAATTTATATCTAAATATATCTGTGTCCTTAGGTAGAATGTACAGCATCTTAAAGAAGATAAAATAAGGAGGTTAATCAACTTCGAGTGCCTTTCAGATCTCACACTACTCAAATAGTTTGGTCTTAATATGCTTTTTTCTTTCATATTTAGTATAATTAGGGGCTGATATTTGGAGCATAAACCATAAAACACATCTAACAATACGTGCTGTATACATTACTGTTAAAATATTTTCTTTGTCCTGTTAACACAATGATTTTATAAATGTTTAATTGACCAGAAATGCTCATTGCTTGCTTTGAAGTAACACTAAAAACACTAAAGGTATGATTTAATTTGCTGCATTAGTTGGATACACTTGTTGATGTAAATGTAATTGATGTAATTGTTGGAATCGATTTGACAAAGTTTATTTAAATATTAGTATAAATATATATTAAACATTTGTTCAGCTTTTCAAGTTTCAGGTATGGTAAAGTCCACGATATCTTCATCCTGTAAACTGATAATATATCCACACTTTATGGTGGACGTCTTCTCTATTTGTCTAAGTGGCTGACAAGCTGATCAATAACAGCGAGGATTTCAGGCAACGGTCAGCAATTAGACTACAAGCAACTGTTGCCATGCTAGAATAATGTCTGACCATTGAATTCTTAAAACTGGAACATCTTGAAACGTTTGTTTTAATGACTTCCAACATATTTTATTCTGACTGAGCGGAAATGTTAAGCTTGGGCAGATCGATTAAGCGCCTTTCTACTTCTGTCAAAAGGAAACTCAGCTACGCGTCTACCTCAGCAGTGGATTTCAGACGAAAGAAGCTACATAACGGAGGAAAGTTCATGTGCTATGATGTCAGTAGAGAAGGCGGCAATTTCTTTAATACCCCTACATGGCAGGGTAGACGGCAATCTTAAAGAGTACACTCAAACTCTTGCTTTTTAGTACAGAAAATATGATTTCTTTAAAAAAAAAAAGATAAAAGATCAAAACACTTTGCATGTAATATCTGCTTTAAATAATAATTTGAGAATAAAATTGAAAAATCGATTTCACTACTAAGAGTATCTTTGTAAATAAAACATAAACAGGATCCCGCACTGCAGCATTGTGGTATGTTTTGCGGTGTTTTGCCATTTGTGGCAACCAACAAGTGCAAACTTTAAGTGCTCAAATATTCATAATGTTTTTAATCACACTTTGATGGTTTAGACCCTTCATTTTAGAAAAAGTCAGCCAGAAATTGATATATTAGTCAGCTGGCTGCATCAAATCGAGAGGGATCAATGATGTGGACACTTTTAGTTTCCAGGAACCATAAGGTCGGCTCATGCCCCCGCATCTCTCAGCCGAGTGGAGTAACACACACACACACACACACACACACACACACGCTAGTGCATGGCTCTGACTCATGCAGAATGCAGAGTTCGCACCATGGGAAAAGTGTCACCAGGCATAGGCTACGCATCGTAACATTTCACTTTTCCCCTTAACTGCACACTATGTGGTTTACTACTCCTTTCCAAGCAAAACACCTTTATAGTTTCGTTTTTTTTATATAAGTATGAAAGGTGTAATTTGCTCACTGCAAAATATGTGACAACATGTAATTTGGCTTAGAGACAGAGATTTTTACAAGTATTTTTGACGTTTTATCTAACATTCTTGAGGCCCACTAAGTCATTTTCACAAGTAAAGAGGACTTTGATGACTGTCATTTCAAACTCATAAATATTCCTAACAGAGCTGGTCCTTTTGTGCCATCTCTACCGTTTTTATGCAGTAGTGCACTCCTTGCGTTATAATACGAGTGGTTTAGCTCTTTGCCTGGTGAGCTTAGCAAGCTTCTCTCCAGTCAGAATGAATGAGTAACCCAAAGCAGCCTAAAATTCAGTCAGTTAGACTGCCTCTTTCTGCCTAATTACCCTTGCCATGTGTAAAATGAAGTGCTGTGGGCCAACTCTTCATTTTATACATGCTGGCATTGTATACGCCGCATTCACGAGTCGTTGTGGATAAAAGCATCTGCCAAAGGAATCAATGTAAATGCCATATCGTATATTTCCACAATGGTTGAGTCATAGGGGGAAAACATATTGACTGTAAACATGGTTGTAGGGAATCAGTTTAGGAAAAGAGGAACAAGCACTTTCACTGTACATGAACAACAGTTTACTTGCTGATAGCGAGTGCAAGCAGCTGGATACGGAGCAGGATGAGAAAAAACAGAAGCTGGTGCTGAGCAAGAACTTAACTGAATTTTGTAGAGTAGGGAAAGAAGAAGGTATCAAAATATAGAAAACAGACTGCTTTGTGTATGTGTGTGTGTGTGTGTGTGTGTGTGTGTGTGTGTGTGTGCGTGCAAGTGTGTTAAATCAGTACGAATGCACACCTGAGGCTTATTCCCATCGAATCATGTGAGCCATAGATCTTGCTGCAGGGTGTATTATCAATGTGAGCACATTAACACACATGCACGCACACCCACATGAGCGCACACACACACACACACACACACACACACACACACATTAGCATGCATTATTATTATGATTAATGGGCCAAACACAAGGTGCTTGGAACCCTTTTGTTTCCATTTGAATTTTTCTACTACTTTTTAAAATGATTTCTCTCTACTAGTCATAATCATGCAGCCCAAACTGTAGGTCATACAAAAGTGAACCAGAAGTCAATAAGTAATCTAGCAAGAGAGATGTGCCTGATCAGCCTGATAGTGGTGCTGTCATGCAGCCTTTTACATTTTAGCCCAAATCTCGAGAAACGTGGGTCAGAGAAACCTTTTTTTTCTCTGATAACTAGGCTTAGTAGGAACAAAGTTACGAATCGGACCATTAAGCTCTGTCTACTACGATTTTGAGCTAATATGCATAAAATATGAAACCTACTTGGGCAAACTAGTCGTAGGATTGTTGGTGTATCTTCGTGAGGTTGGTGTCAAAACACTCATTAATATCTGAAACTCAATTATCAAAAACATTTTTGCAAAGGGTGCTCGGACTACACAGATCGCTCCTTGCAGTTCTAGTTGTTGTTGTTATTATTATTATTATTACTGTTATATATCCATTTAAAATAACGTGATGTAGTGTGGGTGCTTTGAGGCTCGTTATTGATTTTGTTGTCACTAAATGGTACATCCTGCACGTGTAAGCCATACATTCACACTCTTAGATTCAGTGCTGTGCTACTCATTTCCAGTAATTGCACTGCTTTGGAGTTATTTTTAGTTGACTTAAGTGGACAACTAAAAGCTAGAGAGAGAAAGAAAGCTAGAGAGAGAAAGAGAGAGAGAAAGAGAGAGAGAGAGAGAGAGAGAGAGACGTAGGTATAAGCTGGGGGGAAGGGGGGGATGGGGGGTTGAATAATGTGCCGAGTTCACTAATGGGGCTTCAAAGTATCCTTAAATGAATCAAGGTCTTTTACAGTCATCAGGCAGGTAACAGTGAACCTGTCATTCCCACCCACTCACTGATTAGTGATTCAGACTGAAGATCGGGTTAAAAAAAAAATCTGAACTGTCATTTAAAGTTTGGTGTAACTTTAGGTTGATGGGAGAAAGTGGGCCATATGCTTTAAGCTCGGTTTTGACAGTTGGACGCTGGTATGTAATTAAACAGTGGACTCATAGTTTGTGGCTGTTTAATAACTTCTTCTCGTTATATCCACCATAACATGAAACAAAAGCACATATTTTTTACATATGGTTCTGTTTTCCTACACTCCATAATAGAGTGTATTATATCTCAAAGTAGGTTTCAGGTTCTACTGTTTACTGTAAATGTTTGACAAACTTTTGTACTGCCACTCTGTCTTCTAAATATCCTTGCTAATGGCCAAAAGTGGTTCAGCATGCTCTAAAGCATGTATTGATATTGCTGAACTTGGCATGGCTGATTACAGTCATGCTATGTTTGCCTGATTTGTCTCATTTCATCTGAATGTTTGTACTGTAGTGCATTCAGTCCTATACAATAAGATTAGCAGTAGGGTGAGGTGCTGGCGGTGGTGGTGGTGGTGGTGGGGTAAGGGGGTGGAGACTGTGATGGGGGTGCTTCTCATAAACTTTCCTACTTCATATTTTTTTGCGAAGTGAACAAGCCTGAGGCTATACGCACAAATCATAATGCATTCAGCAAATATTCTCTGGACAAAACATGCATTTATGAAGAGATGGCCTTTACTGGAGGAATGCATAGAGAGTATGCTTAACAAACAATACACCCACACACATATGAGAGAGAGAGAGAGAGAGAGAGAGAGAGAGAGAGAGAGAGGAGATATAAAATGAATTTTTGTGAGATAATAGCTTTCTATATTACCACTGTACAAAATGGTTGCCACACTGTTATAGCTGCTAGCCAATCTCAGTTCCAGCAATACTGAGTTCGACATGAACGCATAGATGAATAGATGAATAGATCAGAAAACGAGACGAGTGCCTGCAGTTAAACTCCTTCAGTTTAGGCTACTCTACTCAGGGAAATAATGTGAAATATGTCTCAGCTCATCTATGTGATAAAATAATTAGAACCTTACATCCAACATCTTACAGCTGAGGCTGTATATATAAACTGTATCATAGTATGTATGCATATCACAGGATGTATGACATAAGCGATCAAATGATCACTTGACTGCTTGCAGTCTATTCATCACTTCCTCACCGAATGCATATTGATGTTTTGTAATGCTAACTTTGCTGGCTCTTCTGCTTAACGGAAGTCAGCGTGAGCTACACCACACTAGCTATACACAATGCTACAAAGAGGTTAAGAGGCAGTTAGAAAGATTAATTTTCTAGTGTTTATGAAATATAAGTAGGTTAAGTTACTTGTGCATATGCAAAATTGCTTCCTTTTTTTTTTTAGGTGAATGCAAACATGTTTAGTGCATTCTTGTCCTGGGCTTTTATTAGAGACCAAAGCGTGTAAGCCTATATCTATTCTTTTGTATGATTACAGTAGTTATGCCACTCCCATCCAGATGCTGCTGTTGACAGCTATTTTGAATTTCCTATAGCAACAAGCAACACATTATTTATTCCTCGATGTCCTCCGCTTTCAGGCGAACTGAATACAACAGCATGACAGGATCCACGTTATTAATTCTTTGGCTTAAATGAGAAACCTGCTTGCTCCTTCTAGTGCTGGATTTCCTCCATAACCACCATTTCCACTGCAAGGAGTCAGTGTTGGTCTGTAGATGTTAAAACACGGCTAGTGCATTAACATGCTGGCAACAGGAAGTGAGAGCCCCCCATTATGGTTGGCCTAGTTTTGCAGAACCATTTCCGGTTCAAGGGATTGCTACAGAACCCCCGTGCATATCTCAATGCTCTTATTACGCACATGCCGACTCCTATAGGATGCACAGCCTCCCAGCCACATTTGAGCATTTGCTTTATTAAAGCAGGCTTGCATAAAGGGGCTATTGTGGCCGAGAGAGCAGACGTTTCCCTTCAAATCTGCTGCATAATGTCCACTTGAAAAAGATCATTTTTCAGCATGTGCAGTCGGCATACTGTACCCTCTTCGGCTTGCCGGCTGATCTTTTCCATATGTTCCAACCCACAAGCTAAACTCTGCGACACACTTCTATAAACACACATCACCAAATTATGAGTTACTTACAGGGGAGATGGGGAGTTTTAAGTGCAGTACCACAGGGTGAAGAGCAAAGCAATATGAGTCATCCATCAAGGCCTTCCATCCATTTTGTATCCTATATTACTTTGCTTATAATTCTCTCATGATGTTTCTGACTTGTATTTATTATTGCGCTTTATCTACAAGACTATATCTGCTGTGCTCACATTTTATTGGCCACTTAGCTCAGGGAAGTTTAAATATAACAGCTCTGCGGCCGTGATTTTTAAACAAATGTCCAGCGCACGAATCAGACTGCGACTATAGTGACTCTCTTGCGAATAACCATTACACTGCACAAGCAGTAGGTCACCAGGATGAACGACTGACACAGCATGATAGGATCGGTGGCATGCCGATCACAGATTAATGCACTGCCCTCAAAACGCTCAAAAGCAATCTCACCACTGCACCATTCGGCTCATTAATTAAAATATGCGACTGGTCGTAAAGCAGCAATAACTCCGAACCTCACAAACAGGGCCATGACAACATTCATGCAAAGAAATATTATATATTTAATTACATCAAAAATCTATTGAGTGTGCTGGAAGGGTAGTAAAGCATTCGTGCCTGCAGTAATACCTGCATGCAAAGGCTGTTTTTCTTTATTACATTTAGTTGGAAATATTTTATAGATATAAGTACATTTATAGAGGTAGTTTTAGGTACTTTTTTTTCAAAGGTACACAGAGTTTTAGTGCCATGCAAAGACAGACAGTGAATGCAAGTAGAAGCAGAGCTCTGTAAACTCTGAGAGACAAACTGCGTTTCAGACTAATGTTCCCCATCACCTATATGTGCGTTATAATCACTTTATGAGCCTGTTATGAGCGCGTTATGAGTTACAGCCTAAACGAGCCAATTTAAACACAACTCATCACTCTTCATGTGAGTGTGTTTTGGTTGGAACTAAAAGCTGAATTCACTCGAAGTTAGGTGGCAGGTGCTGCGAGCCACTGAACTCCCCAACACACACCAACTCCAATTCTCAGCTTTGCAAAAATGTTGCATGAGAAGCAAAAAATATAGAATGCGCATGAAATGAAGTGTGTGCTTTTTAACTCATCAAGTTCGAAAAAAACGCAAGCAAGCATCTAACTAACTCGCTGTGTGTGTGTGAGTGTGTGTGTGTGTTCGGCTTTCAAGGCCCTGCAGCGACACACACTTCGAACACACACACATTTATCTATTCTCATCTGATATTGCTAGAATGTGTATTAGCCGACGCCCTGTGAACTATTGCATATGGCCCGGAGGCACGTGCCAAACAACGACATATCTATAGCTTCAGTGTTGTGCTGAGTTCGGCTGTTATCATCGGGCCTGTTATTTCCTATAGGCTTCAGTGCCATATGCAGGTAGCAGCAGGTTACTGAAATGTAGCGCGCGCCCGCACGCGGATGCCTGTTTGTCCATAAATATGATGATGAGGAGATCTAGTGGGAAAAGCATGTTTTGTTTGGTTGTTGTTGTTTTTTTGTTTTTGTTTTTTTAGCTGAACAGTTTTAATAGCGTCTCGTGCATTCCATATTGCCCTCCGCTGACCAACACCAGAATCCGATTAGCTGGGAGCCCGTTAGGAAATAATTAGCGCGCGCGGTAATTAATTGCCGGACTGTGTTAGCACGTGGAGCCTGGGCTACGTCACTGCAGCGCCGTTTGCAGGGTTACAGCGGCATCAGCACTGAACTGAATCGAAACGTCAGACAAAAACAGCACTAAACAGGATTTTAAAAGATGCACCTCGTGCATTAGGATGTCTGAAAGGGCAGGCTGTGCACAGACACCAGGCTAGCCTGTGCTGAAAGGGAAAGCACGCGGGAAAAACTGTACTGTACGAGCCTATTTTTTTTTTTTTTGACTTAGCAATATTAAGCACGCCGAAACCTGCTGTCAATTTCGATTCCAACACTGTCCCTCTGAGCAAAAAAAAAAAAAACCCAAAAAGTTTCATGTTTCGAGACAACCGGACGCGTGGAAATCCTGCGGCTCGCTCGCTTCTGCTGCTCAGGCTGCGGGAGCCGCGTTTCCCCAGAGGCGCGACGTCAAATTCAGCCACGCGCCCTTGTTTTTGTTGTGCCACCAATTAGCCAATAGTCAGACAGCATCGCGCGCTCGCCCTTCGCCTGCACAATTCCTCCAAAGAACCTCAAAGTTTGGACATTTTGGATCTTCTTCCTCTTGCGTCCCATCTTCTTCTAGACGTCCCGGACCACGGTTGGTTCGTGTTTTTTTTTGTTTGTTTTTTTTTTCTCCTTAAAACATATTCAGGACTATTGATGCGTCTCGCGTGCGTTTTGCAATTCGGAAATCATGGCCACCTAAACAACAATAAGGAAGATAAGGGAGAAGGACAGGAGACAGCTTTCCAACTTCCGCACAACTGAGTTGAGCCGCGCGCGCCATGGACGCACCAGCAACGCGTTTTGGAAAAGCGAGAAAGAAAGTAAGTCGGTGCGCAAGAGCAAGAAGAAGAGGAGGAACAAGAAGAAGAGGAAGAAGAAAAAGCAAAGCATGGTTGCACTTGGGTCATTACCTTGTTGCAGTGGTAATAGTCCAGAGAGGCGAGGCTGGAGTCGGTAGATAACGTGCAGGAGCCCACGCTCGAAGGGGGTGCAGGATAAAATCTCACATCCATCGCCTGCTCCGCTCCACTGAAGGCATGAAAACAGGTTCAGCGTCTACGAGTCTCTCTCTCTCTCTCTCTCTCTCTCTCTCTCTCTCTCTCTCCGGCGCGCTTGCTCTATTGTTAACCCAAACAAAAAAGAAACAGAACGATTGAAAGAAGAAAAAAAGGGGTTGAGTCTCTCTCTCTCTCTCTCTCTCTCTCTCTCTCTCTCTCTCTCCAGGCGCTCTTTTCCTCACATCCGTTCGCGGTTTTTCACTTCAGCATGAAAACACACATCAGCGGCTCATTATGCCTGAGGATGATGGACTGACTACTGACTGCTGTTTAGCTTTCCCCGGACAAACGCTAGAGTATTAAAACAAAAAAAAAAGTGCACTTTTCTAAGGCAGGAACTAGTGCAGCCTGCTGTAAAAGTGGATCTGCGAACGTACAGCTGCAGCACGACTGCAGCCTGACTGCAGCTACTGCGTGTGACCTTTTCAAAACACAGCGCTGACATCCGCTGAGCGCGCGCCGGGGCCGCTTCACTGCTCAGAGCCGCTCAGAGTGCAGCGGTGGGACAAGTGCGCGTCCATGCGCTCGCGCTCCATGGGAAACGCCAAGCGACCTCTGCCGTTGGGAAAAGGAACAGAGAGAGGAGGGGGGAGGGGAGGAGGGGGGTGCTTGACAATCATCATTAGCGGAAGGTGACACCGGAAGTGGACAGAGCATCCGATAAACAAGCTCAGGACAATATAGCTACACTGTGATTTGCCTAATCAGGAGTGAAATCAAGTTTCAGGGTTCTTAATATAAAAAATAGTCCAAGCCCATAGTGGTAAATATTAAGTTTTTAATTCTCTTAACAGCAATTGGTCAGAAAATGAGCAAGAATGAAACAAATGCACTCCTGAGAGCTCCTGTGCCTCCATTTGCTGCTTTACTTTT
>CM074946.1:9622975-9637938 GCA_037577455.1 Pangasius macronema
AACATTTAAAGAAATCAGAGGGAAAAGCTCCCATACTAACTTCCTTTATCTATTTGTTTCATTCTTGCTCATTTCCTGATCAGTGAATTGTTGTTAAGACTATTAAAAGCTTAATATTTTAACATTTGTGCTTGGCCCTTTTATTTTTTGCCCAGGAGTGTATTCACATTTTACATACATTAATTAGGCCCATATCAATGAATTGAATTATATTCAAGCAAATTAAATGATTTATGCCCAAATCGTAGCCGATACCACACACTCGGACAGAATATAGTTTGGTGCACGGACATGTGAAGAGTCAGTAAACAAAATTCCTATGAAATAAAAACCGTTATTAATAATATGAGCATTTTAAGACCAAGCTGAAAGAACAATTTGCAGTGTTTTACCTGTTTTCTTTTTTTTAATGGATTAATGTTACAATAAACATCACAGTACATGTGGCAATGATGTAGGAAGGAGGATAGTTTGAGTTTTGGTTTTGGGTTGGATTTTGAGCTACCTAATTTTAACACGGAACATAAAAGTACTAAAGTGAATTGGTGGAAGATTGGTGGGTCCGACCATTGTCAATGGACTTATGGTATATGGTGAATGTGACTGGACTTACTGGAAAGGTATTATTCAACGATGACCGTCACACTCAGGCCAAACTTGTAGAATCAGGTAGCAGCAGTGCAAATGTCCTGGAGCGGCATGCCTCTAAATAATGCCTGTAAGGAGGAGACAGTCCGGATGTGGCATGTCGCGGGAGGGGCCTTGTGGGCACCCAGGCCACCGATAGGCCTATAGCCTGTGTTTTGGCATGGGTTCCTTTCCTTCATGACAGATGAACAGCTGGTCTGAGGATCAGATGCTCTAAGCAGCACTATAGGGCACGCACTGGGCACACCAAAGGATGCTCTGGAGGTTCACTGTCATGGAACGCTCCAAGGTCAATTGAATGGCTTACAGAATTGGTTTTATAATGGTCTAGACCAACTACGTAACGTGCAGCAAATGTCTTTCCGAACACATGATCTTCGAGACCTCAAGTTCTCTGTTTTTCATATGATGAATCTCAGAACTTAGAAGAATGTTACAGTGAGTTCCAGTTGGTTAATAGGTTGTGATCTTACAACAGCAGGCCACATGCACCTCATACTCTATACCTTAGTGTGGGTGGGGATTTGTCAGTGTCTAAAAGACCCGAGAAGAAAGGTTAGTGTTTTGGGAATCAGGCAGTGTAGTGTATGTAGTCGATGAGGTGCATGCCATTCATGGAACAGCTTCATCCTAAGGGTATACTTCCGGACACATGAGCCTCGGTCAGTAACCCGAAATTCCTTCAGAACAACTACTTGTACTGGAAGGTGCCACGCACTCCTCAGTTCCAGACTCAGTGATTTTAGCTGAGCCATGTCTGTTGTCAGGCCATCCAGAAAGTAACTTTTATTTGACTTCTTACAATGCTTATCAGTCATTGCTGGACGTGGCCATTATGACTGGCAAGTTGTTTGGGTCAGATTTGACTCTAAATCAGGGTCTAAATCTGTCAGCCGATCGCACTGTCTAAGCATCAGCATTGCGCACAGTCAGCACAGGGGATATCTGATCTAAACCCTGCCTCTTTAAGATGGCCAATACCAGGCATTGAGCACACGTTGGTACCCATCTTCAGTGTCCAAGGCGTTCAAACACTGAGTTTCTGAGTGCGTGTCTTGCAACATGGCTCGTTTAATCATGTAGTGCTTGTTGTGGTGGGGGAAAAGCCACTCAAACACTCTAGCAGTATGTAGCTATTGGGTCCACTAGTCAGCCAGACGATGAAGTGTGGAAATCTCTGAGCAGAAAAAAAAAAAACTCTGGGGAAGAAACTAACCAGCAAGCAGAATGAGGAATGAAAGGGAGGGAAACCAATTTGTTCCCCATGTTGATGTGTTAGCAATCTGGCTCACATCTCCAGCACATTTGAAATGGTAAACACAAAGTCAGGTAAAAGAGACACATTCGTAATGTGTTATTAATCCTCGATTATTTGTAGGGACAAATAATGTTAGAGAAAAACCAAATCTTCTCCAGCTGCCCTGTGTCTGAAATGGTGCACCACTCCCTTATACAAATGCATCATGGCTATTCTGTGTCTAAGATAATCTGGTGCAGAATAAAACGTTTCACCTCAAGCAACTGAAGGCAAACTATTACTACTAAATGTAGTAAATCTCTGCAAAGCTCATTTTTTTTATATATGTGTGTACGCCGACATGTGTGAGCTGCCATTGTCATCACAGTGGGGCGCTTGTGTTCTCTCTAGTATAGTGCTTGTGTATCAAGCTTCTTTTTATGCAGCATGTAGTATATGTGTGTGTGTATGTGTGTGTGTGTGTGTGTGTGTGTGTGTGTGTGTGTAAGATATGGTCCTGGAGTGGGAACCTGTTTAATAAGAGTCACAGATGGAATACTCCATGGGTGTGTGGAGCCGGTCAAAGCCAGAAGCAACAGCTTACATGTGTGTGTGTGTGTGTGTGTGTGTGTGTGTGTGTGCGTGTGTGTGTGTGCATGTGTGTGCAGCTTTTGTGTGAAAAGCCTTTAGTTACTGACAGTTAAGGTGTTAGGTGGGCATCTAGTGTTTAGCTACAGTAATATAGAAGCCCATATAGATAGTGAAATCCCGTATGTATGCGTGTTGTCATGCAGGTCTCGCATGGTTTACATATTGCATGTTTGTTCATGTTAATGGATTTAA
Source organism: Pangasius macronema (assembly GCA_037577455.1). Taxonomy (NCBI): domain Eukaryota; kingdom Metazoa; phylum Chordata; class Actinopteri; order Siluriformes; family Pangasiidae; genus Pangasius; species Pangasius macronema. Next base: position 9,625,704 of record CM074946.1, read on the forward strand.
CAAGCTCTGGGGTGCTTTATCATCATGGGATTGGAATGTATGGTGCCTTCCCTCCCTGCATCCATCTGTGTTAAACAGAACGAATTCAAATCTGGCAATGGGATTCTAAAAATTAGTTTTATTTACTACAATGGATCGGCTGCTATGTAACAGCCAACCGAAACCAATTACAGGCAGGCTTTAGTCCGCCTTAATCACTCCGCCACTTAGCCAATTAAAAGAACAAATAAAGCTTCGCCTTTTATAGCTTGAATGAAAGGAAACAGACCACATTAGGGGACAATTTTTTTCCCCCAAAATAATTAAAATGGCAGTAATGAACTTTTTTTTTTTTAGATTAATATAGTTATTCTCTCTGTGTCTCTGTCACTCTTTCTCTTTCTTTCTCTTTCTATCTCTCTGCTCCAACATATAAACACAGTGCTTCTGTCTGCAAATGTCTCTCTACCTCTGACAATGGAACTGTGTGTATATGTATATGTATATGTGTATGTGTATGTGTATGTGTATGTGTATGTGTATTCCTCTCCGTATTTGTCCATCGCAAGTAATCACAAACACAAATACATACAAAGGGGTTACACAAGTGTTATTTAATGTCAGAATGATGAGTGCATCATCGAAGTCCTGCTTTATCTGAGCTGAGCTTGTCAACTCGAGCTTCCATCACAGCTCGCCTCAGCGAACAAAAGCCTCCACTGTTCACATTACACTCATTGTGCTTCATCATTAGCTGTATTCCATGGTTTTTGTGTGTTTGTTTGTTTTTTTTAGTGTCAGACCTATGTGAATTAAAGACAGTATTTGTAGTATGGCATTGACATCCCTGTAAGGATATATACACACTTATCTTTTCTTTTCTTTTTTTTTTCTTTTAAAATATGACCATTTTGTTGTAATCAGCCTGCAACTGCTGGTTAAAAACGAACCAGGAAAATAATCGGAGAAACACAAGCTCTTGACGCTCTTGTGACAGGAACACAATTGCATTCAATACAAACCCGCCTTCGTACCTCTACATGCTGTACACACTTTCTTCATACAAACAGTCAGATTTTCCAGCCTTTCCTCAGAGATTCCTTTGAAGTTTGTCGAGCTGCTCTGCTTGGATACACCATGAAGCGCTTAACTGTGTGGGTGCATTACAGCACTACAGTCGATTCTGGCAGCAGGGAATAACTGAGGCAGCCAGATAATGCTATACGTTTTAACCCTTCTCATGCAATGCCATTTTTCTAGTTCAGGTTCATGGGTTTCCCCTGAAGTTTCCTGAAAGTATTGTGTCAAACAGATCATCAGAAAAATGGTAGATATCACATTTCTCAGTGTTTGGGGAAAGTAGTGGGTGAGAAGGTGTTTTTATTGTTAACTGTCATTAAAACTGGCATTGTGTGTGAGCTTTGTGTCTGTTCCAGTTTGTTACTGGACTCATGAATTAGAAATAGTTGAATAGTTCTTCTTTCAGATTTAATGTTTTTATTTTCGGTTAGTCAAGTATATTTTTGTTGAATATATTTTATTATATATTGAATATCTTTTTGTTCATTGTATATGTTCATTTCTGAACTGATCTGAACTTACGTTTTTTTTTTTTCTTTTTTTTTTCTTTTTTTTTTTTTTTTGCTGACTGGCATCTAATGTGGAAAAAATAGATATCGTTGATAGATGCTCTGTTCCTTCATCATGCTTTTTATTTTTTTTGTTCAAATCGGTAATGAGGGCTGGAATGCAATGTTAAATGTATTGTACATCTGACGTACATTTTCATCACATTGTCTCCTGTGGAATAAGAGATCATACTATATAAGCAGAGTTTTATCATTCGAAGCACAGAATGAGTATACAATATGGAACAACTGCTGAATTAGAAATGTAGCCTTCTGCTGTTTTTAAATGAAGTCTATTTTTTTCCTATCTGCTTGACAAGAGTTTGATTAATTATTATTCTTTTTTTTTTTTTTTAAATTACTGATTTGAAGACATTTCTCCCTGCTCACATTTCTCAGTCTCAGTCTGTACTCTCATGTCCTCTAAATAACACTCATACTGTTTGCATAATGAATAATAATGCAGGGGCTTGCTTACTTGTAATAACTGTGACATTTAAAAATCAAAATGAGTGCACTCCGCTCGCTGAAGAGTCGTATTTTCCCTCAACAAAAGCTTTGACTCAGAGCCAATGAAATGACTAAGATCAGCAGTTTGGTTATTGTCAGGCTTTCTGCCATTTTACATTTGCCTTTTATCCACTCGACTCTGTCAACCTGAGAAAGAGGTGGCAGATTCAGACGGCTGAAAGTGAAAGTCAAATGTTGGGTAAGATGTGCATATTCTCTCTATTTCGCCCCTCTGTCTTCCCTGTCTTTCCACCTGCCTTTCGATTTCTCTCATTTCTTCAGACATTCTCTCTATTTCCAGAAGCCTGCCACAGTAACTCACTACCTAAGCAGTAAGTCCATTTCTCTTAGTTGTGTAACACACAGAATGACGGAGAGAGGAAAAGGAGGGGGGATTAGACTTGAATGATTGAGTTTTTTTTTTTTGTTATCATTTTAAAGAATTCAAGAGCGATGTATCATTCCTTCCTTTGACACGCCTCTTGTAATTGATTAATGTCTCCACTCGGTTGGGAACACGTGAGGTAGGACAGTAGGCTTTTACACAAGCAGTCGCCTCGTGTTTAAACCGGGGAAGACGAGGATGAGAAGAAGTGAGCGTGAGAAAGACACACAGTGAGAGAGGTGAATAACAGGCACCTCCTCATAATAAATCTTGTTGCAGTATGTTTGATAAATGTTTTTCCTTTGAAATCACTTCGAAAAGAGAGTGAATGGGTGATTTGTTGGATTTTTTTTAACAGTGATAAAACTGACAGTTTTAAATTAGCTTCCTCTAAAATGTCACGACTTTATTTTCACTTCTGTATGGATTTGTAACTTAATTTATTTATTTTTTGTACTTGAATTCAGTTTGATCTAAGTGCACAGTTTACTTTGGTGACCACTGTTTTAATAACTCGACGCATTTCATTATTTAGGGTATGCTGGGAGATAATTAGAATTTCACTGAATACATTTATTCCAGCTCTGTCAGGAGACAGAGTCTTAAATATAAATGTAACACAGAAGCACTTTTCCGACTACTTCAGTACTACATACTTTTTACATTCTCATAAAAAGTGCTTTTACTGCTATTCAAGTGGAGTGTTATCAAAGGCAAATGGATCCTTTCATGCTCTCCTGATGGCATTTGCATTAAAATGTGGCATTAAAGTTTCCTTCACATAGTTTTCTTATTATCATACGTTTGAGTGTTATGCACTTGGCTATGCACAATGGATGGAGAAAATAATTACGTTCTATTTTCTGTTAGTTTATTTCTTCAGCAGTGCAACTGTTATTAACAGATGGAACGATTTACACCTCTCCAATTGATAGCATTGCACCTGGCATTAGAAGTACACTCACACACACNACACAGACGTCTGTGTAAAAATCCATGAGAGTACTCTGTTGGTATATGACACATAATATCCTGCATCTTGTTGTAACACATCATATAACAACAGCATAATGATCAAGAAGGTTTTATAACAGGCAGACATTTTCCAATGCAAGCTGCAGGAAAATTGTGTTAAGTAAGCATGTATGTAACAATGTGACAATAACGAACCGACACTGTTAGAATTACAATCTCAACTTTACTGTGCATTGAACTCAGGGTTTATCCTGCTGTCATTAAAGAAGAAGCATTATTAAGCCAGGGGAGGAAAAACTACTCTAAAACACAGTGTTCTTCTGCTGATGTGAGTTACCCTGAAAAACCTGAATTATTAAAGCCAGAGTTCTTGGCACCAATTTTTTGGACTTATGTGTCAGACATCATGACACACAAATGAAGGTAGTACAATCAGTGACTCTTGTGAAGCCAGCAAGAGGTTCTTATAAGAATTTATAAGAAAGATTCATACTTAAATAGATAATAAGTACTTATATTAGCACTTTGTGTGTGTGTGTGTGTGTGTGTATGTGTGTGTGTATATATATATATATAATTCTTGTGTGTTTTTTCATACTATATTACTACCGAGCAGGGTTTTTTTTTTTAGACTGATTGACGCTTAGTGTGTGACCTAGTGAACTAGTATCAGAAAGTCTTTATTGATTGAGACTTCAGAGCACTCCTGTAAGTCACTCTGGATAAGAGCGTCTGCCAAACGCCACTTTATTTGGTTGTGTGTGGGTTGTGTGTGTGTGTGTGTGTGTGTGTGTGTTTACCTCAGGTTCTCCTTCAACCTCCCAGGTGGATTTGCTAGCTATGCTAACTTCCCACTAGGTGTGATGGAGTGTGTGAATGTGTGTGCTTGGTGTCAGTGGACTGGCATGTACGACCTGGATGACCAGGATATAGCAGTTAAGATGAATGAACAGATGAATAAATGAATGAGAGTTGACAACATCTTCAAAATGGAATTATGTTAGAATTTTTTATTTTATTTTATTTCTGATCTTAAATAGATGTTAGCTATTTAATTGTTTGGTAATTAGCTAGCTATCAAAATAAACAGCAAGCTAACCTTCCGTTGTTGTTTATTTTGTAGCTACTGCTACTTAGCTGTGAAGTGATTTTGGCTAGTTAGCAAACAGAGAGCTAGTGCTGCTTTGACATTACAAGACTGACCTTATAAAATATTTCACTGTATAATATTCTTCTTTCGATTCTTTTCCTGATCACCAGGCAGTAATAACAAATCCCCAAGCCATTACAATCTGTTGTCATAGTTATTTCATGACTTTCTTTGTGAAAGATTAGCCATTGACCACAAATAAAGTATCGTATGTAGCGCAGGAAACATAAAGCACGCAGCACTGGGCGTTTCAAGAGAAATGTGAGGTTTACAGTTAGGACCAGCTATAAATATTGAGCAGTTGCTACTTCAGGCTAAAACTACCTCACTGGTTTACAGTAATATTAGAGCAGCCTGAGAATGAATACTTTCCCACCATGAGCACAATGCACATCACAGCACAACTGCATGCTAAACATAGCACACCTTAGCATTTCTGAGCTAACCCAAAAAGTGCAGTGGCAAGCAGTTGTGCTCTTTTAGGAGATTTGCTGTAAAATACTTAAGCATAATAAATTGTTTTTGTCTTTTTATTACTTTCAGAACACAGACAAACAGAATTCCTTTGAGAGAAGCGAATCAGAGATACATTTGTAGAAAACCATAAATCTCATCATGATTATTTGGCCTTTCTGTGTTTGTGACAGAATCAGGGAAATATTTATACATCCCCGTGCTTCTCCTCGCATTTTCAATTGTACATCAGAACCCACAGTGAGGAGCCACAACAAGCTTGACCTTTACCAAACATGGAGTATTAAACAGTAAAGGTCACCAGAAGAAGGGAGCGCCAGAGAAAAGGAGCCACCATCCTGCACAAATAATCCTTTAGCTTTCACTCGTGCAATTTAGAGGCTATTCTGAAGAAAAGGAAATACAGAGGCATAAACACTGAAGGCTTAATAAGTAATCTGTGGTCTCATCAAATGGTAGGGTTTTTACAGCACGGCGTTTTATTAAGTTCCAGTCTTTTAAGTGCTCTACAAATAATATTTGCTTACAATATAGTAGCTCCGAAAGCTGGCTGATTCAAGTGCACCTGTCAGCCTTCAGTCACAGTGCTCTTTCTAAAAGAAATTTACATCTGATGTGTTTGTTAAAATACAAAGCCAGCATTTATAAGGATTCTTTTTAGTCAACATCTCAACATTTGTCATGCGAACCTATTTGGAGAGCCGCAGAAAATCGGAATAGTGATATTTGTAATTGTATTATGGACAAAATGGATGGTACTCACTGGAATTCAATCAAATTACTCATAGATATCTCAGATTGGATTGCTGGTAAATTAGATTTCCAGGTCTGATCTTATTCAATCTTGAAAATGTCTTAAAAAAAAAATCCTTCATGATACCATAAAGCATCAGTCCCGAAGCCATATTAAAATGTTTAGATGTAAGGCCATTAACAGAGAGCCTACAACATGCAGAATAAGAGATTCTGTATAAAAGATTCATATTATTACGTCTCATATGGAGTAAATTGCCTTTGTCAAGCTATCATGTGGAAATTCGACTTATGAGAGTTCATGTTTCTGCTAATGTCATTCTCTCCACCGTGCCTTCCCTGGCACGTCACCGAGTTTCAACTGGAAAATGTAAAAACCGACTTACTCTCAGCATCACACAGTGCCGAGCAAACTCCTGTCGCTCTCTCTCGCTCCCTCCCTCGGAGGTTTAGCTAATAAAAACAGAGATCTCTGGTTCCTCTTCTGTCCCTTTGTCCCCAGAGGGAAGCTAAAGCATTTAGTCATGGTAAGGACACACAGAGGCAGGAACACACCACTTATCAGATGGTACAAGCAGTGAGGCCTAACACTGGACACCTCACTAAAACTAATAAGCTAAATGTAGAGCTCAGCAAAGCATCTGCAGGGCTTGCAGACACTCACGATGATTAGCCTGATCATTATGTGCACACACACACACACACACACACACACACACACACACATACACATACGCACATAACAGGCCCAGAATGCATGAAAGGAGTGATTTAAAAAAAAAAATTCAAGAATATCAATTGATTATTTATTAATTTTTTTTATTATTAAATCATTTGGGGAAAACATTTTATTGACATTATGTAACTAAAGTGTTTTTTTTTTCTCTTGAAACTATTTGATTGGATTGCATTGATGAGAAAAGCTTTTCATTCATTGCTGCCAACAGTCACATATACTGACTAATCTTTCATTATATACGAAATTTAATTACAAAATGTTGATGCACTTAATGTCTTTGGGAGCCTCTGAATATGAGAGTCCAGCTGTCATGAAGCCTAAAGCAGGCTATTTTAATACAATTTGGTTTTAAAGCTGTCTTTCCCACCACTTTATCATGGTCAGAGTGGTGGAGTCTATCCCAGGAATGCTGGGTTTGAGGCGAACATGGACATTAGATAACATGCACAGGAACTCCACAGGAACCCTGAAGCTCTGAGGCAGCAACGCTACCCACTGCACCAGCATTTTTAATAAATAAAAGAAGGATCAGTTACTTTTATGTTATTCCTGCCCACATTTTAGCCCAAACCCTATTATCTTAATAAACAAATGATAATAACATCCTTTTATAAAAGCTAATCTGATCATATAATGATATGGTTTGTTACGTTCTGCTTGGAAATCAGTCGCTATAGTTCAGCAGGTGAGGCTGTAGTACGTTTTTGATCCATGAGCCCCTTTTTAACTTCGAGCACCTGCCCCTGTAAAGGTTTCTAAACATCGCTGGTATTTAAATGCTGCTGGCATTGGAGGTGTGAACGTGCAGCAGACGTCTTACCATGAAATGAACCTTGCCGCAGTTATATATATTAAAACATAATTTTAACAACGTTTTTGATCATTTTTAAAATACCGAGGCATAATCATAATTTTGTCTTCATCTGGGGAAAATGGACTTCTGCAAATTTAATATGTGGTCTCTGGAACGTATTAATTTGTTAATGCATGCAATCACCGTTCCCAAAAGGGCTTTCAGGTTTAGGAAATCTCACTGCAGATATGAAATTAATCTATTTGCATTGACACCACCCTGTGCTTTGTAGGTAGAAAGCTGATATTGCATATTCATTAAGGCATACATGGAAAACCAGACAACACACACACTATTTTTTTTTGTTTGAAGACACAATCCTCAGTAGGCCGTGTTAGTACAGTACTGTGTAAAAGTCTTAGGCACCCTTTTTTTTTAGTACAAACTTTGTTACAGATTTTTATTTTATGATTTCTACATTATTGATTCAGTACAGAAACGTTTAGATTTCCAAACATTAGCTTTCCAGCACAAAATTAAAAGTTACAGAGAAATGTTTTGTATGTCAGTAAAGAAAGCAGCAGATTACATAAGAGACACTTTTCAGACAAAAAAAACATAATGAAGGCTGCTGGGTTTTGCTGCAAAAATAAGAAACAAATGAGGCAGTCAGAGTCTCCAGAAGAACTGTAGCTGCTTCTGTAAAATGCTCAGTAACACTTACAGCTCATTTCCTTATAAAACTGCACACACTGTACCTGAGAATATTTTTTTTTAAAGCGAAGGATCATCACATCAAATATAGACTTCATTTCATTTTTTCATAGTTTTCTTTAATGTACACACACTTAATTTCATTATTTTTGAAGGCATCTTTGCAAACATTTAGTACATGGGGGCCTGAGTGTTAAAACCACAGAGCGAGAAACTGACCAAGTGACAAGAATGATACATAAACAGAGCTATACTGACTCTAGTTCCTGTCTTGCTGTGTTAGCAATCCCGCTAACATAGCAAGCTCATTAGTGTACAGTGTGCAATCTGTGTTTACGTAACCGGAGTTTAGTCACAAGCCCATTAGTCAGCTGATGGCAGGGAGTGTGGAAAAGAAAACGTAGACCCATCCCAGTGGGGAGAAACATGTCTCCACCCCCAGTGTTGTAGGTTAGTGGATGCAGCTAACACAGCAGTCTCATCAGTAGACAGCCCAATGTACAGCAAGTCAAGCTCACTCAACCATGCAGATGGTTTACATGTGGTCCGTCATGTTTACAAGGTGATAAGAAGAAATGTGAATATGGCTGTATGACAGTGGTTGCAAATACTGTGTCATATGTCATTTCCTGACTTTGTTGAAGGTCTTGGTATGGTATGCACACACAGGAAGATATCTGGGTGAGTCTACCCACTTCTAGTGGTTAGGAGGGGTGAAATACACCATATGGCCAAAGGTTTATGGACACCTTACCTTCACAACCAAATGTGCGTTTTGAAAACCTCATTCCGGATTTAGTTCCCCCTTGCTGTTATAAAAACCTTCACTTTTCTGGGAAGGCTTTCCACTAGATTTTGGAGCATGGTTGAGGGGATTTGTCCCTTCAGGCACTAATGCTTCACAACAGCAATAGTGAGGTCAGGTCCTGATATCAGGCAAGGAAGCCTGGGCTACAGACCAGTTCCAACTCATCCAAAAGGTGTTCAGTGAGGTTGAGGCCAGGGCTCTGTGCAGGCAACATGAGATCTTCCACTCCAAACTTGGCAAACCAAGTCTTCATGGACCTTGAATTGTACACATGGGCATTCTCGCCAATTGTGTGCTTCAAACTTTGTGTCAGCAGTTTGGTGAAGGCTCACATATGGGTGTGATGGTCAGGTGTCCATATACCTTTGGCCATATAGTGTAGAACTATATGTAGCACAGGTAGCAACCAAAGCTCAGGACTAGAGATGGACCCTGTAGCTGTAAGACGGCAATGTACACATTTCTATTAAGGTTCATGGGGCATCAAGTTGAGGCTAGAGGTATCTGTCAAGAGTGGGATCCCGCAGAACAGCAAGCTGCACAATCAGGAGAGATTTACGTTCATGCAGGTGCCAGTGAGTGGTCAGATATGAAGCTTGCAGGACAAAGAAAGACTTAGTTCATTAACATGAATGTGTAGTACTGTGCTGTGCATTTTCAGCATCTTTAGGAACTGCCTGGTCAGGGTGGTTTAAATTAGGCTGCTATTTTGTTTATATTATGGGAAATAGAACTCAATTCATTACAAATTACTGTGGGCAGATACAAATATTAATAATAATAATAATAATAATAAAACAGTCAGGTGCACATCTCTAGTTGAGAATTGCAAATTCTGAGGTCTTCCAGGTTTAGGTTTAGGATTAAATCCAAACACAGGTACAGATATTTGGAACACTAAACTAATAGAGATATAGATAGTGGCACTGCATTACACTCCTCATGCACATACTTACGTAATTAATTTTTCCGTACCAAAGTTGCAATGGTGTGTAAACAATAGTGCTGTCAGATGGATTTGTCATTTCGGTAACAGTGGAAGAGCTGTGACTTCTTTTTCAGCACCTCTCGAAGAGCCTCTGTTTGAAGGAATGCCATTGTGGGTTACGTAACATGCTGGCAACGTTCCAGCAGTTCATCCAAGAGAATATAAAACAAACAAGTTTATCATATCACAATGTTCTCTATAGAGCATGGCAAGTGTTTGGAAAATCGTAGCCTCAAGCTCCCCTGGCTCACGCCAACCTCTTTTGGCACATTAAAAAAAAAAAAACTCTCTCTCTCTCACACACACACACACACACACACACACACACACACACACACACACACACACACACACACACACACACACACACAGGTATCCAGCTCACCACTCCCATTAAACAAACTGTACTCAGTGCAGCTCAGGAATAAAATGATCCTTACTTGTAATTTTGCAAATATGAGTGATTTTCAAGCTTGTTGCTTTGTTTTGATGAAACTGTTTTAAAGGCACTTAATCTGCTCGATAATTTAGTTAAAAATTTAAAAATCACAATTATCATAAAAAGAGGGAAACCTAGTTAATTTTACATCAAGGCTGTCAGGGTCAGCCTGTCCATGAATTATATTTTAGATCAAAAGCAATAGGAGCACTCTACTTACTTTTGCCAACTAGTAAAGTTATATAAGCTACTTTAAGCTCCTGACACACTTAAATAACCAAAGGATTACACAAAGCCCTTCACTGCACTTTGCCACTCAATAGCCCAGGCAAATTAAGTAGGTGTACAGGAATTTTTAAGAGCAGCAGAGAGAGAGAGAGAAAAAAAGCAGATTCCTGCTTTTGTTTGGAGCCGCACATTAAGGCATGTTTTCACATCAAAAATAAGGTACAGCTGCCTGGCATTTCCTCCCTCATGGTTGAGTCACAGGAAGTAAGAGGAGGAAAGAAGTGAGAAAAAAAACAGTCTCAAACAGTCAGTGCACTGTGAATAACAACAAAAATGCAAAACATGTTGATAAACACTCTACAATCTTTTGGTGTGGCATACTGAGCAGAGAGACAGACTGACAGAGGGAGAGAGAGAGAGAGAGAGAGAGAGAGAGAGAGAGAGAGGGAGAGGGGCAGTGTTGTTTTTCAGCATAATGTAGAAGGCCCCTGCTTAAGAATTCAGAGAGGATGGGGTTCAAAATGTGTTCGAGGCTTTCATTGATGTATTAATATTTTAAAAGTAACAAGGCTTTCTTATTATACGTACATTTTCCCCATTTCTTTCGCTGCTTTTTAGCTGTGTGTCAGCACATGTTACAGGATTTTCCTTTTATCTTGTGTGTTTATATTGCTACATCATCTTCCCTGGACTTTTTTCTCTCTCACTATTTTTATACTCAGGTGCTCTGCTGCTGTTTTTCACTCACTCACTCACTCACTCACTCACTCACTCACTCACTCACTCACTCACTAACTCTTATACTCACTCATTTACTCACTCACTCACTCACTCACTCACTCACTCACTCACTAACTCTTATACTCACTCATTTACTCACTCACTCACTCACTCACTCACTCACTAACTCTTATACTCACTCATTTACTCACTCACTCACTCACTCACTCTTATACTCATTCATTCATTTACTCACTCACTCACCCACTCACTCACTCACTAACTCTTATACTCACTCACTCACTCACTCACTAACTCTTATACTCACTCGCTCACTCACTAACTCTTATACTCACTCACTCACTCACTCACTCACTAACTCTTATACTCACTCACTCACTCACTCACTAACTCTTATACTCACTCACTCACTCACTCACTAACTTATACTCACTCACTCACTCACTCATTTACTCACTCACTCACTCACTCACTTGTTTAATCACTCACTCACTGACTCACTCACTCACACTATTTACTGACTCACCCACTCATTCAATCACTCATTTACTCTCACTGTCTCAATAACTCACTTACTCACTCACTCATTTACCCATTCACTCACTCACTCACTCACTCATTTACCCATTCACTCACTCACTCACTCACTCACTCACTCACTCACTCACCCACCCACCTGGACAAAAAGGACACTTACTCTTGAATGCTGGTCATAGACTTCAGTTCAGCATTCAACACAATCATTCCTCAGCATCTGCCTGGGAAGCTAAGTCTGCTGAGACTGAACCTTCCTGTGCAACTGGATCGTGGACTTCCTGACTGGGAGACCTCAGTCAGTCAGATCAGGAGTAGCATCTCCAGCACCACCACCACACTGAGCACTGGTGCCCCCCAGGGCTGTGTGCTCAGTCCATTGCTGTTCACTTGACTG
>CM074946.1:9644621-9657917 GCA_037577455.1 Pangasius macronema
GGTGTGACGGTCAGGTGTCCATATAGTGTTTCTAGATTAAACAAAGCAGACTACTGTTACCAAACATCAATGCGACATGTTAATTTTTAATACAGAGCTTTCGTAATGTCAAAGATCCAGCTAGCTAATTTAGCTCACTCAGCTAGCTAATGGCCTTCCTACACATTTTTCCACAGGTTAATCGTTGAGCTGTGAAATCCCGATACCGCCACAGGTTTTGGCTTGCATTTTTTGCAGATCTTTATCATGCTGTTTTCGTGATGATATCTGATCAATTGGGCCAGTGATGTTTATCTGTCTTCACTGTCTCAGATATCGCTGCTGCTAACTAAAGCATTTGCTGCAAGTGTAGACCTTTGTCAGGAAACTTCTTTATTTTGATTTGGGTCGCAAAATTGAATTATTTAAAATGCGCACATTAGCTTATAGTCGTCCCTGATTAAATGCATTATTATGGTTTACTCTGTAACTATTACCAAAAGCACATGTACTGAAGTTTAATTTATTATTTAAAAAAAAAACCCTTGAGTAAATTGTGATTCAATTGTACAAAAAAGTAGTTACCGTTACATTAACCTATGTACTCAATTACTGTAACAAGAGTACATGTAGTTTGTTACTTTCCACCCCTGACATTAGCATTCAGGCTTATTCTGGAATCTGTTAACAATTGTGCTGTTTAACTGCTTTGCAAAGTCTTTCAATTCGAACTACCTTTTTAAGACATCGTGACCTTGCAATTCAGGATCTCCAGATGTCAGGAACATCTGTATATGTGCACCAGTTTGAGACTGCGAGTAGGAGAGCGTGATGTACAGTGAACTTTAATGGTAAAAACCAGCTCTGTGAGATGCAGTTGAGCAGCTGAGAGCTGGTCTTGCTTCTCATATGTTGTCAGCTTTGAGTGATAAGAGCCTGGCAGCCTATTTATTTCACTGGGTCTTGATCAATACTTGTGAGTTCTGGCTAAATTGCCTCCATTGCTTATAGCTCACACTGTGAATGAGGATAGAACATGCTGCTCAGAGTTTATGGGAGAACTGAAGCCAGACTCAAATGCTAATGCAAATGTAATAGTCAGTCTGGGGATTTATATAAATCCTGTATTATAGACATAGAGTACACCTTCTTATCTTCAAAACTCACAATCATTGGCAAATATATAAAATTCTATCGCTAACTGTGTCTTTCTCTGACAAGGATAAGAGTATGACATGATGCAACACTATGGTGCAGTGGGTAGCAATCATGCCTCACAGCTCCAGATGAATGAACGAATGATGATGTCCTTATAAATCAAAGCATACAGAATTCTCTCGTTATTTCAAGACAGGTGTGTCATTACTATAGTGCTAGAAAGTTCACTTGAAACCATGTTGCAGCTTCCTGGCATCACCATATTTCAGGTGGGAATCAGTCTACTATTTGGTAGCTATTCTTGCCAAATGGCAATATGTCCATTTTTTAGTCTCATTTTACAAGAACCTATCCATCAAAGTCTCAAATATAATGCATGGTGGTGCAGTGGGAAGTGTTGCCACCTCACAGCTCCAGGGTGCCTGGTTTTGCATGTTCTCCCTGTGTTCTTATGGGTTTCCTCAAAGTTTTCTGGTTTCTTCTCACTTCCCAAAACATGATGGTAGGTGGACTGACTACTCTAAATTGACTCTGGAGTGTGAATATTTGTGGTGCTCTGTGATGGACTGGCATCCCATTCTGGATGTATTCGCGCATTGTGCCCAGTGTTGCTGGAGTTAGCTCTGTGGTTACTGAAGATGAATGAATGATTGATGTGCGTTGGGACCCAAAAATGCATACAGACACTGAAATTTGCAGTTTTCTATATGAGATTGTTTGCCTGCGTTCTGCAGGATGTTCCTGTGCTCCATATTTAGTTGGTAATCACATATGAACAGCTATAATACAAAAGAATTTGATTTTAACATATCCTGCCTTTAAGCATATGTCTTACCATCGTTACTGTTCATTTTATAGAGTTGATTTTATCTAGAATTATGTCGAACATAAGTACCAACCTTAATAAACATATAAATTCACTGGAATTGTATAATTCAGCAATTCTGCCCTTTAGATGAAACATGCTGTGGAATTGATTTTGTTATTCACTTGAATACATCAACTTTTTTTTAAAAAACTCTTTTGAGTAATCACGAGCAGTTGTTGATGTGTAGTTTGTCTTACAGTATTTCATACATTTCCTCAGATGTTTAGAAAAGGTGCAAGCTTGTCCGACTTGCATGTAGCAGTGTTGCAACATGCTGCTTAAAATAAATGCAGAGTTAACCAGAACACTTTGAAGTGTTTTGACAGTTGCTTCTTCACTTAGTGACATTTCAACCCTGTACCACCTGTACAGAGAAGGGGGAGGGTTCAAACACTTCCTTTGACCTTGCTGTCCCTGTGCCAGAGATGCTGTTGTGGTTGCATCACATCCTCAATGAGAGAGCCCTGACTACTTGTGCATTTCCACTGAAGCACCCTGCTGTCTGAGTTAATAGTAAACAGTTAGTTTTAACAATTAAAAGTACCTCAGTGACAACTGAAAAAAAAAGGCATGGCTTGGAAATAACTTCATATTTATATACACAACCATATGCAGAACTATACACAGATACTGAATGTCTGTCGTCAGTTTTGCCCATCCTGCTCTTCTCTTCGTTCTTCCTCCTGCATTAGATTTCTCATTGACGCTACATCTCGGCTAATGTGCCAGCAGCTTGGACTTTGCCACAAAGAAGTGCAGTCATTAGTATTATGCCACAAATGCCTGGGCTTCCTGCTAAAACCATCCTTGACTAATTTTTTTTTTTTACTTCTATCGAGAGACGGGGAAAAGAAAAGACAAATCCCTGGAGCACCAACAAGCCTTCACATCTCATTTGACTGCGCTAATTACCTTTCACATGATTAATTGGACCAATTTGGATTAGTCTTGGAAGAAAACGGTTCTTGGCAAAGTGCAAGCCATTAGTTAGTCATGAAAACATTATTAATGTAAGGATTTAATCTGGGTAAATATGACAGAATTAAAGAAATAAGGCCAATTATTATGTGGCATGCTCAGTCAATCTTCAGTGTAGTGAAAGTAATATGCGTGACTGCTTCAATTAGAAAAGCAGACCTGCCAGTCCCACTTTCTCACTACTCTCTTTCACTCTCTTGTACATCGGTGCCACATTACATAACAATAAATAACTGGCGTGTTGGTAACTGATGAAGTATATCTACAGTGATTCACTATTTCGATTGAACGCATTAGACATGCACCACAGCAGTACAATAGAACACGTTCAGGAAAGAGATTAGAACTGCAAGTGCAAGTGTCTGCCAAATAATAATGAAGTTACCCATGTTCAACACTACTTTAAAAACAGTTTGCGTGTTAGATAACGTCTGGACAAACTTTCATTTATTTTATTGAACTATTAGTAGACAGTGGTGCTTATTACTGCATGAAATACTAAGTTACTGAGGCTTTTTAAATGAAGGAACTCATGGAGGAACTTTGTGGTATTTTTTTATACTCACTATGACCTATAGTATATTTTTACTATTAGAAAGATTTTGTATAAGTCTGGATGGAGCTATTGAAACTTTCATAATGGTCCCTTCAGATTCATGTAGTATTGCCCGCACTCTTTGGAAGCATGCCAAAACTAAGCTATAAATGTGAAATAAGTCCAAATCTTATAAAGCCTCATAACAACGTAGTTAAACTAACATGTTTACATTTACATTTATGCCATTTTGCAGACGCCCTTATCCCAGTTATTTGTAGTCTCTATCAAAAGCATCTCCTCGTGCTATTTCAATAATTTAGGGGTCTGAGAACACCATCAAGCTAAAGCATTGTTACTGAGAGTTTAGTACAGGGTGAAACAAAAATACACTAGTGAAGAGATTTTTTCAAGTAAATTAAATAAATTGCTAACTGACAACAACACAGTGTTTAATACTCTTGTATCGAGAACCCCAGACTCTTTCAGTCACCTTCAGTGATTGTATAATCCTGGTCAGGGTTGTTGGGAACACTGGGCACGAGCTGGGAATACACCCTGAATGGAACGCCAGTCCATAGTAAAGCACCATACACACACAATTCCCACGTTCATTAACTCCTAATTTAGAGTAGCCAATCCACCTACCAGCATGTTTTTGGGAGGTGGGAGGAAACCTGAGAACCTGGATGAAACCCACGCAGACATGGGGAGAAAATGTGAAACTCTGCACAGCCAGTAACCCAAGCTGTGCAACTGTGCTGTCTGAAACCCTCAATGGGCATCTCAATTCAGTTAAGTACCCTAAGTATAGCTAAAGCTGTAATTTATAGTGAAAACTAACATACATCAGAGATGTTCTCCAGTAGTTGCCCTAGTGTCAGGAGATATCAAGAATTCAAACACTGGCCAATCAGGGGCATCTGTTACCTCATGTATAGAGAGGAGTGTAGTTAATGTTTTTCTCCATGTGTACTCAACTGGTTTGTGATGTAGCATGAGCAGAACTTCGAAAGGATGCGGTTGGCAGGCTTCATGTATCTCGGAGGAAGCATGTGTTAGCCCTCACCCTTTCTGGTTGGAAACTGTTGTGCAGTACGAGAATTAGCTAGTGGGTGCAACTTGACAATGGCTACTGGCTACATTGGAAGAAAATATTGTAAATATTTTATTTGAAAAAAAAAAAAACAACTGTGGTCGAACCACAGTTAAACACTTTATTTATTTATTTTTTTTTTTTTTAGAATTTTCATGAAAAAGCTTCTTCAGCCTCACAAATATTTCTGTCTTGTGAGTTGACATATGAGTTAGAAAATCATTTCTAAAATCAAATAAGTCCTTGCATAACAAGCCATTAATCTAATGTGAGTCAAGGTACAGAATGTGTGACGAGTAAGCTGAAGAAGCCCATCTGGGGTTTTGTTTAAACCGTGTAGTACACTGCGTGATGACAAAAAGTGTGATCATGTAATCTTAGTTGCACCGCCTCCATATAACCATAAACTCCTACATATTACCAAGTTTTAAATAATAAGGCTGTGCTTTCCCTTTTAATCAAGTATGACTTAATCATATGGATATTTAAAAACCAAACCTTTTGGTTTCCTTTTTATTCATCGTGATATTATTGTGATATCTGTTTGAGCAACCTCTGGCACAAGAATTTCCCTCGGGATGAATAAAGTTCTTATCTAATCTTCAACAAACAGAGAAGTTTTCAGTATTATGTACTGATTCAAGACTCCTGTTGGATAGAAGACGGTTGCAGGGTTGACATGAGAAAAATATTCCAAAGAAAAAAAATATAGATAAACTTTAGCATGAGTACAGCAAGAGGATTTAATGTGTGAATGTATCCCAGTTGTTATTTGTATCTAAGAGCTTGAATCAGCATTTTAATATTTTTTTAATCAAACAACATTTAGCAAAATATATTGTGTGCTTACCAGGATTGTTTCACTGTTTGTCACAAATTGGTATGACAAGAAGTCATTTTTAATGGTGGTTGTCGACTTCACGTGTCATAAATGCAGATGGATTAAATTTACCTTTGAGGACAATTCGTTTGTAATATAACCTTGATAAATGAGGCATCCTGAACACTTCCATATGTGAGCAGTGATGTGAAAATGTTTATGTAGCCGAAGCTGTAATGACTGAATCTCTGTAAGGTAAAAGTTCAGTGCCCTGATCAATTTAGTGAAGAAGTTTCTGGAATTGCTAGACTGAGCGAAGGCATGACAAGGCTCATCTAACCCATTGTAATTCATGCGATCGCTTTCACCTTGGGCAAAGTTAAGTGTTTGCTCCATTGTCTAAAATATTTTACTGATTTAACACAGGGCAATACGGGTAATTGAATATATTGAAGCCTGACACACATGCTCTTGAAAAAAGATGCAGCATGAAGGCATTGACAGTGAGCTGAATGCTCAAACACTGGTGTGGAAATATGAATTTTCTCCTCATCTGGCTCACAATCTGTTTCCTTTAGTGTCAAGTGACTTTTATGAAAAATCTCTCAAACAGAAAGTATCTTCAGGAGCAATAATGTCCTGCACTAATTTAATACCTTATTACCATAAGCTTAGTGAGACGCATGCATAATATATTTGTTGTATCACACCCGACTCAGGCATAGGTTTGGAACAGGATTGTGGATCCTGAAACGCCAGTCCCATTTACATGATATGATGTGAGAGTTGAATGAATTGGAGGATTATGTAGAACGCTGTCTTCCTTCCCAGGCCCATTGTGCTGCAAAGAAGTATCACATACCCACAGATGGATAGGAATTTGGAACCAACCAATGAGGAATTTATGGGGAAAAAAAAGAAGTACAAATGGATGTTTTAAAAGAGAGCAGAAATGAGCAGGAAAAAAAAGGGGGGGGGGAGTAAGATATCCAAGACTTTGAGATTTCTAATATATAAAGGGATTCTATATACACTTCTATACTCTATACATTTCATACGGTGTGTTTTTTTTAAAAATTACTTTTATTTTGGGGTAAATGACTGAGAGTGATGTCATTAGCTCATTATCGGCTATGTTATGTCAGTTTCCTGTTAGCTGAGAATCAAGTATGCTAGGTTTCACAATACAAAACACTAAAAGATCAACCCCTTTCCCAACAACCCTGAACATCAGTTGATACCTTGGAAGGTTGCCAGTTGAAAGCTCATACTGAAAGCGTACATAAACCACACCTTATGCAACTTGTTGTCACACAGTGGAACTGTGGTATCTCTTATATTAATCAGTTCACACCTTTGTAAAAATGTAGCCGCACATTTCCACACAAAATATTTTGATGTTCTCAGCTCCTATGTTGATTTTGATACGTTGATAAAAAGAACATATTGTTATTTTGTTATATAGTGCTGGAGATATAAGCATTTTTTTGAAAATGAGAAATGAGTGTATTGAGTCAGGACCTACTTTGCATTGCATAAGCCTGTAATATTTGCACAGAGTAAGAGATGTGTCTCCGGGCTCCATTGGAAAGTTCATGACTAAGCAACTTTTATCCTTCAATAAGTACGCTCACTTAAAAGTTAGTAGGTCATAAAGTATGAGTAGGAGTACTCAGCAAAGCTTCAAATTTGTGAGAAAACCCTGCCATTTGTCTTTCATACCACTAATGCATAAAGATGATGAACATACATGCTTACCAGTGCACACTACTTTGGAAGTAGAGCAATGCAACCGGTGTAACAGTTCATCAGAAAAGCAGTTTGAGCATTGGGATATGCTAATTCTGGCATCCCCCGGTGTTGTGCACCACAGATGTCCAAATACATTTCTCTGCCGACTAAAATGTGCAACTGGTGCAAAAAATAACATTCATTGATCGTGAAGCACAGGACAGGGCACGTGTTGTGTGAATATGAGCCTGTTACTGAATGTGACACATTTAAGCACACTTCTTTCCTTTCTTAAAGGTCACCTTGACTGTTGAGGAACCACCAGTCAAGTTTCAGTCTTGCCATTTCTACATTTGTCACATCTACAGACATTTAGTGAGACCTAGATCATAAAACAATCATTATTATAATTATGTGTACTACTCAAGATTCAAGATTTATGTATTTTTATTAGCACATGTACATGCACATGCTACCTTTACAATGAAATTCATAGTTTGCTCCTTTTCCCTGGACACTGCAGTAGAAAATAGAGGATAGAAACTATTGAACATAAATAACAGGTGGTAAGTGTGACACAAATGGTGTACATACAGTATACAGTGGAAAAGACATATATACATATATAGTTAATGTAATGTTAATGTGAGGTAATGTACAAATTAGCTGTTGATGTGACTCGGTATAGTCATGTATGTGCTGTTAAGTGGACACTTTTTATCAATTCAGTGTATCACAGTGTGTACAGGGAAGACAGAAGTACTAGTACTAGAGAGTATTAGTGGTGTTTGCACTAGAAATAACCATGAATGATTTTGGGCACACAACATCAAACCAGCATGGTGATTAATCTGACTGTTGATTGGTATTTGCGGACTTGAACATAAAAATATTTATTTTTCAATTTTTGTCTTCACAGTAAGCACCCAGTCTTACTTAATAAACACGTACACATTACTCACATAATTTGTCCCAAGAGAGAGACACACACACACACACACACACACACACACACACTGTACACAGAAGGCTGAATGAGCAACACAGCTGGAAATGTACTCAGCATCATTATGGCTGATCCAAATATACAGAGACTGACGTTCCTGTCATGTAATGAAAATGACAAACTGTTTCGCATTCGTTTTTACTGAAAGCATTGTCAGAGTAAGTAGAAGGAAGCCTGGAGTCAAAACCTATAGCTTCTCCATCTAGCCTCCCTTCATCTTCTGTCATATTTTATTTAATTATCTACTTCAAGTCCAATAGAGTGTAGAGCAGGCCGCTAAAATTAGGTAAGGATGAGTCACTCTTGAAATCATACTCTAAAGGTTATCTGATTCCAAAGAGCAGTAATTGCACTAGTAAGCCTATTATCTCTGATGGCATCTGTGATCACAGCAAATAAAAAAGTGGAGCATTCTTGTGATGTTTTATGTGCTTTTAGCTTCAGGAACAATGCCTGTGAGTGCTGTGCGTGAACTGTAACTTCCACTGGGGGACAGACATGTTCGTCTGCCTTTTCATGATGTGACCTTTTATGCAATGCAAGAATGCTGCTAATGTTATGGCGTTTTTTTGTCATTTTATATATATATATATATATATATATATATATATATATATATATATATAGACACACACACACACACACACACACANTATAAATAAATAAGACAAAAAAAAAATAAATTAATTTATTTATTTTTTTTTTTTATTTATTTTTTTGTTTATATATATATATATATATATATATATATATATATATATATATATATATACACACACACACACACACACATACATACATACATACATATATACACACACATACATATATATATATACACACACACATATGCACTCACTGCTCACTTTATTAGGAACACATGCAGTTACCTAATCAGCCAATCATGTGGCAGCAGCACAATGCATAAAATCATGCAGATACAGGTCAAGAGCTTCAGATAACATTCACATCAAACATACGAAAAAGAAGAAAACGTGATCTCTGTGACTTTGATCGTGGCATGGATATTGATACCAGAAGGGCTGGTTTGAGTATTTTTATATAGAAACTGTTGCTCTTCTGGGAATTTCACACACACGACAGTCTCTAGAGTTTACATAGAATGGTGCAAAAAACATTGAGTGAGTGACAGGGTGGAAATACTTTGTTGATAAGAAGTCAGAGGAAAATGCCAGATTAGTTCGAGCTGCCAGGAAGGATAGAGTAACTCATATAATTACTCTTTACAACTGTGGTGAGCAGAAAAGCAGATTTTTTTTTTTTTTGGTCTTTTTTTCACACCATTCTGTGTAAACTCTAGATTGTGGTGTGTGAAAATCCCAGGAGATCAGCAGTTTCTGAAATACTCAAGCAAACCGTCTGGCACCAACAACCACGCCACAGTCACACTTTTTCCCCATTCTGATGTTTGATGTGAACATTAACTGAATCTCTTCAGCTGTATCTGCATACCTAAAAACTGATTCACTTTATACACTTTATATAAGTCTAATAAAAGACTAATCCTAATTTTGATCATTTGTAATAGTTATGAAAATTTAGCAGAACTGTGACAGGCCTAAAACTATGACAGTTCTGTTTATATGAAACAACAAATTAGAAGAAAATCGAATTAAAATAGAAATCTGTATTTGTATCATGAAATATGTTTTAAAATGTGGTTCCTTTATACCAAATTTTTTTATACAATGTGCAAAACCTCTTTCTCTGCAATACTGCAATTGCTCTTTATCAGGGGAGAGAAGAGGTGAGGGGGGCTGCAAAGATATCAACAGCAATGTTATTTTTCATCAGTCTCAGCTACTGCTCACGTTCATTGTCACAGAAAATGAGAAGGTTGCTGCAACACTGTGGAGAACGGGGGAAGGCCTGAGTGGAATAAAGGTACACAGATTCACCATGCATTATTCAGCAGCCAGGCCCTGTTTATATGTGCTGTTGATTTGTGCTGGCTGAAATGAGGGAAAAGGCAGAGAGAGAGAGAGAGAGAGAGAGAGAGAGAGAATATTCTCAGAATCTGTCATTTCTCTCATACTATATATTTTTAGAGTTCCTGACTTGGCTTGTTGCTTTGCCTTCGTTTGCAGGAAAGAACAGCGCACGTACTGTATATGAACTCTGATATGAAGTATTGCATGATGGGAAGGTTGAAGTGAGTGTTATGATAATGATATTTATGTCCTTTCATTTTCCATGCTACATCTATGACCTCCACTGGTTAATGATTACGCTATAATTCATAATAATAATAATGCTAACTAAAGTACAGAATACGAGTTATACAATCCCTCTGAAAGTATTGGAACAACAAGGCCATTACTATTGTTTTTGCTATACACTGAAGTTTTAGGTTTGAGATAAAAATCATTTGAGATGAATATGAGATGATAGATCAGAATTTCAGCTTTCATTTCCTGATATTTACATCAAGATGTGTTAAACAGCTTAAACCATGGCACCTTTTGTTTGCACCTACACATTTTTCAAGTCATCAAAAATATTAGAACATGTGTGCCCTGTTAGATTGATTGTTTGAGCCCTGGGTTTCACATAGGAAGACTGCAGTTGTTGGGAAGTTAAAACGAATAAGCCAAAGGGAAGACCAGAGAGCTGTCTATGGGAGAAAGGCAAGCCAGTGACATCACTAACAACCTCCAGTCAGTGACAACAACAACAACAGGGCAGGAGTGAAGGTATCACAATCGACCATTTGAAGAAGATTTTGAAAGCAGAAATATACTGTAGAGGCCATACCACAAGATGCAGACCACTCATCAGCAGTAAGAATCAGATGGCCAGATTGGAATTTGCAAAGAAATACAGAGACGAGCCACAAAAGGTTCCAAAACATGACCTCATCGCTCAAGCATGGTGGAGGTAGTGTCATGGATTGGGCTTGCATGGCTGCTTCTGGAACAGGCTAATATTTATTGATGATGTGACTTATGATGGTAGCAGCAGAATGAATTCAGAACTCTACAGAAATATTCTGTATGCCAATTTACTGAGAAATGCATCTAATCTAATTGGGAGTAACTTCATCATGCAGCAAGACAATGAGCCAAAAGACACTGCCAACACAACAAAGGACTTCATTAGGGGAAAAAGTGGAAAGTTTTAGACTGGCCAAGTCAATCGCCAGACCTTAACCAAACTGAGCATGTATTTCACCTCCTGAAGGAGAGGAGACTGAAGGGAGAACCCCCCCAACACAAATAACAACTGAAAGAAGCTGTGGTACAAGACTGAAAAGCATCATAAAAGAAAAATGCAACAGTTTGGTGATCTCAGTGGGTCACTGGCATATTGCAAGCAAGTTATATTCAACCAAATATTGAGTGTTATTCACTTTACATGACTGTCTGTTCCAATACTGTTTTTTTTACTTATATTCAACCAAATATTGAGTGTTATTCACTTTAATTAGAACATCTTTGACTATCTGTTCCAATAATCCAATAATTGTTTATATGTAACCAAATATTAAGTGTTATTCACTTTAAATGACTTTAAAACTATCTGTTCCAATAGTCACCTAAACATTGGGTGGTCTGCTGTCAAAGGTGCCATGTTCTAAGCTGTTTAACACATCTAGATGTAAACATCAGGAAATGAAAGTTGTCTGATATTCGTCTTTAACCCAAATGTCTTCAGTGCATAGCAAATACAATAGAATTGCCCTTGCTGTTCCGCAATACTTCCAGAGGTTTGTGATATAATGATATATGGTTTTTATATGGGTAACAATTTCAATTTTATTGAATTTCAATTTTTGTGATACAATTTTTTATGATTTAGTTTTTTACTATTGTAAATGTTAATTGTTATGTGGATTTTTCTTGAGTATTTAGTACAGCATCTGTTGCAAAGTGATTACTAAACTATTGTGTAATCCCCTGTAATATTTACCAAGAAATGATCACTTTGTAATAGCAGACGAGTTTCATTTCTGGAGAATAGGGAGCGACACAAGCGTTTGGACAGTCCATCATCACACACGGGGAGACTGAGTTTCCACTGCTGCTGTGACATTTACATGTGGTTGCAGAAGAAAAAAAAAAGTGCTTGCTGTAGTAAAAAAGAGACAAGTATATGCAACAGATATTACGAAAAAAAAGCTGGTGCTTGGTGAGAAATGGCTGGTTTAACGACAGGTCAGAGAGAGAAAGAAAGAGAGCATGCGGTGGTGTGGGCGAAACGAAGCAGTTTCATAATGTTTCAGTGCTGAAAACCCGTGGCCTTCACGTGTGTAACTATCTGCTGAGTAAAATGCAAACACCGCTCATGCTTCACAGTTCTCACCAAACACTTTCAGTACTGAAGATTTCTGAAGCTCTTAATGACAGACTCAACACAGATTCTTCAAAATACACTTAGAGCTATTCCATAAAGTGCTTTCATACTTTATTAGCAATGCACAGTAACATTAAAACATCTTATGGTAGGCCACCTTTTAAATAATGAAATTGGCTGATAAAAGCAGTTAGAAGCGTATTACTAATGCAAGAGTGCATTAGTAATCAAGTAATAAGAAGAACAGCATAATGGCAACTCTGAACTAAGCTGTTTACAAATGTAGCAAACATGGTTTAACTCTAAACTGGAATGTTGTAAACAGCAATTTGATTTTGACTGGACTTATTCAAGTTCTATTGTACTTGAATTTGTCTCTGAGACAGTGTAGCATTGTATTATTCATGGCTTTTGTGATCAGCCATCTTAGTTCTCACTAAAAATCGCGCCTGACCCTCTTAGCACATCGGAAACAACAACAGAAGGAAACTCTGTTGTGCCCATTAATCTCTTGCTGTTCGCGGCGAGGTGTCCCACTAATAACCCTTATTTATTTCATATGCGTTGTTTCAAGGATGTCTGGAAGCGCTTGTGAGTGGGGCATTGGTCTGAAATCAGCACTAAAGTGTTTTATTCACTGAGCTAAAGCAAAAAAGATGAAAATATACAATGCAAAAATATGAATATATAGATAATAAGAATAGAGATTTGTAATCAGTGGCATCTACAGTTAAGTACGTACCACACACAAAATGGCAAATATACAATAAAACAAATCAAAATATTCTTTTGAGTGGTAGTGATGTGTGAT
>CM074946.1:9674298-9691934 GCA_037577455.1 Pangasius macronema
TCTTGCTCATTTCCTCACCAGTGATTTATTGTTAAGACCATTAAAAGCTTCATATTTAGCCATTTTGGGCTTGGTCCTATTTATTTATTTATTTATTTAGCTAGTTAGCTAGCTAGCCCAGGCATGTATATTAGTGTATATATAGTGTATATATAGTGTATATAAGGGCAGTATGTAAGGTTTGGTTTGGTAAGTTGGTTTGTTAAACATTGTGACTTATTTAAATATGTTTTGAACATGTTTACATTGAAGGCATGTCTGTTGTTTCTTCCTTGTTGCTGCAGAAAAGCTTCAGCAATACTTTCATATGCCTAAAAAGCACAAAAGTATGTTAACTGGAACAATAGAAGCACTTTGATTTCACAGATGAGTTAAGCGTTATCGCGTGAACGACAGTGTGGTTATACTGAATATCAGCAGTTTGCTTCAGTGTAACTGCACCACTGCGAGTGAGATACCGCTTTCATACAGCACTTCTATAAACAAGATATTAATATCAGTTAACTGACATTTTGGACACAATATGGTCAAACGTTCTGTTTATTTTTACTCCGCAAGCGGAGATAGATCCCGAAAGATCTACACTCACCTTATAGTGCATTGACTCGCTGGCTAGCTAGCTCCCATTGATTTGTACATTTCCATTAAAGGTGCATCTGGTGAAATTGGCTTTCCTTTCTTTCTTCTCATCTTCCTCTGACAAGCTTGCACATTTTAAGTCAAAAGTCGGTTGCCATGTCCGCTGATGATGTCACTAACTCTGTGGAACTGTTTTGTGGAGTGAAATGTCCCAGTGCAGTTACAGTAAATATTAGCACTCTTGGAACGCTGCTTGATTAATAAAATAAGTACTTAGCGGTTATATGTTTAGATTTTCTGATGTGATGTATGAGCCTGGCAGAAATATTGATGAATTAAAGTCTTTTAGAAGTCATAGGTCAAGGATGTTTGGTAAAAAAGAAAATTTTTATTATAAAAATTTTGTATATTCCTTACATCGATTACGGGTCGATCGAACCATACTTAACAGTGCATGACATATTCAAGGAGATTAAATTACTGAATTTTTTTAAATTGAATTTTAAAGTTGCAGTATGTACCTTTTAAATAAAAAAACATTGCTGCATCGCAGAGTCAGGACACGTGAAAGCTGATCTAAATTACCCTTGAACATCATTAAATGTTTAACTTGCTGTTTTGTTACCATTTTATGACTGATCTGTCAAATGGCCCGTGGAAACGTCTCTAATCTTTCTTGTGATGTCGTCTTCAGGTGAAATGGACTATGGAGGTAATATGTTATGGTCTGACTCTTCCTTCGGATGGAGATACAGTCAAGCTGTGTGTGGATGTCTACACGGACTGGATCATGGCACTGGTGTCACCACGGGACTCCATACCCCAACCCATCATTAAAGAGCCCAACCTTTTGCAGGTTTGATAGGAGTTTGTAGAAATGTTGGAGAAGGACGGCTCCATTATTGCACGCACTAACTAGTTTGCGTCCAGTTCACTTTAGCACACATGGCAAATGGCTATACAATTTAGTTTGTATGACTGAATTCAGCCTTGTTAGCAAGATCAAATAAAAAAGTGATGTAATTTTCAGGTAATCATTCCTACAGTTTAATCTTAAGTGAGTCATTTGAGTCAGTTCATTGAAATGATTCATTCAGACTTGTTCATTAGTTAATTTGTTGAGTTTCTTGGACGGATATAGCCTGCATACCTTTTATCATCACGTGACCTACTAATGGTCGAGTGCAGCTTGCTCAGCCACAAGCTCTACAATACGTAGTTACAATATAACAGTCAAAACAATCATACTGCAGTAATATGAGATGGACGTGGTGCACGTGTAGCCTTTAACGTATCAGCCCTGTATATATCGTGAAGACACTCCTGTCTCTGATTTATACAGAGATCACTGATGCCCTCTGGGTATGTTTATACGTCTGTGTTTAGAAAGAATAATTCATTTTTACACCCACTGTTATTGCATGCACTGAAATGAAGGAAATCTTCAGCTCAGACCGACAGAGACCAGACGATACTGACTTCATCTCCGTCGTGAACAAAAGGTTCACTGACTCAAACACTGATCTCCTGAAAGCGAGAGGAGTCTCCCTCATGATTTAATGACTCAAGGGGCGTGGCCCAGGTTCGACATGCAAGGCAGCATACTGGAAGACTTATACTTACACAATTCACCGATGTTTAAACACAGACAGATAAACATATAACGCAAACCTACGTAAAGATAATCAGTGAAATGTGCGCATAGCAGTGACCAATACCTACTCATGTATTCACTGGCTGAATAAATAGGTATGTTTTTACCTAAGCATTATATACAAATGATCTGCAGACCTTTTCTTTGCATTTGTCATGAACAAATGACGACAAGCTTGTTGTTTTTCCCAAACCAACCATAAGTGGGAAATAAATCATTCCTACATGTTATTAGAACATAATACTGTCTCATGCGCTCTTGTCCCTTTGAATAGTGGTAGTGATTAGTATTTAACGTATTCTTCCAGTCCGATCCTCTGACACATTTTGTTACCGTGGAGCCTTGACTTTAACAGATAAATAAATCCGTAAGCTGTGTGGTATCTAGAATGATTTCACCCCATGCCATGCTTCATGTAATTTGCTGCTCGCACACGAACGCGCGACGTGTGAAAGTAAAGGTTAACCGGTTCTGTGTGTCTCGCAGGCCTGAGCACTTCAGCCCTATGCACTTCAAGCTGTGTCAACAGGTGCTGTCTGCAGTGCAGAAACTCGCCCGTGACTCCTCCTGTATGGCCAGAGAGACGTGGGAGGTGCTGCTTCTCTTCCTGCTCCGTATCAATGACACGCTGCTCGCCCCGCCCACTGTGGGAGGTTTGTAGCCATGGCAACATCGTGCAACTCTGCCTACCACATTTCACTCTGTTTTTTTTTTTTCCTTAATTTCAAAACAGTGCTGCACAGCCACTGCTATATACTACAAGATTTTCAAACATGGGACCCTGCTTTTTAAAGTCTTTCCACACAGCCTCTTGTCATATTTAATGCTTGGACTGCTGATGCAGTGTGATGTTACCTAACTCCAATATCTTTTAATTCCATACCGATGTTTTATGGTTATCATTAGGGATGTGCGCTACGACTAATTTCACTGACTTTTATATAGAAAGTTTGTGACTGACAAGTCGACTAGTCTGAAACTAAGAACCCCCCAGAAGACAGTCAACAAACATTGCGTTTATATGCGATCCATTCGAAATTCTTAACCTATGAATCAAACAGTCAGATCTCATACTGAATGCTGTGATGTGATGGGCGTTTGCTTGCTTCAGCTAGTCTCTCCTATGCTAACACCTACGTGCCTGTGATGAATATGGTTACGCATATTTGGGGGCAGTCGTGGCCTAATGGTCCGAGAGTCGGATTTGTAACCCGAAGGTGAACCCGAAGGTGGTGGGTTTGAGTCTCGGGTCCGGCAGGGATTGTAGGTGNGATGGGTTAAATGCAGAGCACAAATTCCAAGTATGGGTCACCACACTTGGCCACAAAGTCACTTCACGTCACTTCACATGGCTCTAGTGGAATTGTTATATGCCAGTTTGACATGACATAGCCTACACACAACTCTCTCTTCTAAGTCAAAATGCTCCCACATCTTGCTCGTCTTCCGAATGGACACGGAGAAAACGCTTGCTCCGGATATCCACATTTCAAAATAATGTATTATTTTTTAAAAGCGTAACATTGACATGAAGGTAATTTGAGCGTAGCCTTTGTAAAAGTATAAAGCAAGAATTGTATGTAATTGACTAGTGTTTCCAGTGTCGACAGTCCCGCTTAGTCGACTAGTCAGCTAGTCTCGCACATCCCTAATTATCATACTGTGAATATTTTACACTGTTTGGCCAATACTACATGCTGCTTTAGTGTTGACAAGCCCCCTGTACTTGTCCCCTCCAGGTGGCATAGCTGAGAAGCTGGCTGAGAAACTGATCAGTGTACTGTTTGAAGTTTGGTTCCTGGCCTGCACACGCTGCTTCCCAACGCCACCGTACTGGAAGACAGCCCGCGAGATGTTAGCAAACTGGAGACACCACCCCCCTGTGGTGGAGCAGTGGAGCAAAGTCATCGCTGCTCTCACCTCCAGGTATGCATGAGTACTAGAGATATAAAGATTCACTCATTTCATGAATTCAGAGTTTTTGTTTTTTTTAAACCAAAATGATCTTTTTTTCAACTTAACATACTTTGACGTCTCTGCTCTCTGACCCAAACCATGTGGAAACTGTTTTTAATTTCATTTTACTTTTCGTTTGACTTTATAAACTTTCTAAGCTGCACACTCCAAGCTTTTCCTCAGAGTTTGCACCTGGATGAGCTAGAGAAAATGCAGAGTGGATTAATCACCTTCTGTATAACGACCAAATACTGTTTAATTGCTACTAGTATTGCGGGGCAGTATGTAAATAAACTGACGATGACAGCCCTGGATCAGAATCATCAGTCATGCTGATGTCATTGTAAATGTCACTAATGTTTTTTGCAAAAATAGAATTGCGAATGTAGACGTAGGTGCGGTGTTAGCTTGCTATAGACTGTCAGCTCAGGGCAATGAAAACAGGTCATGATCTGACAAAAAAGATGACAAAGTGATATTATAATTAAACATGGAATGACTAGTGTGTGTGTGTGTGTGTGTGTGTGTGTGTGTGTGAGGCCTCTGAATAGCCTGTCAGTCTATATTATGTGAACAAAGGTATGAAGGTAGACATAGTTTTCATGGCAATATTTAATATTTCTATATCTTATTTAATACACAGTGCATCTGAATGAAAGGAGTACACAGCAGTTTTCTACCGTAGCATGTTTCAGTTCAGGAGAGAGCTGTAGATTTACTCTACGTGACGATGTCCTTTATCTGTTTATGTTTCAGACTGCTGAGGTTCACATACGGACCATCCTTCCCTCCTTTTAAAGTGCCAGAGGAGGATGCCAATCTCATACCTACAGAGATGGACAACGACTGTGTAGCACAGACTTGGTATCGCTTCCTACACATGCTTAGGTATTTAACCACACACTACATCTCCACTCGCTGATTTAACACATGCTCGCATACAGATTTCCATGAAACAACTTTTAAGGTTGTTTATTTATTTATTTATTTTCTTTCCTCCTCAAGGCCTTTGTCAAAGTAGCATATGAGGGGAAAAAAAGAGGAGGAAAACGTGTTACAGAGTTAGGGAATAAGGGAACTAAGGACTAATGTAGGAGTTCAGATGAGGGAAAAGATTGTTCGATTCTGTTAACCTTCTCCTTAGTGAAAGTGATGCAGTCTTAAGGGGATCGTGGTGGAGGGAATTAGTACAAAGCGTTTGTTTCCAAAATGATTGTGCAGCAGTTTTTTTAGAGGTTAAAAAAAAAAACCCAAAAACAAACAAGAACAGTGTGAGAGGTCTGTATTTAGGTGCAACGTCCACCAGGGACATGTTACAGAACTGATAAAGTAGAACAGCCATGTCCAGATCAAATCCTGAACATTTACCAAATTAGCTCCCTAAACAAGGCCCAAAGCTGTGACTGACTGTATGAGATGTGCAAGATCAGGCTTTAGCTCTACAGAGTGATAAATCCCCAAGAGCA
The DNA here is from genome assembly GCA_037577455.1 of Pangasius macronema. NCBI lineage: Eukaryota > Metazoa > Chordata > Actinopteri > Siluriformes > Pangasiidae > Pangasius > Pangasius macronema. Next base: position 9,679,954 of record CM074946.1, read on the forward strand.
GAGCTGGGAAGCCCCAGTTTACAAGGTATAAAGTTAAAGCCGAAGTTAAATCTTAATGATTTCAAATTTTCCATTTGAAATTTTTTGCAGTAGAAAAAAAAACAGTGTTTTTCTGTTTGACACGTTACTTTGTATTTGTGAATATTTCTACATTTAACTCAGGAACTACTTCTTCTTCTTCTTCTTCTTCTTCTTCTTCTTCTTCTTCTTCTTCTTTCGGCCACAGCGAATCATCACTCTCCACCTATCCCTGTCTTCTGCATCCTCAACACTATTTAACTCAGGAACTTAAAAAAATAAATAAAAATAAATAAAAAATCCAGGGCTCAGAATTGTAATAAGAACTTTGTCTTTCCTTCCCGTCAGTAATCCAGTGGATCTCAGTAACCCTGTGATTGTGAGCTCCACTCCCAAGTTCCAGGAGCAGCTGCTGGGTGTGAGCAGTGTGCCCCAGGAGGTGATCCAGCACCCCTGTCTCAAACAGCTGCCTCAGATCTTCTTTAGAGCCATGAGGGGCATCAGCTGCCTGGTGGATGCTTTCCTAGGTGAGACCAGCTGAAATTGTATTACTCCATTTGAACTTGATAGTGAAACATGAACATTCTTGCCCTTATTGATGTCTATTATATTATTGTGTTGTAGTGTATATATTGTAGTGATGCATCAGTACCACTACTGGATCGGGTATCAGTCTGATACTATGCTCGTGTTCTCGAACTTGTACATTGTCTGAATGCCAGCATCAGATAGCAGGGATAGCAGGGGGATACTGTGCGACGGAAGCCTAGAGTACGCTGCGTTAACGACCAGACGGCACAAAACGACAATATAAAGTACGGCAGTCAAAGACTGCAAGCTCTGTTTAAATATCAAGATGAATAACTTGATAAAACATCATATGGGTGTAAACAGTATGTTTGAGGGAGTGCGGTGCGGTACAACACGCGGAGCAACATCAGTGTGAGTGTAAGGTGCTGTGAACTGTCAGGCTCGGAACGTACTCCACTTCTGCGAGCACTGAGCACTGAGACACATATATTTCCAGGGTCTACACCTTGCTTTCAAATCAGCGTGCCATTCACGCCGAAGCCATAATAAATTAAACATCAGCACGAGGAGCTCATCGCTAGCAGCACACGACAGCAACCAATGCTGCAGGAAGACAGGCGTTAAAAATGTATACAGACGGAGCTGTGTGAGTGAAATTAACAGCACTTTACTAGCATGTTGCTTGTGATGATCAGTTGTTGACAACGAGGGATTCCTACATATAGAACACAAGGAAACGTACTTTACCTACAGTATACAGAAGCGCAAATATATATGTAAATAATGTAAACTAGCTAATGCACTTCATTTAAAATCAACATTATAAAGAATGGGCCTAGTAGCCTAAGTGCAGTATGTTTTGCGACATAGCTGCTTGATTAATACTTAATAATAAGTAGGTTACTAATTTCAGTATCTGTGAGGACCAAACAACATGACCTCACACTCGTACTTGGTCTAAAAATGGTATTGATGCATCTGAAGTATTAAATGTCGCTAGTATATATTTATAAAATGGTACGTTCTGAATGTATCACTCCAAAAAAAAACCCACCATGTTTACCCCTTTAAGAAAATTACATTGTACAATTTACCCATTGAAGTAAATGTGTGATAGCAGTAAGAGCATTGTGCTTGATTTGTCCCAAAGTACAATTCTGTTTCCTCTTCTAGGTGTGGCAGTGTTTAAGAAAGACAAGAGTCATGAAACTCTGCCCTCTTATGGTACTCAGTGAAAGCGCACCTTCTGTTCCCACTTCCTTCATGTAAATCTGGGCAATAGGGGTTTACTAATATCACAGTTAGATCCAAAAATTTCTTTCTCATGCATATATTATTCCGATTAGCGCTCAGTCACGTAGTTCAGTCTGTGTGGTTAGGACTGGCTGGTTTGACTAACTGCAGAACACGCACCAGGGCTGATCACCAGCAGAGATGCCAGGACCCCTGTGCTCAAGAGAAATAAATGGTTATGTGCTTAGCGTCTGCTCTTAAAGCTTGTCAGTACTGCATGCTACGCTTTACACATACAATCAGAGAGGAGTATATTTCAGCCAGCCATCAGTAGCGATCTTCTAAAACCTTTTAGGGTTTACTCCACTTTCCGTGCAGGGCTTGTATGCTTTCCTTCTCAGGCTAATTGCCAGTGTGTGTGTGCTCTGTAGGTGTAATTACTAATTGCTTAATGCTTTGTATTTGCCACTTCATGGCCTTGTGTGTGGGGTGCAGTGTGTATCACCGTGCATCAGTGGAACTCATGTCTTTCTTCTTCTCAGGAGCAACACTGTCTAGGAGATATATTCGAGACAGACTTCCCTCTCTAGGTATTCTAAACATGACCACCCTAATCAACTAGTGACTAACCAAGTACTGGGTTCGACACATCACCACTGATTGAATTTATTTATTTATTTATGCATTTCTTTTCTTTTATTTTTGGGGGTGGGGTGGGGGGGGTGTTCAGTAGTGTGTAGATATGCTTTGAGGTTGTATTGAGGCATCAATGAATGTATCCTTGCATTCCTTGGAGTCTCGGAGACTGCAGTGTTTCAGGGATTAGAAACATTGGAGTGCATTTGGGGGGGAAGAAATAGTTGCATATTGAACAGACCTAAAAGAGAAATGGGAAAAACAGGGCAACTTGTTTCTAATTTCTGATACATTGTGATATTTGTACTAATGCTTTGCATTTCTGCTGTGTGTGTGTGTTTCCTGTCTATGTAGGAAAGCTAGAAAAAAAAAAATGGGTGACCTACCTTGTCACGAGCAGTATGATATTCAGATAGTCCTGACAAAGTGCTTTATATAAAAGCTGCGTGTGCTTGTTTTTTTCTTTTCCCCCCAAAACTCAAAGGTGTGTGTGTGNTGCCTGCCTATATGCTCTTGTTTTGACATGTCAGCATTTTTAATCCTATTTGTCCCCAGGTGTCGCTGTGTTTCGAGACAGGCTACCAACTTATGGTATTTATAAAAAAAAAAAAAAAAAAAAAAAAACATGCTCCCGACAAATCACATGGGACTTGGAGTCTGATTGGCTGGATGAAAGAATGCATGCAAAAAACAAACAAAAAAAAACTACAAAAAAAGTGGAAATCATGAACGTGTTACCAATACATGGGAAAAATAAAGGGTTGGCGTCTGTTTAAATGAAAGTGCTATTCGTGAAACCTTAGCCTAGCTGTATGGTGGATGTTTCAGAGGGCATAGGCAAGCAAAAGCCATCACTGAGGAAATGATGCTCTCCAGTGTGTTCTTCCTAATGGTTCTTTGCAACACGGATCACTTATTCACAGTTCTGCAATGTGTTCAGAAGGATATCTTTGCAGAGTGGATGCTTAATCATTGTCAAATCTGCTATACTCACCCAATCAGTACTTACCGTTCAGCATCATGGATGTATGTAGTGTAGATTTTTATTTATTTATTTATTTTTTTTAAATTGATGTATTATACAGCACTTGTCTTTGATTACTGTGTGACTGAGCTGAAATATTAATTATTTTAGCTCACCAGCTGGAAACCAAGTGAGCAAATCTGGAAGCACCTGGTGTTTGATCCAGCCTTTATTGGCTGCTGTGTCATTAAGTGGCATTTCACAATTTTTTTCACGATAGCTGAAATGATGTAATACTTAAAAGTGTTGTGGCTATGCTGAATGGCTGAGTCTGTGTGTGGGCCTGGCCTGAAGTAGCCACTAGTTACCCTGATTTGGTGTGAATTGTGATGAAAGCATGAAGCTTTCAGATGTTGTGACAATTGTCCTTGTCTTGGTTTACCATACCTTCTCTTGCTTCACTTTTTTTTTGTGTATTTTAAAATTTTTTTTTCTCATTTATTTTAAATTTTTTACCGTGTAGGTATATCCAGACCCCGCTCAGACAGCGCTCCACCCACGCCTGTTAATCGGCTAAGCATGCCGCCACCCCCAACCACCACCAACACCACACCGCCTCACAGTCGCAGACACAGGCCAACCGCTGTCAATAAAACCACCAGCAAAGCCTCTACGGTACGTTCCGTCAAAGAAACGCTGCAAAAACAACTATTATTTTTCACACAGTTTCACTGAAAGTTGATTTAAGCAACATCGCACGAGCAAGAGTGGCGTTGTCCTGATTATCAGCACAGCCACAGGTAATCACAGCCGTGCTGATACAGTACAGCTAACACGATTGCGAATGTGATCTTGCTTTTACACAACACTCTTATAAGCAATAAGTTAATATCAAATAACGGACATTTCAGACACAGTATTTAGTTCATCAGTGAAAATTGTTCCCAAAGAATAAAGCCATAGCTGGATAGTGTGTTGTGTGTTGCCATGCCAATACACAGAATGACTGACTGACAGTCCATAATAAGTGTAGTAATGGTTTCAGTGTAACAAACTATTGCTAGAACTGGAATTTTATGTAGTGAACACAGACAAAACAGTGCAATGTACCAGTGCTGTTATAATAATCTCAGCAGTGTTGGAACTCCTCTTGTCCAATCAAATTAGTGGACCGGAACTAACTGTTGTCTAATGTATGCATAAATGTCTAATGTGTGTATAACTGATTCTACGTGGCTTGGTGCTTGGCTTTCCAGACTGGCCAGTCTAAAGTGTTGCACCAGCCGTCCTCCACCTCTCCTCTGTCCAGCCCCAATCAGACAAGCTCTGAGCCACGACCACTGCCTGCTCCCACCAGGCCAAAGGTCAACAGCGTGCTGAACCTTTTTGGCCAGTGGCTGTTCGATGCTTCGCTCGTCCACTGCAAACTTCACTCGGGCCTCAGCAGAGAAAGCAGTGTGACTGGTAAGGTGTTTACTGGGATTGGACCTCTAATACTGTCAAAACATATTGCAGTCACTTGTTTTTTCCCCCTTTCTTTTCTCATTATCTCCCTTCCTCTTTTATTTCCGTTCTTTTACTTATACAAAATAGGCTATTCCTACCTGCAAGATTGTACCACATTTGGAGTCTATCATATGTCCCATGAAGGTAGCACTAATGTTATGAAGCTGTGCCAGCAGTTAGCCAGCTCAGGATCCTGTGCTAAAGTACTGTGCTGTAGTGTTGTAACATTACTGCTGGGGAAAATGTTAGTAGTCTTTACTACTACTACTACTAGGGAGGGAAATCTGACTCTTTGGGTACAGTTAAGTGTTTGGGGCATTTCTCATTTCTGATTTTTTTTAAAAAATGACCATTTTCAGAATTTGTTAAGACTTATAACGGTCCTTTATGAACAAGCTTGTATTTGTATTTAAAACTGCCCTACAAATATTTGGTGTCTCTAAGTGATGTAATATAACAAGACTATTTTTCGATAACCGTCGATTTGGTGGTTCATGAGTGGCACCACATAAAAGCATTCATTGTTAGGTCACAAATTCGAATTCAGGAGATGCTACATCTATTCGTGGCCAGGAGCACGGGAGGGAAATATAGGCAGTGCTTTAAGGGTGGGATGGAAGGCATTGCTCTCTTTGGCCTGTCAATCAGAGCGACACTAACCACTAACGTGTTGGTGGTTGGGTATTGGCGAATGAGCAGATTCTTGGAGAAAATGGGGCAAACCACTATTAATTCCTGTCTGTTCATCAAAACAAGTATAAACATTACACGATAAATTCTTAAGCAAAATCTCATGTAGTGTTTCATCAAGTTAAATGTGACTACCATGATTAATTGATGTTTTTAGATGGTTTATGGGTTACAGTTTCACATTATTGCTAAATGAATTGTTTTACACTTTTTTGGATTTTATTATTTTTAGTAGTAGAAGTAGTAATGTATTGATCCCTTAAGGACTACATATTAAATCTAAGTGTCCTAATCGTAATGTGTTTAAATGGGAAAGAAATGCAGCTGAATTCAGGATCAAGGTGATCACACTGTACAATGAAAAAAAAGTCAACAGTCTTTAGAAGTGTATCACATGCATGTGGAACTGAAATTGATTCATTTACATCTGAAAAGTTATATTTAACCAAAAGAAATAAAGAAACCAAGGCCAGTATTTTCCTGGAACTTCTTGACAGTATTCTGAGCTGAATGTCAGGTTGAGTTGTGGCTAATGTCCATGTGTTTGCTTGCTTCCTTTCCGTTCCATCTCTACACATGCATGGTGAATAACTGAGATTCAGCATCTTGTCCTAGCCACTATCTTTGCCTCTTAGCTCTAGTCCTATCTAAGCGTATAAAGAGACGAAACAAAACAACAACCATATTGACATTCTTCATAGTTTCTGGATCTCTATTACTGCTGTTCTTTGATTTGTTTCCATTTTATCTCTGTTATCTTGCAGCAACATTTTTCCAAATTCTTCTTTCTTATAAATCTTGTAAGTAGGAACACAAGCTTTACCAGTTGCAATTATTTGGTTCATTTTCTTTTGACTTGTTTCTTTTGCTTTGACATTGTCACTTTTTTTTTTTTTGTTGTTGCAGTATTGTTTTCTTGGGACAAGAGATTTGATTGTACATTGCTTGAGTCTGGTATTAGGGGTCCGGGAAATTTATTGACTGCTGCCCAAATGTCATTGGCTCAAATGCAACAAATATTCTGAATTTCCCTGTAGGAAATGATAATCAGAAGGAAGCAAAAGTCTGAGAATGTTTGTTGTGATTGATCCTTTATTATTTTTTTTTATTATTATTATTATTTTTTTGGATGTAACTTAACATACGATCATACAACCTGTTGTTGCCCATAACATCCACCTAAAGGACCTCTACTAACCAATCTCCTCCAAAGAAACACAACAACCAACATTGTCTTCAGTTTACGCCTGGTGTTTGGTTTCTGTAGCTTTGTTCATTTCCAGTTTTCTGAACTTTCAGTTACTGTTACGTTTTGTATGGACGTTCCTGCATGTTGTGGATGTGTGTGCAGTTTGTTTCTTGCCATAGTGTGCCTTTTTATTGTGTTATTTAGAAGTGCTGACCCACAGTGATTTGCCTTTTTATTTTCTTTTCATTCGTTTTGCAAACTCTGAACTGCTGTGTTCAATAACAGGGAGGCTGACCAGGAGAGCTTGTCTTTTTTTTTCTTTTCTTTGCATCTGATTTTTCCCAAAGATCCAGAACCATTATTGTACAAGAATTGTGTGTGAGTTAAACGAGCTGTTGTTTGCAGACCACAATAGCATAGCATTTATTAATATACCAGTAAAGTAGTTCTATTCCAGAGATGATAACACACCAGCTGAACAGTAGTATCCAGTATAACTGATATTTGAACTGGGGCAGGATACATCTAAGGAAATATTCTGTAAAATATAGGACCGGTACATGAACCGTATTAGTTAAGTAAACTTAACTTGCTCCATAATCCCTTATAATGCAGTGTAGCCTGCATCGTAGTTGCAGGATACTATATTTTTGGTTCTCTTTGTCTGTAATCCCTGTTAAGTCCAATTTCGTGGGTGTAAAAAAAAAAAAGCTGTCACTTAAATCTGGCCTCTCTTTCTCTCTCCCTCTCCCTCTTTCTCTCAGCCCTTGCTACTCAGGCTGGAGTGGAATTGAGGAGAAAAGGTTCTCAGATGTCCACCGACACCATGGTGTCGAACCCTATGTTTGATGCCAATGAGTTTCCGGATAATTATGAGTCTGGTCGAGCAGAGGCCTGCGGAACGCTGTGCAGAATCTTCTGCAGCAAAAAAACTGGAGAGGAAATTCTACCTGTCTACCTATCCAGGTAGCAGAATTATGGGGTTTGCACGAGAATGTTTTAACGACATCGGTTTAGCTGTATGCTGTGATTACACTGTGATTAAATTATACCGCTTGTATGGTAATCAGTCTGTTCTCTGCACTGTAGTCTACTGGTTCCTGTGATTACTATCTTACTATAAAAGCTCCAGTGTGCTGCCCAGGTCACCTGGTATTGGTTGTCTGGAAACCTAATTAACCAGGCTAAACATGGATAAATTTAATAGCATAATTTATCCCCCAAATATGATGAGATCGTTAGTTAGCTAGCTAAGCGCATCAATAGAGAGTGCTCAGATTCCCAGAGAGGAGACGATTCTGTATAGAAGCAATCCTTAATCTGTCGTCATTGCATCTTCGGCTGTGAGCTGTGGTGTTCACTCCTCCCATCTCATGTGAGTAAGAAATAAAACACAACTCCCATGCTGTTATGGGAAAATACAGCGTGGTGTGAAAAGACCATGAAAGACCAACGTGTCCTTTTATTTTTTTTATGAACATCAGCTATTTAATTCAACTTGCAAAAATACTTCTTACCAATGCCCAGAATGCATCCTTGGTCATGTGTGTTTTTTGACAGGAGATGAGATTCGGGAACAGGTAGCGCGTCCTAGTACTGCGTCACACAGCTATGGAGTTAGTGAACCAACTGGAGCGTGTTGCATTTAAACGTACATATCAAGAAAATAAATTGCTTTATAATGGGAGGTTAAAGTTGTTTCTTTCTCCGTATTGGTGGAACGCAGACAAAGAAAGCTAGAAAGTGCTATATCAGCACACTTCTGCTCCTACTTTTCCACCAGGCTACTACAAATTAAAAAAAAAAAGTTTGCCCTGACTTGTAATCTGTTTGTCCTGGGTACTCAGGCTAGTGATTTGTCCAGCCCTACACACATTCATAGGTGTGTGGCATATCAAAGGAAAAAAATGGACACAAATTTAAGGAAGATCTTGAACACTTATAGGAGATTTTGGAGCGACATGATAGACAGTGCTCTCTACCACCATCATAAAACCACCAACTGAGGGAACATCGTTTGGGACAGTGGTGTTCATCCATTGTGTACAGTTCCAAAGACTAGTAGACTCTATACCAGTGCACACTGAAGCTGTTCTGGTAGCTTGCTAAGACACTTCATGCTAACTTTTCCAGTGCTTTAATTGGCTTGCACAGCTGTTTACAGAATTTTTGTCTGAAACATCTGGTTTCGTTGGGAGCGTTGTGCACTACACTGCTGTTTTTTTTTTTTTTTTATATAAATAGCTGACAGACGAACATATTCTTAGATCACTTCTACTTGTAAGCATTATGTAAACATTGAAAAGAGGCTTTGTCTCTGAGATAATTTGCTCACTTCTCTGAAATGGTTTCTGTTCTCCATTCATAACAGGTTCTACATGGTCCTCATTCAAGGCCTTCAGATTTCTGACTTCATCTGCAGGCCCGTACTGGCCAGTATTATCTTGAACTCCTCAGCTCTGTTCTGCTCTGATCTGAAAGGGATCAACGTCGTGGTTCCGTACTTTATATCTGCACTGGAAATTATTTTACCTGACCGGTGAGGAGCTACGTGAGGCCTCTGCTGCAGGCCCCTTTGACTTTCTATTCTCTAGGGCAACAGTTGTTGAATTGTTGAAATCTTAGCAATTCTTATTTCGATAAGTTCATGGTTTTTAAGCTGCTCAGAAACTGATTTCTACCACTCACTAATCTGTGTTGGTTTTCAGGTGCTCTCTTAATAAGTTTCCTACTGCACCTACTAGCTCACTTCCATTTCCCTACATTCATTTCCAAGTCCTCTGAAGTAAACGCACCAAAAGCACACTAGCAGTAGCATATCCAAAAGCTCAATCTACTGCACCTCAGTAGCTACTCCACTGGTTCAGGGTTGTGGAGACATTCCAGGAAACAGATACTCATGAAACTCGTCTTCGTTTCATTAGCATAATTACCCGTCCTTAATTTATTCCAGAAGCATGCATCAGTGTAAGTGTTTTGAGAGACCTGTTTTTGTTTCTCTTCCCTCTTGCAGTGAATTGGTCAAATTTAAATCCTATGTAAACCCCACTGAACTGAGAAGAGCTTCCATTAACATACTGCTATCCATGCTGCCGCTGCCTCACCATTTTGGCAACGTAAAATCGGAGGTAAACACTTTATACTTGANTTTTTTCAGGTTCTTTTGGAAGGGAAATTCAGCAATGATGAGGGTTCGCTTCATGACAAGCCAGTGTCCTTCCTTTCACTGAAGCTGCGATTGGTCAATATCTTGATTGGTGCCCTGCAAACAGAGACCGATCCACTCAATACACAGATGATACTAGGTTTGGGTGTTTCTTACGTATTTGATTTGTTTGAGCGTATGTAATATTAAACATATGTTGCACTACTGTATACAGTGTCTCAGTGTGATAGATCTCCCTCCAGCATCCTGTGCATCGGGTTAAATTTTTAATATTGTGTTCTGTCCACAGCTGCAATGTTGAATATTGTTCAAGACTCTGCACTTTTGGAGTCGATAGGAGCCCAGACTGAAGTGGTAGGCTGAATATGAATAACTCATTTTTCTTTACTATGGAATTATAGTCAACTCCAGGATTATTGGCAATCTTTATGAAATTCAATTCAGTTCAATTCAGTTTGTATAGCGCTTTTAACAATGAACATTGTCTCAAAGCAGCTTAACAGAACATAAGAAACAAAAATCATGCAAACAGTCCTAGATGTTAGACAGAATTATCCCTAGTGAGCAAGCCTGAGGCGACTGAGGCGACTGTGGCAAGGANACTCAAAAGGGAACCCATCCTCATCTGGGTGACACTGGAGAGTGTGATATGAACAATGTCCTTTCTGCATTTATGTAGTCATGTAGAGTTTTATGTGTATATTAATTTCGAGGTTGTTGTCTTCCTCAAAGTCCACATAGGGTTGGCAGCGTTGCTTTGAATACCCAAATCCTCAGGAAGCAGAAACCAGCTGGAGCTGGTCCATCTCTGGATGCCTCAGGATCCTCGAAGTGTTGGCCTCTGTCTACTGGAGCTAGCACAATCTCTATGTGCCTCGGGATGAGTAGAAGAAGGGAAACAAGTCAGACTGATACAGGAAGTGAAAGCAATTTTTCTGAATGTACCTCAGAGTGGATTCTCCAGCCGGGCTTACACTATATGATATAAAGTCTTTTCTCAAAGTGACAAAAAACGCAAGAAAAGTTCGAGCTGAAGAATACTTCCCTGATGCTTTACAATTTATTTAAAAAGTGAAGGCTTTTAGGAGTGATGGAGGTTTCACTAACCAGGAAGCGTATCGTCTAAAGAAAATTCTTGCTAAACTTAATGCCCAATCAAGGCCAAATGTTGTTAATGCTAATGAGTATATATCATCTCTCTGTGTGTTCTTTTTTTTGGGTGTGCCTTTTATGGTATTATATCTCTTTTCACTTATGGGAGAAATTTTTGTTGCCTCTCTAAATGTAAATAGATCTAGAGAGATCAAGAAAAGATTTCAATTATTTGAGATAATTAAACAGAAGAAAATTGATGTTTTGTTTGCTCAAGAAACAAATAGTGATTACAGTATCAGTATCATTATCAGTAAATACATCTGATTGGGCAAGAGAATTTAACAGTTTATCGGTTTTAAGTCATTTGACCTCAACTAGTGGTTGAATTGCCATTTTATTTTCTAAGAGATTTGTTCCCTGTTTTTATCAGGTAGAGGAGATTATAAAAGGCAGACTTTTAAAAGTTATAGCTCAGTTTGAAAATCGTTCTTTGATTTTTATTTGTGTGTATGTCCCAACCAATGCACTGGAAAGAATGTTTTTTCTAGATACCTTGAGTAATGTTGTAATTGTAATCCCGAGGATTTGTTATTTCTAGGTGGGGATTTCAATTGCACTGAGCACATTCTAGATAGGAATCATGTTGAACTGCATATGCCTTCACAAAAGAGTCACATTCAACTATTGAAATCACATGCGATTATTGATGTTTGGAGAAATTTTCATGGTACTCAAAGCCAATATACATGGGCTCACTCTTATGATAATTTAATTTCATTGGCAACTTTTTAACTTTTTAAAGTTTGGACTTTATTTATAGTGCAAAGGAATACAAGTTCCTTGCATTGGGTGTTACAAGAACCTTTAATTTATGGTTCTCGCTTGGATATATCTTGTGAAGGCCCTCTCCCTGCTCTTGATGGAATTCTTCTCTCTTCTGGAGTGATGACCCT
>CM074946.1:9737042-9752503 GCA_037577455.1 Pangasius macronema
ACAGTTGATTGTCCATGGTTACCCCAAGGTTGCGTGCAGTAACTGAAGGCGAGATCAGAGAATTGTCCAGGGAGATTCACTTCACTTCACTTCACTTCACTTCACCGAAGGGAAATTGTAATGCTACAGTATGCAAAGACATTCTGCACAGTTGAGTGCTTCCAACTTTGTGGGAACAGTTTGGGGAAGACACACATGTGTGTGATAGTCAGGTGTCCACAATCTTTTGGGTGGATTGGCTATGGGAAATTGTGGATTGTTTGTGAATGTGTGTGCATGGTGCCCTGTGATAAACTGGAGTCCCTTTCAGGGTGTATTCTTGCCTTGCATTCAGTATTCCCAGAATGACTCTGACCAGGATAAAGCGATACTACTGAAGATTAATGAATGTATCTGATTTTGAAGCAATGTCTGTAAAATGTATCTTTGGCACAGTTGCTCTTCTCCTCTGTCCGTCCTAGCGACTCAGCATGCCAGATTGATGTGGGGAACCCCAAATTCCACATACTAACCTTCAGCAACCTTCTAGCGATCCTGTCTCTCTCACTTGTGCCAGCTGGATGTCAGGCAACGTGGGTGTGCCGACTTAGCACAATTTCAAGGACTATATCATGAGTCCATAAAAGGGTATGGCATGCACAGTTCCTTCTGTGCTTACAGGATGGTGCTGTGCTCTTGTCACTCACCCAGCTCTGAACTGTCCACTCTGTCAGGTGCTGAGACAAGCGCAAATTCAATGGCTTCTTCAAGGTCAAAGTCCCAATTACTGTTAGATATAGAGCAGTAACAGCAGGTTCCTTACTATAATACAGGTTTTGGTGACTTTGTGAAGCCCCATACTGTCTCTCTTTTCAAGTACTGTGCATCCGTAGCATTCACAGGGAATGTTAGTGTGCAGTACTGAAGAAAAAAAAAAGTGGTGACACAGCATGTAGTTTTTCTTAATTTGGCTTATTGAAGGCATTTGTGGTGTATGCTGCTCTCCTTTACCTCAGTGGGAGCTGTTATTGTCAATCAAGCCTAAGTTAAATTAATTTCATTAAAACAGGGAGGCTATGTGTCAGTGTGTATCAGTGTGGTGGGCATCCTTACAATACCTCCTAGTTATTATACTGCATATATTGTAGTGTGCAGTACTGTAATTACTAGTTTGATATCCATCAAAAATAATTACCCTCACACGAAAAAAGTGATGATGAGAACATTTTTGCCAGCTGTACAGGACATGAATTAAATATGAATAAAAATTCAGCAAGTCCCTGCAGTGTCTTTCAGTAATAAAGGTATTATAAAATTTCAGCATAGTACTAATTATATAATTATAGTACTAATTATATAAATTACCAAAGGTTATAGCCTTTATTGATAATGTGGGTGTTGTCATGCTTTTCTCCATGTGTCCGGTTCTCTTTTAGGCTAGAAAATTGCATTACATTAACTTTGTGAGAAGCTCTGGACTCAAATGAGATTGATTTTACTGTAGTGCATCAATAATATATTAGAAGATGAAGCACAAGCTCATTATCCAGTAATAATCTGCTCATCAGTTGGATTTAGTTTTGGGTCTCTGTAGACTGTGGCTTTCTGTCCTTTTTGTGTAGAGGACATACGCCTAATGGATGTTTGCTTGGTTAATTAGATTTTTCTAAAAATAGAATGAAAATGTTGTCCAAAACAGTATCATACATTAATATCTTCCACTTTTATTTGGATAAACACAGTTGCTTTGTGTTGTGGTAGGTTTATTTAAATAAAAATGTGTTAAATGAAAAAGTTACATTAAAAACAGCTGTGTCATAAATGATCTAAGAGTACAAAGAAAGTTGACTCTATGCCTTTTTTAAAATAGCAAATTAACTGTATGTATGTTTCTCTGAATTTATGCTTGTTTTAATACTTAATGTATGTGTGTTTGTGTTGTGTTTGCCCTTGGCAGGAGTTGATCACAGCTTGGTACATTGGCTTCCTGTGTCTTATCTTGGCCTCTTTTCTTGTGTATCTGGCTGAGAAAGAGGACAACGAGATGTTTGCAACTTATGCTGATGCTCTGTGGTGGGGTCTGGTAAGTAACATCACATCATATTAACGGTCATGTGGTCGTGTGTAGGGTTTCCATGGGAGGTTCCAAATTTACAATTTACCCAAAGAATCTGTTATATATAACACTTTCACACTAGAGCTGTGTACTGGCTGACACTGCACTGTGTTTTATTGTGCCTATTGTGCTTGTGCTGTTTGCACACATTTGCACATGAACTTTATGTGGTAATGTGTATTCTCATGTAGTTCTGTGTTGTTTTATATAAACCATGGTCCTGGAGGAATATTGCTTCAGTTGACTGTGGACTGTCCTAGTTGTATATGATTGAAATGTCAATAAAGCCACTTGAACTTGACTTGATTTGAATCAAGACAGTGATTTTATCATACTGTCATACTGTTTTATATCCTATATACTTTATATACTTTATACCGTGTTGAGGTTACTGTTGGAATAACACAAATGTTATTGTATGAAGTGGTATTGATTGGATTCATGTTTGGCAGTGGCAGATAATTGTTTTGTCTCGTTTTATTTCCTACTATTTATAGGTTTAAGTTCAGAATCACTCATAACTAGGCCACATCTCTCTTTTTTATCTTTTTTCTTTTTTTCTTTTTGCAGTATACCATTTTGCACAATTTTGGTATTAACTCCTCACTACACTCTATTCTGAACTCTGAATATGACCCAAAATGCTGATCCTACTAACTATTAAAGATGAAAATCACTCAAGCACTTATGCAGTTCTGATACTGTTTCTCACAAACTTATTAAATTGGGTACTTTGCATTTGCAGTGTCCGCGCTGTTACGCTCTGACACAAACAATATGCCATATGTCTGATTCATCAACAAAGTCTACCATGGTGAGAATAGCAATTAGTCAAACACTGGAATTATTGTCAATTCAAGGTTGCATCAATGCAGATTGACAGTGCAGATTTAACAATAACAAAAATGATCAAGAAACAAATACGCTTAAAGATGGAAATAAATTAACAAGAGTGGAAAGGCACATAAACGTGATGTGGAGGGGACTTTTTAAATCCATGCTGTAAGGAAGTAGAACTGCTCTACTGACTTTATTTGTCCAAATGACGTATAGTAGTGATTCCTGTAATTGTTCAAAACAGATATAAATAATTTTATTGTCTTTTTAGATCACGCTGACCACAATAGGGTATGGAGATAAGTATCCAATAACATGGAATGGGCGTCTTCTTGCAGCAACATTCACCCTCATCGGAGTGTCCTTCTTTGCCTTGCCTGCTGTAAGTCCAAAAAGCCTGCGAGGAGAAAAAACACACAAACTTTAACAACATTTGTGTAGCTAATACACAGACACTGCAGTTCTTTCTTTTGCAGTGGGCATATTTGCCCTGTTTTTAAACTCCTCTTCTAAGCATACGCTCCTACATACTTTCTAGGGAATCTTGGGCTCTGGTTTTGCCTTGAAGGTCCAGGAGCAGCATCGCCAGAAACATTTTGAGAAACGACGGAATCCAGCTGCAGGGCTCATTCAGGTAAATCACACTTTATTTCCCCATTATATTGTATACACAACATTCTCAGGGCAACCAAGTCCAAATAATAATAAGTAATTTGATTTGAGGAAATTACAATCTAATTGGCAGATACTTACTTCACTTCCTGTACAGAAATATATTGATTTTTGCAAATATTATTACATCTACTGGTGTGTTAAAGCATGTCTTTAACCAGTGCTCTGGGTTTTGGTTTTCACCCTCTTTAACCTTAGAGATGATCTCTTGTATGAAACGATCTGATCTTGCACATGCATATCTAACATATGTACATTTTTGCCTTTTTGCTGTCACCAGAAGATTTTGCAAAACTCTATTCAATTTATTTATTTATTTATATAGTGCTTTTTAACAATGGACATCCTCACAAAGCAGATTTACAGAATGTAGATTTCCCTATAACCTCTAAACCTCTGGGCTACAGGAAAGTTATAATTCAAAAGGAAGAGACGATGGAGAAAATCCTAAGACAAACATCTGTGGTGTAAGCCATCAGAGAATTTGACCAGATATTTGACCAGATGATATTGATATAGCACAACCTGTGTGCTAAATATGTACATATGTCTTAACAATATATTAGCAGTTAGAGGCTTCAGAGTCGAAACCAGGCACAATTTCTCAGTTTCTCTCTATGAAAATAAAGATGTATCAATCTTCAAATCCTTTGTGTGCTGCATTCTAGGTTCAACATTGTAATTTAAAATGTCATTCGTCTCCTTATTCCTGTGGAGACCCATGCTGCTGTCATTCACTTCACAGGTGATTACAGAAGCTGTCACTGTTCAAGGCTGGCTGAAGTTATAACTTCTTGTTACTGATAAGGATGTGTAATAGGTCGATATTTCACTGAGTGGTTGTCCAGTATGAGAGTTTAAAGTAACCAAGATGATCTGATTAGAAAACATTTGGTTAAATTGTATATAAAATGGGTGATTGTAAAACATTAGTGATTATTATTTTTATTTTTTTTTAAAGGAGGGGCAAAGCCTACATATCAAAGAAAATTTGTTACTTCCACCCTAATACATGACCAGACTGCATGTTAACGGTATATTTGTCGAATAAACAATGAATGACAGAAAGCAGTGCAAAATGATAAAAGTGGCTTATCTATTTAAATCAAATCGTCTGTATATTAGTCAGTTCAAACATGTGCTTATGCTTGATTTTTTAAAATTCTTTTGTAATTTCTTTTAGCAAATGCATTTTTATGAGTTTTTTTTTTAAATCATTTTAGTCATAAACTAGCCAGTATGTCAGTCATGTGTAACTAATTACAAAAAATGTTTGACTTCCTGTGGCTGCTTAGAAAAGCTGAGGATTTACTTCAATATCTAGCATGGATAGTAAAGGCATCTGAGCTGTTCAACATCACAACAAAGAAAACCAATATACAAGCCTTACTTTTCTGCACCCCCTTGAGGTTTCCTATTCATTTGTATAACTAATGTGTTTTTTGTTGTTATATAACTACCCAAAATAATTTGTGTATTTTATTTTATTCACATTTTATATTAAGTAATCTTTTTAATATGAAATGACCTATATCTGAATTACATTAGGGAGCACAGTGCTTGTGCTAATTATGTGCTTCTGGCTGACTTTTCAGGCAGCCTGGAGAGTGTATGCTACTAATCTGTCTCGCACAGACCTGCAGTCAACCTGGGACTACTATGAGAGAACTGTGTCAGTCCCTATGTACAGGTATGAGGCTTGATAGAATTTCTCTCTATCTCAAAAGTCTTCTAATATTTATTTCTCTTTTTCCCAGAATCTCAGCACCAGTCCCTCTGCCATAAAGACACACCCTTGTCTTCTCTCTCTCTCCTTCTCCTTCCCTCTCTCTCACGCACCACCTCTCTGTCCTGGTTTTAATTCTCAATATATTTCACCTATGTGACAAATGAGAACAATGCGCTAGTTGCATTGATTCAGACTGTGACCTTATTTTGGATGTGGTTGGGTTGGGAGGGGAAAAGAATCTGCTATAGAATCTCATAGCATGAATGGGGATATTGTAGTGTAACAGAATGAGGATTGGGTATCCATGTTCCTAAAACTTTGTGAGGCTAATGACCTTTAACGCTTTTATGCAGGGGTCTTAGCCACAAAGGGCTG
Organism: Pangasius macronema; assembly: GCA_037577455.1. Taxonomy (NCBI): domain Eukaryota; kingdom Metazoa; phylum Chordata; class Actinopteri; order Siluriformes; family Pangasiidae; genus Pangasius; species Pangasius macronema. Next base: position 9,742,751 of record CM074946.1, read on the forward strand.
ATGTGGCTGCAGGTTTCCATTCCAGCCAAATAGGAGGCACACTTGATAGTTGATTGGAAACCAAGATTAAACAAGTGGAATACGGTGTGGCTTTTGCTTGGTTGGAATGAAAGCTTGCAGCCACACCAGGCCTTTGTGGATAAGATTGAAGACCCTTACTTTAATGGTTTGTTCAAAGTAACAGGTATTCTTCTGGGAAATAGATTCTTGAGTAGAACATTGTATGATTTACTGAAGGCATCTACCATTGCAAATATCACTATGTTCTCAGCCTGCCAGTTCACTAGTCATCTATTCCTTTTATTGGAAAGTTTTCACTGGGAGTCAGATTCATTTATTGGAAAATTTAAACTGGGAATCAGATTTATTTATTAGAAAGTACAGAAGTCAGTAGTGAAACTTATGTAAGAATGTCCAAAAAGGAAAATAAGTAAAGCACGCTAGAGTTCTTTGTTGTAACGTGATTTCTTGATCTTTCTCTCTCAACCGCAAGATTATGACCAGCAGATTGGCCAGATAATTTAGCAAACACTCTTTCTGACTCTAGCGATGCTACTTATACACACCTTGCATAAATGTAAGTACTTAGAGAAATATTAATACTTTGTAATCTTATATACTGGGTCCCTGGAGGACTAGTGGTTACGCCACAGCGCCCTGGGTTTGATCCCTGGCCNGGTACCAAGCCCGGATAAAATTGGGGAGGGTTGCTTCAGGAAGGGAATCCGGCATAAAAATCGTGCAAAATGAAATACGTGGACCATGATCCTCTGTGGCAACCCCTAATGGGAGCAGCTGAAAGAGGAACAACAATCTTATATACTGCCTATTATCTCAATACATTGCAATATGCAACATTCTAAATCTGAAAATTAATAAATATGTTTTAACATGAATAGATGCAAAATAGGTAGTAGATCACTGGCACTTTTTGGTACCACAAAACAGTAGCAACACTAACCTTTCACAATTCTAACTACCCACGTACTACCCACATGGTCTATTCAGAGTTTTTATATGAATACGAACAGCACTCTCCCAGAGGGTTTGTGCCTGTGGCACATTATTAGTAACACCTGTGCACCTACTCATTCATTCAATTATCTAATCAGACAATCATGTGGCAACAGTGCAATGCTTAAAATCATGCAGATCTGAGCAGCAGCTTTGGGTAATGTTTACATCAACCATCAGAATGGGGAAAAATGGGAACTCACTGATTTTGACCATGGCATGATTGTTGGTGCCGGATGGGCTGGTTTGAGTATTTCTATAACCGCTGATCTCCTGGGATTTTCACACACAACAGTCTCTAGAGCTTACTTAGAGTGGTGCAATAAAGAAAAAATATCCAGTGAGCGGCAGCTCTTGTTCAAAGAGGTCAATGAAGGATGCCTTGTGTCAACAGTCCATCCTGGTGGAGGTAGTGTAATGGTGTGGGCAATGTTTTCTTGGCACAGTTTGGCCCGTTAATTCCAATCCATCATCGCTTGAATGCCACTGCCTCTTTGAATACTGCTGACCATGTGTATCCTTTCATGGCCACAATTTACCCATCTTCTAATGGCTACTTCCAGCATGATAATGCACCATGTCACAAGCAAAAGTTGTCTCAAACTGGTTTCACGAACATGACAATGAGTTCAGTGTTCTTCATTGGCCTTTCCAGTCACCAGATCTGAATCCAGTAGAACATCTGTGGGATGTAGCAGAATGGGAGATTCACAACATGAAAGTGCACCTGAAAAATCTGCAGGAATTGCGTGATGCAGTCATGTAAACATGGACCGGAATCTCAAAGTAATGTTTCCAACATCTTGTGGAATAAATGCCATGAAGATTTGAGGCTGTTTTGACAACAAAAGCCCTACCCAGTAATAGTCTAGTGTTCCTAATAAAGTGCTCAGTGAGTGTATATCTTTCCTTCTGTCTATAAATTTCACCTTTCTAGCTTTTATAGCACTGCAGCCACACTTTTTCACCTCACAAGGTAGACTGAACCACTGCATACTCCTGGCAGTAATGCACACCTCCAGTTTTCTGTAGTACATATTCATATACAGTATATACATAGACCTTACATGCACCACATTTTCTACCTCAATGTTACTATTCAGCATGAATATTTAACACTTCAGGTTTGTTCTCTTCCTGCTTTCAACTTGAAGCACACAACCTTGAAGCACATAAATAAGGATTTATTGTTTCTCTGCCACTGCACACTGGGTTCTGGCAGGATGAAAGTTGGAAACATGGCAGCTAAGTCCCTAAAAAACTAGATCTGATATTCTGAATTCTGAGATTCTAAGTTTTACTGATTTCATGGCAAAGGCACTGATTTTTCTAAATGAAAAAATGCTGTATGTGATACATAGTTGTTTTTACTACTTGTCTGTTATTGCCCTTTCAATATGCCTTTCCCTTTCTCACAATATAGCGTCATGGAATATGGTGCACACATTTATTGTTTACTTTGCTATGTTTGCATGATCATTATATGGTAGTTAGGCACACAAATTGACAGGCAGCATACATTACCACTGTGGCTAAAACAGTTGTGTATTTGTTTTTTTTCAGACTCATCCCCCCCCTTAACCAGCTTGATCTGCTGAGAAATCTGAAGAGCAAATCTGGCCTTTCTTTTAGGTAACATAACAGTTTATAATTGTGAATCTATCTCATTAATTTTTTGGTATCTCTATTTGTTTCTGGATAACGATCTTGTTATATATTTAAATATATGATTGGTCACACAGGAAGGAAGCCCAACCAGAGCCATCCCCAAGGTAAATATATTATTAACTATAATGTATGTACAATTTGACAATGAACAGGTTTCTCTCTGATTAGTATGTATTTCTATTCACATCTTATTCCAGATAAATCTTCTTTTTTCTTTGTCTTTACTGCAGTCATTCTAGATCCTCTTAATCACTAATGCTAATTCTTTTGTCTGATAAATAAAATCTATTTGCAGCCAACTGTAAAGTTTCATACTTGGCTTTTGTCAGACAATGAAATCTGACTTTGTAAAATAGGTGGTCTACCTGGTAACTGAGATTTATCATAATGCCTTTATCCTTTGCAGTCAGAAGGTCAGTCTGAAAGAACGAGTGTTCTCCAGCCCGAAAAGCTCGGGAACAAAGGGAAAAAGTTCACCCCAGGGCCAGCAGCCTCTGAGACGCTCTCCCAGTGCAGATCACATTGAAGACAGTCCTTCTAAGGTGCCCAAGAGCCTGAGCTTTGGTGACCGCAGTCGTGCTAGACAAGCATTTCGCTTCAAAGGGGCGGCTTCACGCCAAAACTCAGAAGGTGAGGGAATCTAGTAGAGATGTACTCATATATAAGTGCATTTTGTTTCTGAAACTTGGTTCAGTGGACTGTGGAAGGTCTGTATAATTATATGTATGATTGTGGTGGATCTTTGGGTTTTTGAGTGTTTGGGTATATTGCATTGTATGTGATTTGTGTGAGTGGTAAGTCATGGCTCTAGTTCTGCTATCTCTATTTTCATTTTAATTTCTGGTTATACTAAAACACTTTTAGAAACAGAGGATATACACTTGTTTTAATGTTTGGAAAAACATTAATGAATTTAAGTTACCTAAATTGACTGAATAGATGCTAAATTTATATAAGTTTTAAACATCAGGATTCTTGTTCTTTATCCCATGAGTTATTGCATGTAGTAATTACCCAGTAACTTATGTTATAGTGTTTTTTTCCCTAAATTGCTGGCAATGTTTGTAATTTTCCTACTTGTTGTGGTATAATATGTAGCTTCTTTGTACTGCCAGTGTGTTGGTGGATGTATATATGTATATATATATATATGTGTGTGTGTGTGTGTGTGTGTGTGTGTGTGTGTGTGTGTATATATATATATACTTTAAAATTTGAGCGGAAGCACAGAAACTCTGGTACTGGAAGTTAAACTAATTGATTATAGTTGCTGCTTTAATGATCTTTATCAAGTCCTTTATGCTGCATAGAAATTACAGCTATTGTGGCTGCACCAGAGTTTGTGTGTTATTGCAATATTTTTGAAAAAGTGCCTTCAAGCTTGCTTTCTGGTCACACTTTTTACAAAGTGCAACTTGAGAAGCCCTAAAAATGGCATGTATATTTAATTCACTAAGTATTAGAAAACCAAGTGTAAATGAACATTTAAACCAGGTTTAAATTATTACTAATTTATAGTAAACCATAATTATATGGGCTCTGATAATAGCACGTTGTGTAAAGTGCAGCCTATTTGTAATCCATGTGTGCTGATTTTATCCCCCGTTGTTTTTTAACGAATATGGATCCTGATGCTGTCCTTTTCATTTCTCTGTTCGATGCTGATGCTAAAGTGCTGATTGAGATGCAGGCAGAAGATTTGAGGCAGAAGAGCTCTCCAGGTCAGGCAAACCAGACGGGTCTGGGCCCTGTACAACTTCTACCTTTTAAAACAACACTATTCAAAATCAAAATAACTTTAACTAGAACTTCCTGTTGGTAGATATACTAATGTTATTTACTTTTGAATTCTGTTTTTTTTATTGTAACTTTTATTTCACAAAATACATGCATTCATAAACTGAGCATGTGATTTGGTTACAACCTAGCACCTGCTTGCAACTGAATAATAGACATGCTTGTGATATGTTGTAGATATGCAAAATTGGGCATTACAGTTTATGTTTATTAAATTCTTAGTATTTTAAAGACCAATTTGCTGTTAAGCTACCAAGAGCTTGTGAAATAAGCAATATGCAAGATTAGTCCCAATTTAATAAATACTGTTTTCTTTCTGGAAAACATATACATTAAGAATACATTTAGAAATTCTTGCTCTATTAGCCTAGAAAATGTAGAGTAATGGACTGTTTCTTGTTCTTGGGGTTCTTTCCACAAGGAAACACTTACGTACTATACTTTTTTTAAAAAAAGGTTTGGATATCTATTTTTTCATTGCATTATTTTTTATTTTACCTTACTTTTCCTTGGAGGTTCTTGACTTGAAGAAAAAAATGTACAGAATAACACATAGGGCTTATAGATTAGCAGTAACATTGAAAATATAATATTATAAACAATTTGTCTTATATGTAATTTTATATGTTTACTAACTAATTTTATATGCAGATTTCAAGTGTATTTCCTTTTATGTGCTGATAAGTCTAATGGGAATGTTGATTTATTTTTTTAAATTCTGCCTTTAGTACCTACTAAATCAGTGATTGATTGGTTATACTCAGGACCATCACGTTTCCCATTTTTAGGGCTTGTTTCGTAAGATGTTAGTGATAATGTCTTCTCCCATACTGATACATACAGTACATACACATATGTGTAGTAATTAATGGCAGTATTAATGAACCATTAAGTCATGTATGTGTTGGTTTTATTTCAAAATTTACCAGAGATTACCATCTAAAGCGATATAGCACTTCGGAAATCAACCATATTTTTTGAGCAAAAGGAATAAATTGAACAATGGTTGACTCTTAGATAACTGCTAATGTGTGTGAACAACATTCGTCTTGGCTTGAATCTGTGGCAGAATTTCATTCTGTGTGGCTGCATTTAAATTTCTTTATATTACATTTAAGAAATATAACATTGTCCTTTTTTTATATAATTTCTAGTCATCACAAAAGATGCATGTTTTGAATAAAATTCTTGTTATTTTATTATTTTTTTTAATTCATATATTTAGGAAGTTTTATCCAGCATTAGGTAACAAATAGCAAAGTTTCATATCTTTGACTTTCTGGAGAAAACCATGTCTTCTTGAATGGCAATACTGTTCTGGTATGTTGTTTGATTAAGTTTAAAAAGACAACACTTATATTTATGTTCTATTCCCTTTCTTTATGCATGTACATTTAATTTGTTTCCAATAAGGCACATTTCCCCAACACTGGTCATGTATTACTCCCTGTCTTGCAATTTTTAGCGTTTTCTCTGTTCTAACATGCACACTTCAACTCAGGAAGGGCTGTTAATAAGCAGATTAGTTGAAATGGGTCTGTTAGAGCAGGAAAAACACTACAATGTGCAGTACACAAGGACCAGGTTTCCAATCTATCCTGTAAGGCAAGACCAACCCTGCATTTACTCATAAACCTTGCCCTTACTTTAAAAAACATATTTCATGTAGTTCCTCAGTTTTCTTTGTTGTTTTATTTGCATTCATGTTTTTAGCTATTCAATTTTAAATGGCCTTGTCATATAATTTCTTGGTAGCCACATTTTAACCAACATATTGTCATTTTTCTTCTCCAATGTTTGCAGCAATTGAAGGGTTGATCAGTAAGAAAATAATCACATGGTTGTGGCCACTATAGCAAGCTCTTTTATGAACCCTAGAAACAGGACAACCAACAAGGGTGCATGTTTCTGTTCTTGAGCCATTTCATGACCCATCATACCATGATTCCAAATTAACAGCCTCAGCCAACAGGCAATGCTGCGCTGTTACCTGCATGTGAAAAAAGCTGATTAGTTTCTGTAGCCCCTGCAACTTACCACTTGATGGGGCCTTCCAGCTGGCATCACAGAGCACTGTAACAACTCCATAGTTGTCCAAAATCTATTGTAGCCCTTCATAAATCACCTGAGAGTTTGGAGCTGTACAGCTTTTGTTAGGCTCTGTGATTTAGCTGGCATAGAAAGCACGATTAGTACTTTAGTTACTCTAATGCCAGATGAACTATGGAGACAAATGGGACCACAGTTGACAAATACTGTAACCCAGAATTACTGCTCCAGCATAATAATCAACCAGGAGATACTGAAAAACATAACTGGTGTTAAAACATATTTATTAAAGCTTCACTGAACTGGAAATGTCAAGGAAATATAAAATCAGTAAAGGGGGACCATGAACATTGCACTTAAGGTAAAAGCTAACAGTTCAGTCAAATACATTATTAAAGACTTTCACTTAATAGTTACTTTTAAGAGCATAAACACTCTTTACTCTTGTTCAGTGCCTTCCATTAATTGAAACAGTGGCATTTGACTTACAGGCACTCCGCAAAATTAAAAATCAAAGAGCTCTGAACATATATGATTATCTTTTAGTTTTACCAAATCTTTTTGCAGAGTCGCTGTAATTCAAGCTCTCATGGAGGTAGAGTGTTCAGCTCTAATTTCAACTTTGCTACATTTGCTGGCTCATGTTCTTCTGGGCTACAGTAGTTTTGGTTAAACCCTAATTTCTAAATCCTGGCTACCCCTACCCTCTCCTTGTGCATCGGGCCGCTGTGATATCACCTGGCCAATGAGATGAGCTCACACTGCCCGTTAACCTGCCCTGATCTAACCAATATTCAACTGTACACTGTCTTACTGAGCTATGCAAGTTAATGGCTGTGGCTGGTCTCTGCTTGGTGCCATCCCAGAGAAAACGAGCTTAAGACAAGGAAGATTTAGCAGTTTGTTTACTAATGCTGGAGTCCCCTGTTTTCATATTGTCTTTTTTGTAGAAGCCAGCCTTCCTGGAGAAGACATTGTTGATGACAATAAGAGCTGCCACTGTGAGTTTGTTCCACAAGATTTAACACCAGGAATTAAAGTTACCATCAGGGCGGTGTGGTAAGTAACAGTGCCCAGAATCCTTATATGCATAAAGCATAAACAGGAAGCTTACTGGTTTGTTCATATATTTAATAATCTGACTTTAACGTACACTATATGGCCAGAAGTATGTGGATATCCCTCTTAATTACTGAGTTCAATGTTTCAGCCATACCAATTGCTAACAGATGCATAAAATCAAGCACATAGCCATGGAATCTCCATAGACAAACATTGGTAGTAGAATGGGTTGTACTGAAGAGCTCAGTGTCTTCAAATGCGGCACTGTCATAAGATGCCACATTTGCCACAATTCAGTTCATGAAATTTCTGCCCTGCTAGATCTGCACCAGTCAATAAGTGCTATTATTGTGAAATGGAAGCATCTAGGAGCAACAACAGCCCCATCATAAAGTGGAAGACCATGCAAAAACCCAAAGCAGGACTGCTGAGACCTGAATCACATAGCATATAGAGAGTGCCTGTCCTTAGTTGCATCATTCACTACAGCGTTCTATACTGCCTTTGGAAGCAACAACACCACAGATCTGTGCCCATGAAATAGATTCATGAACGGATGCCTCTGTGCACAAAGCGAGGTCCATAAAGACATGGTTTAACGAGTTTGGTGTGAAGGAACTCCAGTTGTCTGCACAGAGCCTTGACCTCAAACCTTTGGTAGGAATTGGAATGCTGATTGCGAACCAGGTTTTCTCATTCAAAATCAGTCCCTGACCTCACAAATGCTCCTTTGACTGAATGAGCACAACTTCCCACAGACACGCTCCAAAATCTTCTACAAGAAGAGTGAAGGCTGTTATAGCTGCAAAAGAAGGGGCCAACTCCATATTAATGTGCATTGTTTTGGAATGGGATGTCCGAAAACTTATATAGGTGTGATGGCCACATACATTTGGTCAAAAAGAGTATATTATAATTAACTGCTTGCCATTTTATGCTATTTTTTAAAGCGTTTTTAACAATATGTATCCCAGTCGCTCAAGATGTCACTTTCTATGGATTAAACAACATATGAAATGTTTGCCTTCCAAAACCCCAAGAAGCACATTTGCTCTATGCAAACCTTTACATGTGTGGGGTGACATGTGACAGTGGAAAGAAATCATGTCATGTGAGAAGATTCCAGGCTTCATTTTAGCGTAGAAGGCAGGGATATTAACCTAATACAACAAAGTTGTAATTTTGAGTGCCCTATCATGACATCATTTAACTCTAGCATGGCTTTCCTGTAAAAAAAAAGTAGGTACACTGTGGCATCACCAGGCTTTAAACAAATCATTTTAACTTTCATATTTCATGTGTCGACTTCTGGCTATAGAGTTAATCCTGATGTGTTGACAATGTAATATGTTGGATTGGCATTAATATACTGTGTGCAAATGCTTTGTCTCTGCAGCATTATGCGGTTTATGGTGTCAAAGAGAAAGTTTAAGGAGAGTCTCCGGCCTTATGATGTGATGGATGTTATTGAGCAGTATTCAGCTGGACACCTAGACATGTTGGCCAGGATTAAAAATCTGCAGTCCAGGCAAGACCAGATATAAAATCTCTGTATGCTTAGGTAGTGGTTTCTCCCTTTTTGGTTTCTTTATGTCTTCTCCTGTTTGTCTGCTTTCCTGTCCTCTTCTTTCCCTCAACAATACCTTTACACATACACATGTGCACAGAGCACTATCCAAAGCATTGGCTATTGTAGAACACTACATATTCTTCGCATGCCCCCTCTTTTGGAATCTTCCCTGGTTCAGTCTTTTCTTTTTCTTCTTCAAAGCAGTATGACATCACATTTTTCACCTGTGTATCCCATGAAGTCAAATAGGTCAAAACTGTTTCATTTTGTGTATCTAATATCATGGTGTGTACCAGTCTGTCTTTTTGTGGTGCGTTGTGTGCATAAACACTCATCCACCATGGAAGGACATCACTGCTCATTTAGAGTGATAACACAAACTGTATGGTAGTATGGAAAGCAGACCTGAAACAAATCTGTTTGACATTCAGTTTTTTTTTTTTATTTAGGGGCAATCATATCAATCCCATCTACAAGGAATATTGATTATACAGTTAGGTCTGGACGTATCTGTACAGTGACAGAGTTTTTGTGATTTTGCCTTTATACACCACCACAATGGATTTGAAATAAAACAATCAAGATATGATCGA
>CM074946.1:9752874-9771783 GCA_037577455.1 Pangasius macronema
AATCCATTGTGGTGGTGTATAAAGGCAAAATCACAAAAACTCTGTCATTGTCCAAATACTTCCAGACCTAACTGTATGTATATAGTATTCTGACTTAAGAAAGTGATTCAGTATACACAGTTTATGAATATATTCATGCTCTTGAAGCATACTTAGGCATACTTTCAGTGTACCTACTTTTGCCAAAATCTTGCTTTTCTTTCATTGCAAGATCACACCATCACTTCTCCAGCTGAAACTTATACAACAGCCATTCGGCTGTTTACTCTGTAAAGTATGTCGGGAATATATTTTCACTTTTTGTCTCTCTTTTCCTATTTAAATTTCCTTTTTCATGGATTGGTTGTTTTCCCCCTTCCTATGCTAATATGTCCATGGTGCTGACGTCAGTGCTGGTCCGTGTCGCGTCATCCTGCATTGTGCTGTCCTCTCCTCTATTTGCTTTGCCAGGATAGATATGATATTGGGTCCTCCAGGTCCCACCACTCCCCGCCATAAGAAGTATTCAACCAAGGGAACCAAAGAGTCGCCCCAGTTCTCACCTAGGTTAGGACGCACCAAACTGCATCTCGTGCTCGCCTTAGAGCTATATTTTAATTTTTTTGCTGATTGTGCTGAGTGGAAAGAAAAGCAACCTGTTTTTGTTTCACACTACATGACATATAACATTGCTTCTTGGATGCTCAGTTAACACAAACAAGGCACAAGCATTAGCTCTACTTTTGTGGATTGGCAGCTGAAATGTGACGTTTTAGTTACATTTACAAAACATCACAAAAAGCTATTCATTTTTTTTAAGGAGTATGTGTGCTTTGCATGGTCATTTAAATGGCAGCAGACCTGAACAGTAATTCCTACAGTCCTTACCGAGGGCAGCTGTGCAGGGATTTAGTTAGTAGCTGTTGATAAACTCTTAATTCACTTTACATCTTTTGTTTGTTGAGACTGAGCATGGTACATGTCCAAGTGATGATTCACACACACACACTTATACCATATACATACGGAACATAGAAGAGAGGATTCAAATATCATATACCATACAGGTAAGTAATTAGTAGCTGAACAAAAACAGGTTGAGGTTTGCTTGCTTCGCTGTATGAAATGAATAATCTGGATCGAGCAAAATGCAGCAAAGGTGCCTATGACAAGTAGAATTGTAATTTCAACAGTCTTTTTTATGCATGTTGGCATGACATATTTTAGGGGCATGCCATATAATACACAACAACCATCTAAGGATGTCTGAGTATCAGGTATATCTAGGTAAGCTTATTTTATATCAATTTACTTGTTTTAATTGATCATTCTATTCTATATTTTCTATTCTTTTTTTTCTTTTTTTTGGTCTGTTGGTTAATTCAAGAAACCCGAATAAAATTGTAAATACAATAGTAAACTTGAAGCATTCTGGGAAATTATATTTTCAAAATCATTAAAAAAATAAAGACAAATATTTTAATAAGCTTATTATCGTATTTTGAACAATGTGTCAGAAATGTGTTTAAAATTAGAATACAGCATATGATTTGATTAGTAAATGCATGTTAATTTCATAATATGTTATACAGCTTCAGAGGTTATTAACCTCAATGACACATTATTCAAACACTGTATTTCAAAGCACATATGTAGATATAGACCTTATGGTGGGCCGGGCTCTTTGTCCATTCTTCTGTCTCTTTCTCTTAATCTGGAAACACCTGTTCATATCATGTTCCACCATTCTGCATGCTCTCATTCACGTACATAATGTTCTGACAGAGAGCTAGTGAATGAGTGCAGCGAGTCCTTATATATCCTCTATATATCCTCTCCCCTTATTCTGCTTTCCTCTATGCATTTTACAAACTTTATTCTTTAACACACTTTAAACAAGTCAATATAGCTGTCTCTGCATTTTCTTTTCTTTTTTCTTTTCTTTCTTTTCTTTTTTTTTTTTTTTTACTATAATAAGTCTTGTACTTCATAAGTAGATTTTACAATATATGCTATAGTCTAGATTGTGTCTCTTTTTGATTTGAATGGTAGGGTCGACCAGATTGTCGGCAGAGGTGCTCCAATCACAGACAAGGATCGTCCTAAAAGCTCAACAGAAGCAGAAATTGCAGAGGACCCAAGCATGATGGGAAGGCTTCTGAAAGTAGAGAAACAGGTCATTAAACATTATTAAGACTGGTTTGGCAAACCTGCTAGTTTTGGAGATTCTCACATTCATACATTCACCATTTTATCTAGGACCTGCACATTTCAATGTTATAGCTGTACAAGAAAGTACAAATTACAACAATCCTATTCTCTCTTTAAAATCCTCATACCATTTCCAAAATCTATAAAAAAATATTTGCCACTACAGTTGTCACACAGAATATTAACCATCAACCCACAGTTCTGCAAAAGTGGATTAAACTACCTGACCTCATAGACTGCTGTGGTAGAATTAATTGCCCAAACTCTGATGATAAACCGAAAAAGATGAAGCATCTGTTTTGTGAGCACCTGAACATTGAAATAAGGTGGATCACTCCCCATGAGTGTGAATAATTGATTAATAATTGTTATTAATAATTTAATAAAAGTGAGGTTATTTCTAAGTAGTTCTTCAGAATTTATTAGTAGGTCTATCCAAAATTGTTTATTTTAGGTTGCAATGTTATGCTGGCTTGTGCCTGAGGTGTTATGTTCTCCAAAATCTGCTCTTGAACAGGTAATGTCAATGGAAAGGAAACTTGATTTCTTGGTGAATGTCTACATCCAGCGAATGGGAATCCCACAGTCTGAGACAGATGCCTACTTTGGTTCTAAAGAGCCTGACCCAGCCCCACCGTACCATAGCCCTATTGAGCATATGGAGAAGTCTGGCTCTATTACCAAGATCATCCGTTCCAACAGCACAACTGGCCAGAAGAATCTTGATGCTCCTCCATCTGCATGTGTCAACCAGAACAACTGCCCTCCGTCCACCTCTTGGCAACCCCATGCCCTTCCTGGACCCCCTCAGTCCTGCAGAGGCAACTCACCAGTAGGTGACACCTCCTTGGTGCGAATCCCACCTCCACCAACTCATGAGCGCTCCTCCAATGGCCATAATGGCTCCAACCGAGGCTCTCGTGGAAGTGCGGTGGAGGAGGTGAAGCCAGGAGCTCTGTCTCAACAGCAGGCAGGTGCTGACAGTGACACCTCCATCTCCATTCCCTCTGTGGATCACGAGGAGCTTGAGCGTTCCTTCAGTGGCTTCAGTATCTCACAGTCTAAAGAGAACCTAGACTTCCTAAACAACACATACTTCAGTGGCATGACACGCTGCTCAAAAGTGAGGCCCTACATCGCAGAGGGTGAGTCAGATACAGACTCTGAGCTTTGTGCCCCTTCACCTCATTCTGCCACTGGGGAAGGAGCATACAGTGACAGGGGCTGGTCTGGCCCCAAGTAAATCTGAAAGTGAGCTTTCAAAGTGGGATATTCTGCTGGGGGTGGTAACCTCTGAAACCAAACACAGACCACATGTGGCAAGAAGCTGTATTTGTTAAAACCACGGCTACTTCTTACAGATACAGATCTGAATTCCATGCCAGAAGCCTGGTAGTAATGCCAACTGCCTAAATGTGGAGCTTTCTGGTACTTAAGAATTTCCTAGACAGGTGGTACTTGTGGCTGTTACCTTTAAAGGTGTCATTCTTCTTTCGAGAGACAAGCATCTGCTGCTCAGTCATTGTGCATCTTTCCTAAAAAAATCTAACCAAGAGAAAGGCACAGGAAAAGATAAGTCAGCAGGAAAAAAAATGCCATAGTTTGTCTCACATTTAGTTACATAGATCTTCGCCCTCATTTGTCCAGCCATTCAGGTTATGTTTGTCTAGTGTCACTGTCTTAGTACTCTGAGACAGATAACAAGATTTTTTCTTCTTGTCCACATTATCCCATGGATGCACTTCAAACTATAAACTGCTTTAAAATTGTCCAATATTCAGTATCTTCCACCATGCCAAAATTATTTTTTAGTAAAATTGTACTCCTATAGAACAAGAAACAATTTACTTATAAAAGGTACAATATTTCAATGTATCAGGTTCAACCTTTTTAAGTAATCACTTTTAATAATTTGCATGAATTTAGAATATTTATACAGTTTATTTTATACAAACCTATGGCTTAAAAAAGAGGAAAATAAGCTTAATATTTTATGCAGAAGTTTTGTTCTTTTCATAAAGAGAACTTCTGAAGCTATCTATAAATATAATGGATATTACCATAAATATTGACACATTTAACAATCAAAATGTATAGATGCATAGATCACGTGTAATTTTCACACCAAAAATTCTTTTGTCTGGAATAAAATAATTGAATATTTGATCTATTAATTTGAATATATTTTAAACATGCTTTTAACAATCTGTTATCTATTTATCTTTTTAGTTCATGGACAGTCAGTTCACACATATCCTCGTATGCTGTCTTTGCTTTTTCCTAGAACACGTTCTAATATAATGTTGCATCAGAGCTGTTATCCATTTGAAGCTGTAAAGTTTCATTAGTTGGCATGATCAATTTTTACTAAACCCTAAAGGGGAGTCATATGTTCTCTTATTGTGATATTGCACACTTCTGAACACAGATGTACCTACCACAACAGTGCAGAGGTCCTGTTGACAGTGCATTCCTTCATGTATTTTTAACTTTTTTCTTCTGATGTATGCAACCAACACTAAATCTTTTCTGTGTTACACAAAACATACTTCTGGCCATGCAGCCCTGTTGCAGGTCAGCATTCTCAGAGGTAGGTGTGGGTGATATAAAAGTATAATATCACTTAATATCATAATATTAAGCTAGTTTAAGTAACACCAGTGGTTATTGCTTTCAAGCTCTGTAACAACTCACTAATTTAATGAAACATGAACTTGTTCAGTGAGTGAGAAGTCACCCTAAATAGCACTCCCCAAATCACAGGAGAATGTGTATATTGTATTATAATGCAGTAACAACTGGAATCCTCTTTTGGCAATAGGAATATACAGTCTGGTACATAAGTATTTGGACAGTGACACAACTTTTGTAATTTTGCCTCTGTACACCACCACAATGGATTTGAAATGAAGCAATCAATTGAAGGGTAGACTTTCAGCTTTAAATTAAGGGGTTAACAAAAATATTACATTAACCGTTTAGGAATTACAGCCCTTTTTTTACATAGTCCCTCCATTTTCATAGGCTCAAAAATAATTGGACAAACTAACAATTAAATTCAAATGCTTTGCAGTCAGTGACTGCCTGAAGTCTGAAATGGATGGACATCACCAAATGCTGTGTTCCCTCCCTAGAGATGCTTTGCCAGGCCTTTAAAAAGCATGAAAAGCATGCTCTATTGGGTTGAGGTCAGGTGACTAACTCAGACATTTAAGAACATTCCATTTCTTTGCCTTAAGAAGCTCTTGGGTTGGTTTCGCTGTATGTTTTGGGTCATTATTCATCTGTACTATGAAGTCCCGCCCTATCAATTTGACTGATTCTAAGCAGAAAGTATAGCTAGATACACTTCAGAATTCATGCTCCTACTTCTATCAGCAGTCATATCATCAATAAATAATAGTGACCCAGTTCCATTGGCAGCCATACATGCCCATGCCATAACACTTCCTTTACCATGGATGACATGACATGGTATGCTTTGGATCATGAGCCCTTTCCTTTCCCTTCCATACTCTTCTCTTCCAATCATTCTGGTACAAGTTAATCTTGGTTTCATCTGTCCAGAGAATCTTGTTCCAGAACTGGACAGTTTTTTTTTAGATGTTTTTTAGCAAAGTCTAATCTGGCCTTTCTGTTCTTGAGTTCTGGAGTGTTGAGTACCAGTGGTTTGCACCTTGAGGTAAACACTCTGTATTTACATTCATGATTGTAGACTTTGACGATGATAAGTGTACCACCTCGAGAGTGTTCTTGATTTGGCTAGATGATGTAAAGGGGTTTTTCTTCACCAAAGAAAGAATTCTGTGATCATCCACTTTAGTTGTCTTCCATGGCCTTCCAGGCCTTTTGGTGTTACTGAGCTCACCAGTGCATTTCTTCTTTTTAAGAATGTACCAAATTGTTGATTTGGCCACTCCTAATATTTTTGTTATCTCTCTGATGGGTCTGTTTTGTTTATTCAGTCTAAGGATGGCCTCCTTCACTTGCATCAACAACTCTTTGGACAGCATATTGATAGTTCCTATGAACAGCTACCAAATGCAAATTCAACACTTGGAATCAACTCCAGACATTTTATCCCTTAATGTGTCATGAAGTAATGAGAAACAGGCCACACCTGGACATGAAACTGCTCATCAGTCAATTGTCCAATTACTTTTGGTCCTGTGAAAATGGAGGGACTATGTAAAAATATGGCTGTAATTCCTAAATTGTTAATGCAATATTTATTAAACCCCTTGAATTAAAGCTGAAAGTTTACACTTCAATCACATCTTGATTGCTTAATTTCAAATCCATTGTAGTGGTGTACAGAGGCAAAAATTATGAAAATTGTGTCAACGTAAATAGTTATGGACTAGACTGTAGCTACTTCTGAAAATCTTCTTGTTATAAGCAGTAAATGGTACAACTGGAAATCAAGCTGAACACCTTTTTATAGGGTGAACATGTTGGCTTATTTCAAGCTTGTGTAAATCCACCACCTGTGTATGGATTGGTTCTAAAATGTCCAGTGTCATATCTACAGCAAATACTTACAGTTCAGCCTATGTTATAGCCCTCAAGTGCACATTCCACAAAGTGCATCTTCAAAGAGAACAGTTTAGTTTACATCATTTTTGTCTTCCATGTACCCTGCATTTCTTTATCCAGAACAGAAACTGCTCGAAACGCTATAACTGAACCATCATCTTCATAGCTATGTTAAAGGGAGAAGAAGTGTAACCATGCTGAAGTCTCAGATTTCTGAAGAGGTGGGTATGATGAAAAAGTTACAAATTAGGTTAGGATAAAGCATGCTAAACAAATAATTTCAGGTTGAACTTTGCTAAAGTCTTATATAATGTGGGTAAGGAATCAATATGCAGGCCTTAACTTACATATTGTATATGAAATGCTACACAGACATTTCTCTCATGTTCATTTAGAAAGTGTGATAGTAGTGTTGTTAATTCATTTACAAAACTCATAAGCTCATTTGAGCACACAAACACAGGTCTAAAATGGTGTCATGGTGTAATATACACCAGAAATATCTGTCATGGTCATTGATTTGTGTTTTTATTGCATATCTTGTCATCACAGCTGCCTTGCTTGGTTTGAAAAAAAGAATTATTTGATTTTTTTCCAAAGAATATTATGTATTTTGCTAAATTGCCTTTGGTGTTTTGTCCATGTTTTCTGTAATGTATAAGTGTCCTCTTGCTGCAACTCTGTTTTGAACACACACTGTCCTTGTGAATGTATTACTGAATGATATCTCACTTGCACATACACTGGTACTGGCAGATATAGACAACCATGATTCATAATTTAATTGGATTGCAGTTGATTTGTATAAATTATATTTTTGGCTCACACTGATTTGTAAGGGATTGCATTTGCTGTAGTTTTAGGTGACCCATTCTTAACTATTTATATCATCATATATCATAAGCTAAGACATTTTGGGCAAGTGATTGGAATTAGATTTGTATAATTTGTGATTCGAATCAAATGAAAGTTGCTAGAACTAAAACTCACATGCGGAGTGGTACAGGCGTGATTAACTGCTCCTGTTTACAATCACTGTAGCTCAGAACATGGCTGTCTATCTCTGCTAACAAAACAAAACAAAAAAAATACAGGACACAGTCACAGGACACAAAGGACAGATACAGAGAACGAGCAATACTTAACGCATGTCATGTAACCTGTAAGCCTTATGTTTGTTTTTCAACTCATGTCTCAAGTGACAATTACATGATTTATGTTTACATTTTAAAAAACATTTTCAATAGCCAAGCTTTTAGTGGAAGAAAAACTGTCTTTGCAAAGTCTGTAACTTGAATGCAACACAGTGGCGTTTGCATTGTGTTAACAGTCTCCTGTCATATACATGATTGTTTTACACAAAAGGCACTTTTTTGTTTCCTTAAAGGACTAAAATGCTTGCCAGCATGTTTTAAACCACTGAATGCCATAAATATAGCTTTTGATTGTCATGTAGCATATCCCTTGTGTAGTCACTCAAATCCATGGGAGCTGTATAATAAACTTTGTATTATTAGAACAGTTGATTACTGTTTTGCGTTTTTGTACATTTTGTACGTTTTGTAAAATGATCTTCCTCAGATTTCTTCTATCGAAAATACTTCTATGTCTAGATGCGGAAGAGCATAGATATTTCATCTAACGGTATGATACATAATTAAAATGAAGATTGTATCGGTGATATGGAGAGGTTAATCACTAATTTTGAATAAAATAATGAAGAAGTTAATCACTAATTTTGTCTGGAATAATACGCAGCCCAGCTTACATATTTCCATGCTTTACGTTAACTACCAGTGCATAATCTCCACTGGTATTATTATACATAACAAATAAGATCACTCTTTTTTCCCATTTAAATGATGTCTCACTCTGGCTTGAGAGATTGGGTTGACACATTAAACCCTGCTGTGATAAATAACAATGCTGTATGGTATAAAGTATATGTTGGTATAACTTTATATCAGGAGCCAAGGATTTAAACTGAAATGGTACATTAGGAGAGCTGTTAGGAGAGCTGTTTAAAGACAATTTCCTGTTGACCTCTGAGGATCTAAAAAGGAAATATTATATGCCTTTAAAGTTCAATTCAATTCAATTCATTTTTATTTGTATAGTGCCTTTCTACAAAGGTCATTGACTCAAAGCAGCTTTACACAAACAAAAGTAAATGTAAATGTAAAAATTTACAGAACATTTAAAGCCAACTGTGATTTGGAAGGTTTACAATAATCAGTAAATAGGCAAAGACCAATGGGATTGAATGTGTTGCACAGCACAAGTCCATCTGATTAAAACAAGACAATACAAATGGATTACACTTTGATGTTAGTAATCAAGGACAATTATTACTAATTGTGATATCTGAGATATCCAGCATCATATTTCAGTCAGCACTTGGTTTTCTGTTCATATGAGGGAGTCAATCTTAAGGCAGAGTTATGAAATGGTATGACCCGTTGTGTGGGTGTTTGAAATTATTGTTATCCACTTATTGCTATAAGTAAAGCCTAAAACAATTCAGTGAAAACTCCTGAATGTGAGCATCCCTATTTTTTTTTCAGTCCTCTGAACCTCCTTTTTCATACACCCCACTAGGGTCTTCTCACCCTTTTCCCCTGTAATTAACATTTTGATCTTCTAAGAAAGTAGAAGATTAGGTTCTTAAAAATGTCAAATTATGAGTATATTTAGTAGTTAACTATTCTTTCTCTTGGTTGGTAAACATATTTTAAAAAGTGTTTTAGCACTGAGTTATTGTACTGACTTATGTCATATCTTCTCTGGGGGAAGAGGTTAATACATATTACATCAAGCTGGATTTTTTGACTGTTGAATCACAAAATCATACCAACTTACCTGACTAAAACTAACATATGTTGTAATAGTCTTTTGTGAATACTTGCTTTTAACTGTGATAATTCTATCAATAGCATTACCGTCTACACACCACTTTCCACTACAACATGCACATCCTTGATGTTCTCTTGCAGTTCCTGTTCATCCACTGCCCTCTTGAGTTTGAAAAGGTCAACAGCAGGTCTGTGAATTCTCAGTGAAAAAAAAATCAGCACAGTATGCCTTTCTGACAGGAATGGAACTTGATGTGGTCTTCTGCTGTTGTAATCCATCCTTCTCAAGGTTAGCATGTTGTGTTCTGAGATGCTTTTAGCGTGTTGTGTTCTGAGATGCTTTTATGCTCACCACTGTTGTAAAGAGAGGTTATTTTAGTTACTGAAGACTTCTTGTCAACTCTATCCAGTTTGGCCATTCTGGTTTGGCCATAATAGTTTCACCTAGTTGTGTATGAAAATCCAAAGAGATCAGCAATTTGTGTCAAAGGGCTGCCATACAGGTCATATGGATCAAGAATCAAGATCAAGAGTAAGGTCAAGAATGTTCCAGGCACAAAAAAATCTGATCATAAAAACAGTCCAAAACACAATCCAAAAATGTGATCAGACAAATAGGTAAGGTCAAAAATCCAGAAATCAGAAGCATAAACAAGGGTCAGACAAAGGCAAGAAGCAGACAATATGATCTTACATGGAATTTGGCCAAGCTGTTACAGAAGTCCCCCATGACGGGCAGCTCCCAAAGCCAAACCATCCCTGCAGTGGAGTCTTCCTCTAGGTTGGGGGTTGAGCAATCAGCCCACGGTAAGTACTTTCTCCAGTCCTGTTGGTTCTCAACACAATAGATATGGAGAAACCTTCCAATCTCATTATTCTGATGTTCGGTTTGGCCATTAGATTGTGGGTAATATCCTGAGGATACACTGATATTTATGTTAAGGCATTTACAGAATGCATTCCATACCTGAAAGGTGAATTGGACTCCATGGTATGAAACAATGTCCTCCAGGAGGCCACAAAACCTGAAGTTTATGAGGAACAGTGCTCACTGGGCCTGGTGTGGATTCAGTCTCCTGGCTGACTTGATGTACTCCAAGTTCTTATGGTCAGTGAGGATGATGAAAGGAAATAACCCCCCTCTAGCCAATGTGGCCATTTCTCTAATGCTGTTTTGCTGGCAAGTAGCTCTCTGTTGCCCATGTTGTAGTTCCTCTCAGCCAGGGTTAGTTTTCTAGAAAAAACTGCATGGAGAAGACCTTAGCTAGATTACCTTGACATTATGATTATATTCTCAGGTCAGGGATTCTGCTACAGTGCTGAAACTGCTAAAGAAGCAGCGGTCGAAGTTCACAAAGCCTAGGAAGTATTGCAGGTCCTTTATGGTCTTGGGATTGGGCCAGGAAGTCACTGCTTCCACTTTGTTCTGGTCCACCTTACACCAATTTTATCCAGTATGTACCCCAGGAACTTCACTGACCTTTGGTGAAACTCAAACTTTTCAAGTTTTATATAAACGTTGTTTTCAAGAAGGTTTGGAAGTACTGCTCATACCTGCTGGATGTGTTCGTTCTCCGACTTGGAACAGATCATGATATCATCGATGTAAACGATAACACATTGATTCAGAAACTCTTAGAGAACCTTCTTGATGAAGGCATTGAATGAGAAGGAGCATTCACACGACTGTAGGGCATTACAAAGTATTCATATTGACCAGTGTTATTCATAAAAGCTGTCCTATTCGTCCTATTCTTG
The DNA here is from genome assembly GCA_037577455.1 of Pangasius macronema. Lineage (NCBI taxonomy): Eukaryota > Metazoa > Chordata > Actinopteri > Siluriformes > Pangasiidae > Pangasius > Pangasius macronema. Next base: position 9,764,211 of record CM074946.1, read on the forward strand.
TATATGAATGAGGTTGTATTCACTATGCAAGTCCAATTTCATGAAAATCTGGGCACCCCTTAACTGCTCAGTGGCTCATGAAACAAGAGGGTATTGATATTGGGCTAATGATATTTCACCATGACTGCATTCAGTCCTTGATAATCAATCAAGGTTGAAGTCTGGCATCCTTTTTTCCACAAAAATGAAACGAGCAGCAGGAGAAGTAGAGAGGTGAATATAGCTCTGCGCTAATGCCTCAGAAATATACTCCTCCATAGTTTTGCCCCTAGGAGGCATTGTATCTGCTAGGAGGTCGATGGTGCAGTCCCAAAGGCTGTAAGGAAGCAGCTGGGCATGTTTGGTCTTTTGGAGAGGTCAGCATAGGGTAAGATAGCCACTTCACTCGGTGTTACAGGACTTTCTATACAAGCAGCGTGAGAAGGCAAAGAGATGCAGCTGTTAAGCAGGTATATTTCCCATGAGACTCGCTCACCATTCTTCCAGGATCATGGGTCAACAACCAGTGAGATTCTAAAACAGCTGGGTTATTCAAAGACTTGTTGCTGATAAAGGGTGAGTTACAGTGTGAAAAATACCAGTTTGCATTTGGAGGGGAATGGTCCACTATGAAACCTGTCCCCCTCCTAAGGTTTTACCATCAAGGGCCTTGATAGTCATGGGGCCTGTGAGAGGGACCATAATTCCCAAGCACCCAAGAGTCAATGACAGCAGGGAAATAGTGACATTTGGAACACCATGATATTTTTGCTGTGAGAGTAATGCACTTATTGTCAATCATGAAATTAAGTGTATCACCCACCAGGTTTTGTCTTTTATTTTCCGGTCTCACAGCACACATTTCTCGAAGATAACCCTTTTGACCAGAATACAGACAAAGGCCATACCACCTATAATGTTCCTCCTCTTTGTTGGAAAGGTTAACAAGCAATTTCCATTGGTTATCCTTCACCTCGGTTGTGTTGGACATACTGGTGGGTTTTGAATGTGGTCTGCAGGCTCTTAGAGTATTGTCATTTTTGACTGACCAGCTGAATAAACTGATTCAGGGAAAGACACCATCTTTCATGCTAGGTCAGCTTGGAGAGTTTCATATAGGCCTTGCCTGAAGACAGTTTTCATTGCTTGTGATTTGGAAGAACTCCTCCTTAACCACATCTGCCATAGCTGTTGTGCATGGCTTCCAAGCAGTTGGCCTTGAGAGGCGATGGCAGAGCATAGGTCATGCACCTCTGCTGGATTCACAGTGTTATGCAAACTCTTCTGGGTTCTCAGTCTGGTTATATGGCTCTTTATGCAAAGGTTTATTTAAACAGGGAGCAAAATCAAGAATGTTCCAGTTTCTGATTTTTCCTGTTATGTCTACTGAAGTGCTTGTAATCGCATCGACAAATTATTGGCAGATTACTTTGTAACATAGTCAGTGACATTCTAAACCAATCAAATAGATTGGATCTGGCATTTCTACAGCAGCCTTACAAACATGAATTGTTTTTCTACTCTATTTTATCCTGTATCTATTTGTTGTCACTAATATGTGGTTTGCTGGATGTGTTACTGGCAAATCTAATATGAGCACAATGCAGAATTGAGGAATTATTTTCTAACTCTAATGTTTAAATTGTATCAGCATCACACAACCTACCATGACACTAGTGTCTGTGTCACAGTCACAGCTGTGCTGAGAATGACTTTGGAATGAATGGTCTGCAGATCATTTGACACAACAACAGACAAAAGCTTTTTGATTTACTCATGTAAATTATCTGTATTAGAGAGTGAACAAAGATTATGCATCTTAAAACTTTACTATATTTAAGTTGGAAAGTTGGACTTTCTCACTCATGTGACAAAAAGAAGGCTCATGTATACGGTGCTCTCCCACAGTACAACAAACGTGATTTACATAAATGTCTGTCCTACTCCCAAGTGTTACTATCTATGGCTAAGTTTGATAATGTAATATATGGGTCCTACTCTGAGAAACTGAGAGGTTATAAGCCATGTAATCATGTAACTGAAAACAATTACCTACCTAGTAGGTTACCATGCAGCAATCTTACCTTGATTGTTATGGCAATTACCAATCACTTATACCTGATTTCTGTAGCATGCTAGATCAGTAGCTAGATCAGTGTTTATAAGCAAATTATTTGCATACTTTCATGCCCTTCTTTGACACCTAATTCAAATCATCAGAAAGAGACTTTGTTTTTCACTTTTCATTTGAACATACAGGATATTCAGAAATCTATACTGATCATTCAGAAGAAAGTCTTTTCTGAATGTAGTTTTATACAATTTCATGACTATTTGGATTTAGAGCCAGTGTAGAAAGATATTTGTCAAACCGAATGTGCTGTGTGATGTTTATGGATGCAAACAGCTTGACACAGCTACCCCTGCGGTACTCATCAAACCACAATTACTGAAATTTGTACTTGTCCTGTCTTTAGTCAGCCACTAATAGCTGTTTTGCTGTCTGTTGTTAAAGATCATGGCATAAAACGGGCAGCTTAAAGTGAGCCATCAATACAGTGGATCAGTCATGATGTATAGAGTAGAACAGACAATAATAGGCACTTTGGTGACTTTTGTTTCAGTCATTAAGGGCTTTCTTGATGTGTATCAAATAAAACACTTGTTGTGCTGTCAGTGTCCCATGCTGTTCAGGGAAGAGCTGATTCTAAAACAGAGCTGTAGAGAGTTCACTGTTTTTCCTCCATGCGCTAGTATTACGGCATCTCAACCACATGGTTACACACATTTTAGTAACCACAAGGTTATAACTAGTATTTAAGGAGTACCCGAAACTGGATGTCGTGGAGAAGTACTGACTGGGACTCCAGCACGACACCCCCTCAGTCTCCACCCACAGCACCTACGGTATTCCACTTCAGTCAGCACCCAGACAAAAGCTGATGGCTGAGGTGCTCCTGAGATAAAACTGAATACATCTCTTAGGGTCTAACTGAGACTTCACAAGTTATAAGCAGTAGTAAAAAGCATTGAATATTAGCTTTCTAGGCAGCTGGAAAGACTGTATCACACAGGCAAAGCTGAGCCTCAGCAAGTGCCTGATCAAATCATACGAGACATCTTAGGAAATGTGAATTACTTGGACTTGTCCAAATGTCAAACTGACATGTTCTAAAAGTATACTTATCAAATCAATACATTTTTGCCACAATAGCTACTGTATCTTTAAAGCGGTATCCAACATTTCTTTTAAGAGCCCTTTAGCAGGTTTTTGGCATAAATCCGCCAGAAAACATTGCTTTTTCACAGTAACAATCTTCATACAATCCATATTCATACAGATTTATACATACAGATTTTTTTTTAGATAATTCTGAGTGACAATAAGCATTGTATCAGTGTGTCAGGAAGGATAGCCTGTGGTGGACTGGCTACTCACTGGCTAAGGTAACTGAATGTAAAGTTGTACTGAATGTCAATTGACTAATGTGAACTGTACTTTCAGATCCAGACTGTCTTCCACAGTAGCTGGTTTCAGTCAGACAAAAGAATTTTATAAATATCACTCCCACTTAACAGGATGTATTCACGCCTAACACCCAGTGTTGCCAGGAAAAGCTCCAGATCCACCATGACCCTGATCAGGAAAAAATATCTATGTAAATCTTTTTATTAGTTGTTATTTTACTTTGAGTTTTTCATACAGTCTCCTCTGAAAGTACTGGAAAGGCCAATTCTTGTTTGTTTTTGCTATACACTGAAAGCATTTAGGTTTGAGATCAAAAGATGAATATGAGGTGATAGATCAGAAATTAAGCTTCCTGATATTTAATTCTAGATGTGTTAAACGACTTAGAACATGGCACCTTTCGTCTGAACCTACCCATTTTTCAAGTGATCAAAAATATTGGAACATGTAACTGACAGATGTTTCTTGTTGCCCTCCACACGGGACTATCTAACTAACAAATTTGTTAATTATCGAGTGACAGAACCAAACTCGGGACCCAAAAAGGACTCAGGACTGCTGTTCGTAATATGAAATATTTTCGTAAATATTTTGCAATATTTTCCAAATTCATAGCCAAATGTTTTCTAAAATTATACATTTTTAAATAATTTATGCATCAAAGGATTAAGTATTAAATCTGGAAATTGTAATAGAATAAAGACTTCCAGACATGCAGTCATCAAAATCAGTGCCAGTGGTCTCAAGTATAGAATGCAAACAGTTATACTCCATCTTCTGACTAATCTTCTGACTAATCTGTCCTTTCATACGCCAGAGCAGTAGGTGGCGGTATACATCTTCTGCTTGTTCAGGACCAGCTAACAAGGCCACCGAAGAAGGAGGAGACTATAAGAAGAATGATAACACAAGGAAAAGCAAGGTGGATATTTGAAAAAACAAACTGGGCTAAATTTGAAGAAATGTGTGAGGAAAGAATGGTAGCAATTGAGTCAACTCAAGAAATTGACATCCTTAATGAAAAAGTCTGTGCCATAATACTTGAAGCAGCGTCCGAATCAATCCAGAAAAGTAAAGGGAAAATGAACTATTAGGCAAGCTAAAAGAGAAAGCTGGCAAGGATTTTGTAATGAAATAGGAAGAACAACCCCAGTAGGTGATGTGTGGAGTATGATAAAGAGAATGGAAGGTAGTAAGAAAGAATGGGAATATCCAGTATTAGGTTCAGAAGGAGAAATAGCTGTAAAGGATAAGGAAAAAGCAGAAATGTTGGTAAAAACATTTGTACAGATGCATGGGTCAGGGAACTTGAGTGAGGAAGGAAAGAGGAGGAGAGAAATAACAAAGAGGAAAAATCTAGGAAGGTTGGAAAGGAGTGGGGCAATGGAAGATCAGCCAATTAATCTCCCATTCACCTTAAATGAATTAAAAAGAGCAATTTGTAACTCAAATAAAAAACGATCGTCTCCAGGAAAGGATCAGATCGGTTATATAATGCTGAGACATCTTAAAGATGGGGCTGTGGGGAAAATTTGAGAATTATATAATAGTGTGGGAGGAAGGAAGACTACCAAAAGGTTGGAAAGACGCTATAATAATTCCTATAAGAAAGCCGGGAAAAGACCCTTCAAAACCCTCTAATTACAGACCAATAGCCCTCACATTGAATGTTTGTAAAATTATGGAAAGGATGATTACAGAAAGGTTGACATTTATTGGAAAAGAAAGGAATAATATCTAAACAATGGATCCTAACGTATGTTTGGAAAATGAAATTAGAAAAGCACCGATAAATAAAGAATCAGTAATAGCAGTATTTTTTGATGTTGAGAAGGCATATGATATGATGTGGAGAGAGGGACTTTTGATAAAACTAAAAATGATGAATAATAATTGGATGAAAGACTTTTTTAGCGAACAGAAGTATCCAGGTAAGAAAAGGGAATGAAGTGTGTAATATATACCAGACAGAAAATGGAACTCCACAAGGGAGTGTAATAAGTCCATTAATTTTTTTCTATAATGATCAACAGTGTTTTTAATCAAGTAAATCAAGGTATATGGAGATCTCTTTTTGCGGATGATGGGTCTCTCTGGAAAAGGGGAAGGAATAATATATATGTTAATAGGAAGATGCAAGAAGCAATTTGAAAGGTAGAAGAATGGGCATATGATTGGGGATTTAAATTCTCAGTGGAGAAAACTAAGACCATAATTTTTTTCTAGGAAGAGGGTTGTCCCAGAAATGAGTTTGAAGATGTGTGAGAGATCGTTGGAGAGGGGGAAGAGTTTTAAATTTCTAGGTGTTTATTTTGATACGAAACTTACATGGGCTGAACATATAAACAAAATGGTTTAGAAATGCCAGAAGGTGTTAAATGTCATGAGATGTCTAAGTGGAGTGGAATGGGGGCAAGTTTTTCTGCATTAAAATCTATGTATGTAGCACTGATCCGGTCTGTATTTGATTATGGTAGTGTGGTATATGATTCAGCATCAAAAAACTTGTTGGAAAAAATCAATAAAATACAAGCTCAAGCTATGAGACAGTGTTGTGGAGCAGTAAAGACGACACCCATTCCAGCTTTACAAGTGTTGTTAGGAGAGATGCCACTAGAAATTAGAAGGAAACAATTAGTGATCAACTACTGGGCTAACCTCCAGGGGCATAAAGAAGAACATCCTACGAAAATGGTCTTACAGAAGTGCTGGGAACAAAATAAAAGGTGTAGAATAAGTTTTGGGTGGAGGAGTAAAATATATGTAGAAGAGGTTGAGGTTAATAGTATCAGGATGAGCCCTACAGTTTTAATTCTTGAGTATGAACCATGGGTTTATGTGACACCTCATATAGATTTGTATATGTTGGAAGTCAAAAAAGCAGAAGGAGAAGTAGTTCTGTCATCTGCATTTTTAGTATATATTTTAGAAACCAATATACCCAGCATATACAAATATATACAGATGGATCAAAAGATCCAGAGTGTCAGGCAACTGGGGCTGCTTTTTTAGTTCCAGGCAGTGGAATCAAGGGAATAAAGTGAACTTCAAATCATTTGGCAGTCTATACTGCAGAAATGGTAGCAATTCTTTTGGCATTGCAGTGGGTAGAGGAACATAAACCTGGGAATGTTTTAATTTGCTCTGACTCAGTATCAGTCTTAAAGAGTCTGAGATCTTTTAAATCTAGCCACCAAGATATTCTCTTTAGTATTTTACAAATACACTCAAGAATTGTTCAAAATAATATTTCAGTCAGTTTTATATGGGTTCCTGCACACATAGGAATAAAGGGAAATGAAGAAGTAGATAAATTAGCGAAACAAGTCATAGAGATTCAAGTTCCGTTAAGTAAGTCAGAGATGAAGGCTTTAATCTGGAGTAAAATGATGGAAGAATGGCAAGTAAAGTGGAATAATGGGAAAAAGGGTAGATTTTTTTTACAGCTTTAAAGTAAGTCAAAAGATAAAACGTATAGGTAAGTCAAGGAAAGAAGAGGATATTTATGATAGATTAATGTTTCAAATTTAAATAGCACACTTAAAATTTTAGGGAAACATCCAAGCGGATTATGCGAACACTGTCTTGTTGAAGAAACAATACCTCATGTGATTCTTGAATGTATTAAGTATGAACAAGAAAGGAACAATATGATAGAAGGAATAAAGAAAAATGGAATTCAAGAATCAAATTTTAAAGTTTTAATAAAATGGGCAAGTGAAGTTAATAGCAAAGCTTTCTTTGGTTTTATTAGGGAGACGGAGCTGATAAATAGGATATAAATCTGTCTGCTCCACACTCCGGAGCAGAAAGTGGCGGTAATGCACCTTTATAGCTGGTTGCTAGCCGCAGTTAAAAACCAAGGAGAAGAAGGAGAGACGAAGAGGACACTACAATTCCCACAATGCTCCNAAAAACCAAAGAGAAGAAGAAGAGAAGAAGGGCCGTCTCCGCTAAGTAAATACACACCATTGTCTGGATTTTTAAGCACTTTAATGAAGGTAAGGGCTACAAACTGGGGGAAGGGTGCAATCTTGATGAGTTGGACTAGGTACCTGAGGTCCTTGAGCTTTGTAGCCGCGGTGGGTCGGCCTTTTGTTGTTGTTGTATTGCACTGATTTTATT
>CM074946.1:9785984-9809948 GCA_037577455.1 Pangasius macronema
AAAAATATAACACACATTTTAAACAAAAAAAATAGTCCCACACACACACACAAACCCCACAACTGTGTGTGTGTGTGTGTGTGTGTGTTTTTTTTATATATATATATATATATATATATATATATATATATATATATATATATATATATATATATGTTTGTTTGTTTTTTTTTTTACCAACATTGCATTTCAGGGTAATCATCATAACCACTGTGCACACCAAACACAGCTTCACCGTATTGACATAGGATGAGTCAGTCCTATAGCTTTTACTTTGGAGATTTAAATCAATAACTTCTGTTGATCTCATGTAAACTGAAGACGGTGACAACAGAGATGGTGAATCGATTATGTCAGAGATACTGGACAACAGTAAAAACTATACAGAAACAGTGTCTGGATGAGGACAATGGTTTGCAAATAAAAAGTTTGAGAAAAACATCATCTGTGAATTGGTCCTGGAAGAGTTTGACTCAGGCTTTGAAAACAACTTGATTGACTTGCACCACTTTACAGACAGACAACAAAGGCAGAAAGAATCTGGGGCGATCATATCAGGTAGATATGTTGACTTGTGAAACATTCCCCAAAGGGAAGAAGTGTTTGAGTGTGCATATACATCCAGAGAGTTTGTCTGCACTATTGCCAGGAATGATGTTGAAGTGGTCACACCAATTAACATTTGCATCCCTAAAGTATACAAAATATTTTAGAAGAACAAACTGCACCACACTGGCAATCCCAAGAAACAGACTGTCAATAGATTCAGGAACAAGGGATTAACGGTTCTTCAGAAACAGTGCAGTATATAGCAATATATATATATATATTTTTTTTTTTGGACAATGACAGAGTTTTTGTGATTTTCCCTTTATACACCACCACAATGGATTTGAAATACTCTCTGCTCACATTCAGCCAAATGTTACAAAACTGATAGGATGCTGCTTCACAGTGCAGGTGGAGATACTCTGTTTAAAATGGCTGTAATTCCTAAATGGTAAATGCTATATTTTTGTGGAACCTCTTAAAATAAAGCTGAAAACACTTCGGTCACATCTTGATTGTTTTATTTCAATCCATTGTGGTGGTGTATAAAGGCAAAATCACAAAAACTCTGTCATTGTCCAAATATTTCCAGACCTAACTGTATATATATCATGTAATTGTGAGACAAATTCTTCTTTCTATACTGAGCGTATCATATACAAACCCTTTGGAAGTATTGGCAAGGCTAATTCTTTTGTTTTTGCTTTACACTGAAGTTATTTAGCTTTGAGATCAAAAGATGAACATGAGATGATAGATCAGAATTTCATCTTTCACTTCCTGATATTTACATCTAGATGTGTTAAAAAACTTAAAACATGGTATCTTTTGTTTGCACCCACCCATTTTTCAAATGATCAAAAATATTGGAACATATGTTTCTTGTTGCCCAGATGTGCCCTGTTAGATTGATTGTTTAAACACTGAATAGCTCTGAATTTCTACTGTTGGTTTGAGCCTGACTGTCACCTCTGAAGAGTGCATTTGTTGATAAAAAGTTAAACCAAGACCAGAAGACTAGAGAGCTGTCTATGGGAGAAAGGCAAGCCATTTTGAAGCTGAGAAAAGAGAAAATTGATCAGAGCCTTTGCACAAGCTATGGGCATAGCCAATACAACAATTTGGAATGTCTGGAAAAAGAAAGAAACTAGTGGTGCACTAACAGTCTCACATCAAACAAGTCAGCCAAGGAAAACAACAAAAAAGAAAGAAGAGAGAGTATGAGAGTATTTAACATTATGAGAGATATGAAGAAAAACCCCAAAACAACAGTCAGTGACATCACAAACAACCTCCACAGGGCAGGGGTGAAGGTATCACAATCCACTGGTCGAAGAAGACCTAGAGAGCAGAAATATAGAGGCCAGACCACAAGATGCAAACCGCTCATCAGCAGTAAGAATCAGAAGGCCAGACTGGAATTTGCAGAGAAATACAAAAAGTTCTAGAAGAAAAATTAACCTCTACCAAAGTGATGGAAAAAGTGATGGTCAAAGTGTAGAGAAAGAACAGACTGTATGTAACACTCAGTTTATGACTTTATAAAATATCACCATCTGCTGGGCAAAAGCTATGCTTACCATAAAATAAACATGACTAATTTCTTACATTTTATGGAGAGATACAATAAAAAAAATTGACAAAACTCTAATATACAATATAAATAATAATGTTGGGTAGATATTTTTCTTTTACCTTTAACTAATGAGGGAAATTCCAAGCCATCCAATTTGATCAGCTTGCACCTGAGCAGATGAGGATTTTCAGAAGATTTATGTCTGCATACATACGTTAGCATTTGGCAGATGACGTATCTAGCACCAATTACAGAAGCATACGTAACCCACAGGTAACCTTTTCAGATGTTAGTAGGTTAGTTAGTTACTTAGTTACTTAGTTAGTTAGTTAGTTACTGACCATGCTTATATATCTCATACATAGGAAATATTGTTAACATTTATTGTTAACATTGTTAACTATAAGTACATTTATTCCTTATCTAAATATACCTTTGTGTTTTTGGTTAAATCTTTCATGTCCATTCCATAGCTCTCTTGACAAAGCTAATATGTACATTTTCACTTTGTGGACTGCATTTGTTTTTGTTTTTTTTATATGCATTAAGCTGCATTAATCTCTCTATGGTAATGTTATAATGATTAATGACTTTGCAGCCCATATGAGCACTTACATGGTGAGAAGGAAGAGAAACAATATGCTTGAGGAGAGTAGGACAGATGGAAAACACGACAGCCCAGTAGAAAGCAGACTACTAAGAACGTTTCTGCCAGCATTCTGCCTGTGTGTGTGTGTGTGTGTGTGTGTGTGTGTGTGTGTGTGTGTGTGTGTGCATAGCCTCATTAGGGTAAGGGGAGATTGGAGCTGCAGTGGGTTGCCTCCACTCAGCCACAGCCATCTTTCATGAAGTTGAATCCACAAGCTCAATCAGTCCCACATGAGAGAGAGATGAAGTAGGATTGGGTTCAGAAAGAGAAGGAGGAGGGGTACCATTTCTTTAAATATTTTAATGTTATTAAATTAAAATGTGTATGATACTGAAAAATATTATATTTTATATGTTAAAAGAATCATAGACCAGTCTGTGAAAGTCCTGGATGAAGAGCAGCAGTGGATATTTGAAAGCCAGAAAAATAATGATTGAATCAAATTGAACCAAAAAGTGAAGGATATGGAGAGTCAGGGTTTGTTACCCCAAAGCCAGATTCTCTGTCCGTCTGTCTGTCTCTCTTTCTCTCTCTCTCTCTCTCTGTCTCTCGCAGCCCACACACCACACTCCTAAACTCTACAACAACGCACCATCTTATTATTCAGAAGCTATCCTTTGTAAATGTGATAATTATATGCTTCTCAAAATCCCCTTACACAGAGGAAATATATCAGAGTATTTAAACACTGAGTCATTCCGACACCCCCAGCCATGGCTTGCGAGTGGGCTCATTCTGTAATTTTGTGAACTCACCTTATTTCACAATTTCATATATGCATGCATGCGTATATATGTGTGTGTGCATATATATGTGTGTTTGTTGGCAGCCGCCATCACCATTGTACAGATGTGACCACAGCTCCCCGCTTTCACCACAACAAAGGCCAATTAAACAGCGCTGCCTCACAGGCCAAGCAGCCAACCGCCAGCCGCACTTCCACAAACACGCAGATCAGTTTAAAACCGAGAGGGGGAGGCTGTAAAGCTGAACCCAGGCCGAGGCCTCTGCTGATTCAAACCAGCCGCTCCACTCACCCTGCATCTCCTTTATTTTTCAAATTAGTGCCACATTATGGTTGATTGTTTAGGAAGCACATATTAACTTGCTAAATAACCGTTAGCTCTAAAAATCCATCAAATTATTATGGGTCACTGAATGAGGAAAAGGAGCTGTTATGTTTGACTTGGAAGAGTGCAAGTGCTGGTTCTAATATGTCTCATGAAGAATAAGCCAGACTCAGAATCACCTCAGACAACATGTATTTCCATTCCAGAAACACAAAACTACCAGCTTGGGCTATTGATTCACATTATTGATAGCCAATTATTTCTGCCGATTTTTCTATGTGCAGTGTAGATGTTCTAATCTTCTGCTGTTTGGATGACAGGGTAGGCTGCACTGCTGTGACATTCATATGAGTAATATAACAAGTCTTATCAAAAAGTTTAAATGATAAACTGAGCAACAGAGTTCATTGATATGCTGCAAAGATAGGACAGATATAAAGATCAGATAGATATAAATAAAGATTTTCATACTGTCATCCACTACACACCCTTGTGTGCATACATAGCTAAATAACATCTGGGCAGGCATTGGTGCAAGGAATTGTTCGAGGCAGGAGGTGGAGGGGAAAGACGGTCTTGAAGTTCCTGGAATTGTTGGTTCAGCTCCTGCAGGGGGAGCTCTTTGCTAAAAGCTGGTCTGTTCACGTGGCGTGGGTAGATCGTGGTGGCTTTGGTCAGGCTGACTGGAGCCCTTGGGCGCTGGCATGTGGCACAGTGTTTCGGGAGGGGCCCCCTCAAAAACCAACTGTTCGGGGGCCACACCCATCGTGTCCGCTCAGTGTGGGGGATGCCGCGCTGTGCCGAGCCGAGCCAGGCCTCCCGATTTAGAGGCAGTCTCAGACCGCACGCCTCAGCCAGGGGAAGGGAAGGGTTTGCTGCTTTATTTTCAGGTTCAGACTGCATGGCAAGAGCTCTTTTCTTACTCTTACATGCATCTACTGAGGCCAGAAGCATTAAGGATGCTTCACTGACAATATTTACCTTGATTAACAATGGGAAAACAATATACAAATCATGTATATTGCACAAACATGCACTGATANATAGATAGATAGATAGATAGATAGATAGATAGATAGATAGATAGATAGATAGATAGATAGATAGATAGATAGATTTGGTGTTTTATGAATCATTTTGATAGGGGGTCTTATGTGGCTCTCAAAATACAAGAATGTCCACAAAGCTAAAGGTGGTGGCTGTGTTATGCTCAAGAGTCTAATGTTTTCCTTTGTAATGGCTATATTTTACATGCTGCTGCTTCCCTCATTTAGTTTCTGGGTGTGGGAGCAGCACTGGGTGGTCTAAGCCTCCTTTAGCTTACATATGGTGTGGCTTTCTGGCCTTTCTTGTTTTGTTTTTGGGGTTTAAAGGAAAGGTTCTCTTTAGGTACAACCTGCTTATTTTTACCTTGATGTATAAGACTTCTGTCTCTGTGTCTGTTCTCTTCTCTTCAGTTTCCTTCCTTCCTCCCGTCCTCTGAAACTGGGTGTGCATTGTTCGTTTGCTTAAACATTTTTGAGTTTGCATTAGTCCATTTCCTTGTCTCAGTGATGTGGCTAGTGTAACTGAACTGCTGTTTCTACAGTAAAGAGTGAAAGTCACTTGTGATCTTGCCACAAGCTGACAGATATGCAGTAAAACATTTTACTTACATTTTCTTTGAAATGCAATGCATGTTTATTCCCTTATTGTGTTGATTAGTATTACAAAATAATCTAGACCCAATTTTGTTTCAACAGAGGAGTGTGTCAAAGCCACAGGTTTATAGCTGAAATGAAGACTTTTCTTATTCTCAGCAGTAGAACTTCGTAGCAGAAATGTCTATTGGTGATTCACTTAAATTCTCTCTTAAACTCACTCTTACATACATAGTCTGTCTCTCTGCCATATTTTCCATTGAAATTCCAATTTTTTGTGACCATGCTGCCTGGAAAAAGCAGTCATGCTGCAAGGCAAGTCTGTCCCTGACCCTGTATCTCTTCCTCACCACATTTCCATCATAAGAGCCACTCACACACATCTAATCATTTCACATTTTCCCTGCGTGGCAGGAGTATTAAGCTGAATTTTCTGAGGGCTGCAGTGAAGGAATTCAGGGACATTTGATTCCACTGATTCCCATTTAACCACCCTGAGGCCTCGCCACGCTGACGACACAAGCTGATGATGAAAGCATATTGACCCCAGACCTAAGAAAAAAGGTTTTGAAATATGTTCCAAGACAGTCACTCACTCAGGGGATTTACAAGTTCAAATAAAACACCTCTGCATTTGAAATGTAATATTTGTTGAAGCCAAACACTACAGTGTTACAGTTAGAATAACCCTGTGTTAGGATAAAGTATAATCCATCATCCTTTTTGGGTATTAAAATATAGGATTTCAGATGAGGCCATTATAAAAGTTGTACTCAGTATTAAATAGTTTTTGTCTGTGGTCATACCCTTCTGTCATGACCAAGCTGATGTAAAGTATGAAAGTAAAGAAGTTCCTGCTCACACATTCTCCTCTTTGCCCTCAGTTTTACACATTCTTGCACACAGACTTGTCATAAAGTGCAGTAATCTATGCTTTTACAAGCTATTACTCTGCCCAAAAGTGCAGAAACTTTAATGTCAATAATTCAAAAATAGACACAAAATGATTTCCTACTAAATGGTTTCCTACTAAATCTTTAATTACAGATGCAGTCTCTTTTCCCCTTTGAAGAGAACTGTTGGTGGGGATAAGCACAGAAAGAACATCCCCGTAAAGTGCTCACTTCCACTGGCACTCCGTATTATGACTCTCTACACCTCTCCTTTCAATTTTATGCATGCTTTCAGGATGTGTTATTACTGATCATCAAAGGGAAATTGCAAAGCTATTAGCAGAAATGGGGAAACCACATACAAATCGCAAGATGAGACTCACACTTCCTCACATTTCCTCATGCTACATCAATCAAGGCTTCCATATGTGGCACCATAATTTACCATTTATATTCAATGCATGTGAAGCAGGGGCTTAAGTTGCATTTCAGCATTAAAGTTGTGCCATAAGCACTCAATCCATCATATGATTAAAGTTTCAGAATCAGAACCTTAAGGTAATTGTTAACAATATTTTTATTTTTGCTCAGGATACTGTATATTACAGTAAGAATATAACAATACAACATGCAAAATATTTATATTTTTAATACCTTAACTCACAAACAGACAAGCAGCCATTTAGAGACAGCAAAGATGACATATATTTCTATAGGAGTTATGCAAGACTATAATGAAAACTGAGTAGATTTCAGTCCTTTTTACTAGTTATGTAGCACTACAACATCACTGCAGAGTTTTTAATCATAATCTCAAACGCTGACTTTCTAAATGTAGCTAGCCTATATTAAATGGGAAACTTGGACGCAACACCCCCTTCTCCCCCTTCCCAAAAGGGGACGATATATTTTATTGACATGTGATGAAAAATGCAGTGTGTTATGAATAACTGTGGTTATGAATCAGACTTACTAGGTCGGGATACTGAAAATTATATAAGATGTTCAAAGCATGTTCAAAAAGAATTAAGCATTAAAATATAAATTCTAGTTTTATTAAATTATATTTTTCAAAAACTGAGTGTTTCATTTTCTTAGACTTTCTTCAGACTTGCTCAGATCTGCTCAACTCAGTCAATTAAAAAAGATTTCTTATTGAACATCACCAAATAAGAAGTTAAAGGGTGGTAAGTGTTCAAAAAAAATCATTAAAGTATTGATAATAGTTTAAAAAATAAAAAATGTATCAGCTGCAATTACTCCTTGTTTGTACACTCATTAAATGAAGTGTTTTGTCTTTACAGCATATCATCGTGATATCAATAATTTAAACCATTTATTCAGCATCCTAGTTAGTATGTCCATGTCCTATCAATACATGGTTGCTCATGTGTTCCAATCTGTCATCATTCCTGACAGACTTCTGTCTACACATCATGTCTGTCTGTGCTTTACTAACTTTTAGCTACTGGATAAGCTCTAACAAAGCTTCTGTGCACTCACATTTTACTGTCTTCATCTTTTGCAAGTGAGACACATCCACAGTCCTTCTTCTAATGATATTTATTACACTGATAATGAAAACATACAGCCCTTATTTGGTATCAAAGTATTTTTTTAGTAACACATTTCCTTTTGCATCACATTTCCACTTAAGTATTTGAAACATGCAATATGCAATGTTAGTAAAGCTTCTAGCTCTTAAGTGGTTTCAGGCTAACTTTAATCATGAATAAAAAAAATGTAATGTATTTTGTAATGTAATGTAAAATGTAATGTATGTAATGTAATTAATGTATTTGTCTACTGTAAAATTTTTAAAAAGGATGTGCATTTACCTATTTTTTTCTGCAACAAATCTCTATAAGGTGCAGCATAGCACATGGCCTGGCACTTATATTTACCAGAACTTGAACAAACATACAAGAAATGTGATGCAATACATACAGACTTGCAGTGGGCTTGACAGTGCCCTCTAAAGGAATCTCATCTGTAGTCAGTATGCCATCCTGAATCACTATGATAAAGAATTAAATGATTGTGCCTGTGTGAGAGGTAGAGAGTCAGAACAACAAAGAGAGAGAGAGAGAGAGAGAGAGAGAGAGAGAGAGAGAGAGAGAGAGAGAGAGAGCAAAAGACACAGAGAGAGGGTCAGTTGGAGAGCAGACTGCTAAATATAGTCTGTGTGTTACAGTGAGGGCCAAACTCTCACAAACTACAAGCCTGCTCTGACCAAGCCTTGTAATTGAAGGAAAAAAATAAAGAATGAAATTATATGTTTATTTTTGAAAACAATTTTAATCTTCTCTCCACTCATTTTGGAAAAAAAGAGACACCCACAAGGACACTCCAAACCAAGATGGGCTACCGGAAGACCATTTTAACTGTTTATTTATTTGATAAATGTCTGTAAGCTAGCCTCACACAAAGTGAAAAAGCATGCTGCATTTTTCTGGTAGCTTTTCTGGAAGAAATCGCCATTACAGTATATATATTGTGTATATCACATTTTCATTTCTTTTAAAAGTGTTAATGCCATCATACTAACATTAATGTTAAACAAAAACAAATAAGAGACATTTGGGTGATTTTTAGGAGTTACATTTAAATGTTTCAGCCAACTTTTAGACTCTGTCAGCCTTCCCCTTGCTTGTAGAAAAAGGAAAATACTGGTGATATCACAATGCCTTTTCTTTGCAGTGTTTTATTTATCTTATGAATCACAAGCCATATAAAGAACCCAGGTTTCTCATGTTGACATTAATATTGTGCTCAGCTTAATGAACCTGCTATTGAAATGTTTTGGAGTGTCCCCTTAAAGACCTTTAATCATAGGTTTAAGTCATTCTGAGCCTACACAAGTCTACACTCCCACACTTCAAGTGGCTTTACTTGTCGCTGATCTTTCGGTTGCTGAAAACTCAGGAATAATGGCCTTAATTTCAACCGTTTTTATTTGTTCTAGCAAAATTAAAATGTAAGAATTGCTTGATCTGTCCTCCAAATAACACTCAAAGCTCATAAATCTCCTTCAATCATTAGAAGTCATTTTCAATAATCCACTTTTCTTTATTTTTTTTCCTTTTTTCTTCTTGTCTCTCTTTCTTTCCTTTTCCTTCTAAAATATTTGATTTTTCTTAATATAAGAAAAATATGCTAATACAATGTTAGTAATCATACTGCATTGACCACATTAAACGCCATATAATTAGATTCATTTGATGTTTAAATATAGGAGTTCCTATAATTATATTTCAAATGTTTTGTAATACAGTGTGTATGGTGCAGATGCTCTAAGAAAAGAAATGACAAGGTGAATATGAATAATTGCATAAGATTGCAGGAGTTTAAGGGGTTAAATGAAAACAACTGTCTGCTACACTTAACATCATAGCAAAATTTTACAAAAGCATTAAATGCTATTAATATTTAATTGTATAAACAAACAGTAGTTGTATAATAAAACTGGATTTTATATGAGACAGTCTGTGATTTACATGTACAGTACAATATACTGTATATGTTAGGCTAATTTTATTTCAGTTTACTTTTGGCAATCGTTTTGACTAACACTAATTCCATAAGATAGAGGTATATTTGTTTAATAGAACACTTTGTTTTGTCTGACTCCTTTAGTCAGAACTTTAGAGCTACATTATTATGTCTATAGTTGTGCATAGTCTGAAGTGCATGAGACTAGTTTAGTATTTCTCTAAGAATTTCAGTTTCAAGAATTAAAAAAAAAATCTTAATTATATTTGGCATGAGTAACCAAAAAAGCCAAGACATTTAAAACACCTTTTGCTTACCAGTGTGAAACATTATCAGAACATTAAACTGGCACATTATACCAGATGGATAATGGTTCTGTTTGCAGCAACTCTGTGTTCATAGTTATTTGTTCTACTTATTGTACTATTATATACCAAAATTGGATCATATTTACTAAGACTGCTTTGTGACTAGTTTTTGTATATTGTTGTAGTACTACAACTAATTTCCCTTCTATCTTTGTAAGTCTCCCGGTTCTTACCACAGCTGTCTTGCTTGATAATGGCATCTGGAAAAATAAATAAATGTAAAGGTAAATGTGAAATTATGTCTCAGTGCAAGCTGTTATTTATTCTATTGCTTTTTATAACATTTATGTTCTCATGTTTTTTATGTCTCAATGGTCTATGTTTTGATGATTCATGTTTTCATGTGTGTACATGTATGTACGTTACCTGTGCTTGTTTTTTTAAATGGACAATGAACTGTCTATCTATCTATCTATCTATCTATCTATCTATCTATCTATCTATGTCCTGTGAAAGTGCATAATTGATATAGTTGTTTTTTTTAATTAAAAATGTAAACTTTAATCTAAGTAGCCTATATATGCATAGCTTATAGTGAACTTGTATTTTTTTCAGAGAAATATATGAATTCCTTTAGCAGCATTTGTGTAGATGTGTATTCTTTACTATACAGTATAATAGTCATATATTATATGTCCAAGGTTTATGGATAAGGCACATCCTTATCCATGTTTTGTACTTTTAGTACAGATAGATAGCAAGACAGACAGACAGACAGACAGACAGACAGACAGACAGANGACAGACAGACAGATAGATAGATAGATAGATAGATAGATAGATAGATAGATAGATAGATAGATAGATAGATAGATATCTGAAAACCTTAATATACCTTATTAAAATAAACTTTAAAATAATTTAAGGAACATAACTGAACACTAGCTAACATGCACCACATGCACTTTCTAATGTAGAGTAAAAGATACATAGACCTGCTAAAGGTACAGAACAGGCACCCTTGGTAGTATCACCCTTGCTAGAAGGAAAAGTACATTTTGGTACCTTTATTTCTAAGCTCTGTGTCTTTCTGCTGATCCACCCTCCTGTCATGCCAAGGATGTGGAGACCTCCTAGATTTGACAATTACTTTGTGTATGTATTTAACGACGAATTAAAGAAAGTAAACTTCAATTGTAAGAGGATTCTGATTTCTGGGTCATTTTAAGTATTGAAGTATTTAAGGCTGCTGTGATAGTTGGGATATACTTAATCTGATGTAACAGTGTGAGTACATGTGAGACGTTTAAATCGCCTGAGAATTGCTTTATAAGATACTTTTAAGCTTTTTTTTTCGCAACAGGATGTCCTAAGAGTGATATGAGTGTCGCGTCAATCTCTCTCTCTCTCTCTCTCTCTCTCTCTCTCCCTCTCTCGCTATACTTCAAAGCACACAGAGCCTGTCATTAGGAGGCGTGTCTCTGAATGCACATAGAAGTCGCAGCGCTCGGAGCGGAGCTTTACTTCACACACTTCCCGGGCCGCGCGTCTTCAGGCTAACCTCCCGGTCTCCAAGTCAACTTTTGGAATTTGGTTCTCAGGGATGGCTGCATCTGTTCTGGAGGTACAAAACGTCAAACTAACAAAACACTGCATGCTAACACCTTTAACCCAGGGCTCGCTTCTTATCATGATAACTGCATTATTCACAAATCATACAGCGCGCGCGCCTGCAGCCAGGACAACTTGTAGCCTTTGATGCTTTATTTACTTTAAGCATGAATAGAATAAATATGGAGAGCGAGTGAACTTGTGAACTTGTCAGCAACTAGTTGCTTGCTTCGAGTGCTGACACGAGATGATGTTGAGCTGTTTGCCTTTAAGCTGTGGAAATGTCTTTAAAATGTCGCAGAGGATCTAGTGGAACAAAATATTCAAATGGATAATTATAGAGCTATTCCTATAACCCGCACACCAGGGTGTGTATATATATATATATATATATATATATATATATATATATGTATGTATGTATGTATTGACACACACACACATATATATATACACACGGATAGGAAAGAAACCCTCGAGGTAATGGCTCTGGTGCAGGAAGCAGTGCGGTTATTGGTAATGGTAGTTAACCTGGAAACGGGGACAGCAGCGTGCGCCAAGGCGAACCGCACGCGCATGCGCACTGCAGGGATATCGTCGCAGAGCACACGTTTCATATTCGTCTTCCAAATGTTTAATAGAAATGTTCACCCTGAGTTCTCTAGAGTTCTGCTGTTGTGTTGAATGAATGCTTGGAATAGGACAATGGATGGAAAGTTATTTATTTAGCACTTATTTAGACAACAGTATATTTACATGCTGCATTACCCAACAAGTTTGAAGAGGATCATTTTGTTCAACAGTTACCAGTTTTAAGTTTTTAAAAAACTTTTTAGTTCATTTACAGATATTTTCAGACACAATTGAATATGCAAGGCTTTATGATTTGGTTGAGTTCCTGTCAGGTCTGCTGTACTGTAAAAGGTGAAAGTAGAAACATGCTTTAGAAACATGCTGTGACAGGATAGAAATTGCTAATTAAAAATGAATTTACAGTGACCAATTATGTGACACAGCATCGGTATGCCTATTATAGTTATGCGTTGAACCATTTTTTTTTTCTCCTTTTGTCAGTTGTTCATTACCACTTATATCTAAGGGGGTAACTGGAACTACAAAAGCCTATTGTACTTATTCATTCAGATGACAGGGTGATAGACAAAACAATAAAAGGTTAAGTCTGTAAAGAGCAAGTGTCGTCAAAACAACGTCTAACTATTCCAGCACAAGTGATAACTACACGGCAAACGTGTTTAACAGGAATTGTATGTGTGATGGCATGTAAATCACTAAGGTAAAGGTTGTTGTTGCATATTTCTGTCTTGAACAGACGAGGCTTCTGATTACTGCATAAGTTTACTGCATGTAGTTAAGTGATTGAATCATGACATAAAATAAAAATCTTTACAATTAGTGCTATGGCAATAAGCAAAAGAAAATATGTACACAACTGCCACAGCCCCTAAAAAAAGTATCTTATTGCTGTTTTTTTTTTTTTGTTTGCTTGTTGTTTTTGTAGGAGGAAACACGTTATGGCTCGAGTCCTTTGGCAATGCTGACCGCCACCTGCAACAAATTTGGCAGCACCAGTCCAGTTCGTGACACAGCCACACCAGGAAAAGTCGGAGGTGCAGCATCAGTAAAGAAACCTTACAGCATGACTTCTGACCTGCAGGCACCTAAAAATGGCCGAAGCAGTGAAGGCCTAGTTGACTCTTATAGCAGCTCATTCAGTACAAGTGGAGGCCTGCTTACCCCCACCGGCAGCCCTCCTCCACCCACAGGAGCATACACTTCTGACTACAACCCTTTCTCCTCTTTCCAAACTTCCTCAGCCTCTCAGGATCCTTCACTGTTGGTGACCAAAGCCCACGCCACAGCTGACTGCCTGACCAGTGTCTACACCTCGCTTGATATGACACACCCGTATGGCTCTTGGTACAAGGCAGGCATTCACCCTGGTATCACAGCTGCACCTGCCAATGCCACATCCTCCTGGTGGGATGTCCACCCCAGCTCCAACTGGCTGAGTGCTGGCCAAACCCAGTCAGATGGTCTCCAGGCCCCTCTGCAGCCTGTGGCTCCTCAGGCCTCCCTCAGCCCCCCTATGTCCAGCTATAGCTCCGACTTCACTCCCCTCAACCCAGCGCCATATCCTTCTGTGGGTCTCAGTTCCTCCTCACACCTCCTACAATCCTCCCAGCATATGCTCCCACAGGACATGTATAAGCCCAAGCCAGTAGCCAGTGGCAGCCTCATTGAGAGCCCCATGGGCCTAAAACCAACTCGGGGTTCTGGGGCATATACAGGCAGTTCTGCCACCAGCAGGTCCTCCTGTGACTGCCCCAACTGCCAAGAGCTGGAACGTCTAGGTGCATCTGCTGCCTCACTGCGCAAAAAGCCTGTACACAGCTGCCACATTCCAGGTTGTGGAAAGGTCTATGGCAAGGCCTCGCACCTCAAAGCCCACCTGCGCTGGCATACAGGTGAACGACCTTTCGTGTGCAACTGGCTCTTCTGCGGAAAGCGCTTCACACGCTCCGATGAGCTGGAGCGCCATGTGCGCACACACACACGCGAGAAAAAGTTCACATGTCTTCTGTGCAACAAGCGGTTCACGCGCAGCGACCACCTCAGTAAGCACCAGAAGACCCACTCTGAGGCCAGCCTGCAGGGAAAAGCTGGGAGTGGAGAGAGTGAGTCAGAACCCAGGGGCCCAGATGAGTCTGTAGACCCAAGTGATGGGGCCCCAGCTGGTCCAGGAAATGGCATGCAAGAGCACACAACTAATGGAGAGGAGAAGAACACCACAGGAAACCCAGTAGAGAACAGTAGTGGACTGCTGGAGATATAAGCACCATATCTGGGGAAAGGATCTTCAGATTAAGCTGCTGTTCTAATCGGTGCTAATCAGCATTTTAAAAAGTATAATGAATAAGTGTTTTTTTTTTGACAATACTCTTTAAATACATTTTGTTGCCCGTAAAGGGAAACAATGCACCACTATCACAGATATTCTCCTGTGGAACATGAAGGAACAGTGTGTGAGAACAAGAAAGTGTGGGACATTAACATGAACTTTTGTTTGATATGCAAACCTAGTCAGGCCTATGTCTTGGCAAAGCTTTTTATGATTCTGGATTTTTGTTGTTGTTGTTCTTTTAAGCTGTTCAGATCATTTGTTAATCTTTGTCCTTTCTGATCACTATCTTAAATGGTGTTATAGATGGTATTATTAAAACATGATGAGATGCATTCTTTTTTTTTACCAAGGTTTTGTCAGTGACCAGTGGTTTGTCCAGGATTTCGGACTTTGCCATCAGTTCTTTTTACAAAACATGCAGTGTTTGAGAAAAAAGGGACTCTTTAGTTTTGCTTATTTAATCACAATCATTTCTAAACTTAAAATGATTCTTTGAGAAGCCCCTAGCAGATCAGGGCTCATAAGTCTGTGTAGGCTGCAAAAAGGGACTACAGTGTACAGTTTAGTATTTTCTTTGAGTTCCATTTGAATACTGTTTTTGTCTTATTTAATTTCCTATTTACATAAAATTTTATTTATGCCTTAAATTATGAACAATAACAAGAGACAATCTTGCATTTTACTGGCATTAAAAATGGGAAATGGGAAACACTCAATGAAAGCAAAGCCAGTCATGAATAAATAAAGATTTTGCATTTTATGTGATTATTTATTTATTTTTTCACTGTTGATTTTCAGGTTCTGATGGCTGTTGTATGAACTCTGTTTGTGGAATATTAAAAGCCAAACTGTAAGGATTAAAGTGGATTTTTCTGAAGTGTCAATTTAATTTTAAATTTAATTATTTTTAACTAGTTTGTATATATGAAACTCAAGTTATGAATTCCCAGCTAACTGTATGTCTTTATAATTAAATTAAGTGAAATTCAGTTCCCTGTTGTATTTTCATTCTTTATAGCACTATAATATTTTCCACATGTCTCTACAAGAAAATAGACAATGACAAAAATAGGTGTATTATTTGTGATTTGATGCTTTCTTTAGTTACTGTTTGTGTGGTGCCTAACAGCCTAACATTCAGGATACGAGACTGATTTTTGTATTTCTGTAACCTCTATTAGCTAGGTTAACAGTGGTTAAAAAGTGGTTTAGAGTAATTAATGAGCAGCCAAAATGAGCATTAGTATTTTTGCATCTTTTTATTTTTGATTTTTCTGTTTCTTTGTTTGAACTAAGTAGGGTTACATTAGGATCACAATTGATCAGGAATGATCAGGAATACATTATCATATTAGCTGTACTATATTTTGGAATAGTAAAATCATTTATAAACATATTAAGGCTCCATAATAATAGATAACCTTTCAGAAATGAACAAAGTATATGAAAAAAATATGCTTACTACATAGTATGAGCCTTATTCTTCTTCAAGTATCATACTTAAATCATGATGATGATGATGACGATGATTATTATTATTATTATTATTATTATTATTATTATTATTATTATTTACTACGCCAACTGCGATCACATTTATGAGTGCTTATCTTTTAGTTTTATTTCCTCTCTTTGGAATTCCCCAGTCAGTCTTTCCTCAACTCTGTTTTTCTTTTCTTTCTTTTTTCCAGTGCACCCCTCCCTATCTCCACTCCTCTTCTTTTAGCCCTGTCCCACTCTGGCCTGTCATCCTCTGCGATCTTATGACTGAACAAATGCTTTAATTAGTTCTCGCAGCCCAAACAAAGCAGGGCTCTCAGTTGACACAATGTGTCTCACAGAGCGCCACTGAAGGTCTGTCGAAGAAAATTAAACCTCCCCCGCTGTCTGCGTACACCAATTACCCCCACCAACCCTGCTACTGGACAATTACTCCACAGCACTGCTACAGGCTGGGCAGCGGAAGAGACTACAGAAGAGAAGAGAGAAGATGGGAGGAGGAGGGAGGAGGGGGAAGCTGGGTCACTATACTGTTTACAGAATTGTGGGTTGCCCATGTGGCAGTGAGCTAGCAACGGACTTCAAAAGCCAAATACAAAATTTTCTTGCAGGAATCCAAATACAGGGAGCACTGTAGCAACTCAGTGGAATCTTGGGATAAAGTAATCAACCTTTCTTTTTTAATGAGTTGCTGCACAATGCTTCTGAAAAGTTATCCCCCACTGAGTCTGGAAAGATAGCCTAAATCTAATTTATCAAAGCCTTTGCTGACATTTTTGAACATGTGTTGATGTGATTAGTGATTGAGCATGTCAGAAAAACCAACCAGTTGGATGCTGTCGTACCCTTTGATCCCGTATGAGTTTATGTGTGTTAAATTCTATAGTAAATCACAACTTATAAGGTTTAAATTCTAAGACTACCACATGCAGAGTACCCTAACACACACACACACACACACACACACACACACACACACACACACACACACACACACACACACACACACACANTCTGTTCTTGTGACAGTGTGCTTCCCTCCCGCACCTCTTCTCCTCTCTTCCCCTGGCTGTATGGTTCTAATTTACTGACTCTAATGAGCTGGAGTTGAGGTCAGCTGGTCCCGGGGCCGAGTCTGTCATCAAGGTCTGACATGTTTATGGAGGTCTGAAGTGGGCGTGTGGTCGAGTCCACAGCTTTTAAGACCCAGGCAGAGGGTTTGGGTGGGGTGTGCACGCGCGTGCGTGTGTGTATGTGTCAGTTGGGGGATATGGGGGGTAGGGGAGGGTCCGTGGCTTTTGACTCCAGCATGACTATTATTTTTGTCTTTTTATACTACCCTGTGGTGGTGGTAACCTGGTTTTATTTTTAAAACTTTATGTTCACAGACTTAAAAAAATAGGAGAGAGCTGTGCCTCAAGTGAGGCAGTAAAAAGATAAATATACTTAGGGATGTGAGAGAACTCAGTGAAGATGGAGACAAGACAGTGGGCAAAAAAGAAAAGGCAAAAGAGAGGATCAAAAAAGATTCTCTGGTTTCAGTAAGGTTGTGCCTGAACCCTAGGCACAACCATTTCCCAAAACGTTCCTATAACAAAGCTTATTTGAACTCACTGAAACATGTGAATAGCCTCACTTTGCATTTACAGTGGGGAAGAGTGGGAACAATAGACCTTCCTTACCTATTGAGCTTGCAGGTGATAAATCCTCCTCATGCCCTGAAGAGAGGGAGTGATGCATGCCAACGGAAAAACTTAGGTGTGAGTGCAGGTAACCTTTGTCTTCAGGCTGTATTAGAGGAAGGGAGTGAAATTCTTGGTTGGGGTGGGGGGTGAGGATTGACTGGGGGGTTAACAAGTATCTGGTGGGGAAGAAATGAGAAATCGGTGACCTGAACAACTGCAAGAGGTCAGGAACGGTCACATGGTCACTGATGAAGAAAGAGGAAAGAGCATTTTCAACTCCACAAAAAGACATAAGATTGATCATCATTAGTCTATTTAAGTTAACTGCATTGGCAAGCGGGTGGTGCTTAGCAATACTTATCTAGGGTTTTCATAGCAGCCTTTATAGGCCTCTTTCTGTAACTGAGTTCCTTTCTGCTCTGAAATGTATCAAACACACCACTAAATGGACCAATTCTGTTTATAGGAACTGTGGGCAGGCTGTGGCAGGCTCCATATCCCTGTAAAAAGATAATATGTTCCCTATTAAATGTCCCCCGGATGACAAATTGCTTCCAGGAAAAAAAAGTGGAAGCTAAGGAAATGAGCTGTGACAATTCAAAATAGACATCCTCTTCTTAATTCCTTAAATTCACAATTCTGCTCTTTACTGACTATAAAATACAGAATAGCAGAACATAGTGCTTAGTGGCTAAAGAGATAAGAGGTGACATGGAGTTAAGGAGTGTTTGTACCGTAGTATGCTGTCATCATGATGAAGTGCCAAAGATTATCATCCTTATGTTAACATGAAATGCATTTGGTATGACGTTTTTCAGGTAAATACGGCCTAAAATAATAAAAATTAAAAGCGAGAAACTGTATTTAAGCCTTGCGCCCTCAACTAAATGTAGGCTATTAAAAAATGAGAAAATAAAAACAAATCGGTTAATTTTCTCAGCTCTGACTGTCTGTACGGTAGCAAAAGTGGAATTTAAAACATAAAGAAGAAGAAAAAAGTTCAGTGGAATATAGCCTACAGAAGCAGAAGCAACTAAAATGAGAATAGGATTTACTGAAAAACGTGGAATGGGAATTAGAGAGAGAGAGAGAGAGAGAGAGAGAGAGAGAGAGAGAGAGAGAGAGAGAGAGAGAGAGAGAGAGATGTTAAAAGTGAGTGATTTGAGTTGGGCTTCCAGAGGGCTGGCAGGGTTCTGGCGGAGGAGTGTGGTGGTTCAGAAGTCCTCCAGAAAGAGGCGCCAGTGTGTCCGGCGGGGGCTCTGACCATGAGTCGCTCTCCCCCTCTTCCTCCCCCCAACAGTCACGGCCACAACACCCCCAAACCAAGCTATTGGCAGACACCGGGCTACTGCCACTCCATGCTTCTTTAATATCCTGCCCAAATTGAAATATCTTTGTGGGTGAGTACAAACACACGCATACACACCACATACACATGCACTCATGCATCCACACACACACACAAATTTGCTACTATGAGCACACACTGACGCACACAAACAAACAACCATAGTTACACGTGTTCACCACTGAAAATAAATATATAACCTAACATCATTTTATTCTCTTATTTGCTGCCAAAAATAGTTTAAAGAACCCCTCACAGTCTTGTGCATGATGTGTAGTAATGGGAAGAGGAAAAATGTCTTACGCTGCACAAAACCCACTGGTGCTCCTAATAAAGAGAGGGAGCCTCAACTCAGACAGCTGACATGGTCGATGTGCACTGTAGCACTGAACAAGAAACCACAATCTTTGTGTTTATTTTAAATACTTTTCCCCCCTTGGAGTAAAAGGAATATGCAGCATAAACTCCAGTGATGGATTAACACCTCCAGTCTTGGACACATGTGAATAGTTTATAAAATGTTAATTCACATTAAAACATAGTTCTGAAAATTACAAACAATAAGATATAGCTATCTTGTGCATTTCTTGACCTGTTGGATCTTCTTTGGTGGAGAAACATGCTTTTTATTAATGACTATTTTTGCCCATGCATTTTTTTTTATTTGATGCTCTAAACCTATAGGAAGCCAGTTCACATGTGATGAGTTGTCCAGTCATTTCAAATAAACATCTTTTAAAGAGTTTAATTAGGATATTTTATGGTTTTAGATGATGTTTGTAAATGAAATGCTCATTGTGTTGTGCTTATTGTGTTGTGCTCATTGTATTGAGTGTTCTGATGCTAAAACAGAAATCATTATATATTTATATATATACTAAAAACCGCTCTACTTTAAAACTAATTCCTGTGTCCAGGAATCTACCAATGCATGGTGCAGCTCTTACAGAAGAATCACATGCATTTCGCATTTTTAAGTATGTGAAAGTAAATTAATCATGTGGGGAAATCAGATGGGAAAATTAAAACAAATGCCACATAAAAAGTTAACATATATAAAAAAAATTATATGGAAACAAAAAAAATTGCATGTAATAATAATAATAAAAAAACTATAGTCCAGTATATGTGGGGAAAAAAAGCATGAAACCCATTGTGTGCCCTACATGTGAACCACAAGTGTACATTTTGCACATTTTATGCACATGTGAAGTTCATATGACTTAAAAGTGTGTATCTAGATAGAATAACGAGATTCACGAAATGGTACAAATACATACAACTGTATGTAGCCTATGAATATATGGATGGATGTGCAGATGCATGTATTTATGTATTTGTGTGTGTGTGTGTGTGTGTGTGTGTGTGTGTATGTACCTATGAATCCTATGAATTTATGTTTGTATATGTATGTACGTGTGTGTGTATGCATTTGTGTGTGTATGTGTGAGTGTGTGTGTGTATGTGTCTGCTGTAACTTTTAATGGGCTTTTATTTGGACTCGTTTATCCTGTTTGTGACTCTTCATAGTAATCAGCTGTGTTCTGCAGGGCTGCTGCAATTAACCCGGCGCACGGAGCTCGACCCGCGTTTAGCGCGAGCACATAATGACTCTGATCATTACAGAGTGATTGTCTCAGGGACGAGAAATCCCTTAAACAGGCTCCTGGGTTTTGGAGCCGGCGAGCTGCACTCCATCTTCCCCGAGAGCCACCAACCGCCAGTGCCGCCAAAAATAACACGCCGGTAGCGCCACTCCAGTCCGCGCCTCACCGCAGAGCAGCCCGCCGCGAGAGCCCGGATCAAAACACACACAAAAAAGGAAACACAGCGGCTCGGGGAGCGGGGAGCGGGGGTGGAAGGAAAAAATTGTTCATATAACTTTACTCCATTTCTTATAAGATACCCAGAATCTGCTGATGATTTTGGCTTCAGCTCGAAGCCGCAGAATCGAATCTACAGACGAGGGCCAAGTCAAGAGGAAACAAACGATGCTCGCGCTCGTGTGTGTGTGTGTGTGTGTGTGTAGCTTTGAATGGAGAGCTGATGAAATATCCTGCCCAAAGCGGTGGCTCTAAGAGCAAGTCATTCAGCAGTGGCAGCTACATTCATAATTCCCAAAAGGCACTGAGTGTTTTCACCAAGTCATCAGATTGAAGGCATTAGTATGACAGAGTAAATGGTGCACACTGGGGTACAGGAACAGGCCACTGCGGCCTACAGAAACAACAGGACTTAAGTATACACAGTGGTACCTGGGTGCTCTGGTGCTTATGCAATGAGAAGACAGCATTAAAATGTAAAGAATGTGGACTGGGATTCGTTACTGCACACTACAGCTGAAGTGCAGATAAAAATGATCCACCGTTTTATGAACGTGTAATGCAGTGCGAAATAATTTAATATGAAACCCATACTGACATTAAATATGCTATCAGAAATCAATAGTGTAAGGTGGTGGATAAAGTTGTAATTCTAATATGGAGCAATTGTTCTTATTTAAATACAGTGCCCTCTAGAATTATTCATGAAAATTATATATATATATATATATATATATATATATATATATATATATATATATATATATATATAACAGTAATACATGCAATAAGTGATATTTTAAGCTCAAACATGCAGGGGCATTGTGTTTTTATTTCAAAGGAAAAAAGTTATTTATTTATTTTAAGTGGTACAATTATTTCTACAAAACACCTGTTTCAAAATTATCAGTACTCTTATAATTAATATCTTGTGATACCTGCCATAGAGAGAATAACAGCACTTAGTCATTTCCTCTAATATAAAAAGGTAGAAACTTGTCAAGGGATCTTGGTCCACTCCTCCATGCAGTCCATCTTAAGCTCCTTTATATACACAGATCTCTTTTTCAGCAGGGTTCAAGTCCGGTGACTGAGATGGTCACTGCAAAATATTGATTTTGTGTTTCTTTAATTATCCTGTGTTGACGTGGAAGTATGTTTGGCTCAACATCTTGTTAAAATCTCTATATTTGGCCAAGTCTGAACCTCTTGGCAGAGACAACCAGGTTTTGGGCTGAATATCCTGGCATTTACTAGAATTCATGCTGCTTGTTGTCATAAAAGTTGATTTTAAAACTGACAACCATAAAATGTACTAAACTATGCAATTCTAAAATTGCCATCTTTGGATTATTTGTATCCATAACCTGATTTATGCAGGACAACAACCATCTGTGTCTTTTGTCAAAAATGTTGTAAAGGGATTATACATATGTGCAAACTCATATTTACACTCCAGGGAAAAAGGGCATGGTTAAATGGAACAATAGAATTCTTGAAAGCAAATTGGGGGAAAAGTTCAAGAATGAAGTTCATTAATTTGTTTTTATTCAAAATATTCCTTAGACATGTCAATAATTTTGGCTCATATACTCACTATCCACTTTATTAGGAACACCAGTACACCTGATCATTCATAATCCAATCAGCCAATCATGTGGCAGCAGCACAATGCATAAAATCATACAGATACATCTTAAGAGCTTCAGTTAATGTTCACATCAAAAATCAGAATGGTGGAAAATGTGATTTCAGTGACTTTGACCATGCTGATGGTGCCAGACAGGCTGGTTTGAGTTTTTCAGAAACTGCTAATCACCTGGGATTTCCATCCGCAACACTCTCTACAGCTTACACAGAATGCTGCAAAAAAGAAAAGAAAAAAAAGAAAGAAATAAAATCCAGTGAGAGGCAATTCAGTGGGTTTGAAATGCCTTTCTGATGAGAGAGGTCAGAGGAGAATGGCCAGACTGGTTTGAGCTGACAGAAAGGCTACAGTATCTCAGATGACTGCTCTGTACAATTGTGGTGAGCAGAAAAAACATCCCAGAATGCACTTTGAAACTTGACGCGGGATGGGTGAACCTGTACCCAGTGTCACTGTCACTAAGAACACATGTTTTTCCCCATTCCGATGTCTGTGAACATCAACTGAAGCTCTTGACCTGTATCTGCCTGATTTTATGCAATCCGCTGCTGAAACATGATTGACCCACTGGATAATTGCATGAATGTGCAGGTGTACAGGTGTTCCTACTAAAGTGGATGGTGATTGTGCATTTTTGAGAGATAATTTGCAATTTGCGAGCAAAAATAAATTTTTCCTGTTTCAGTGAAAAAATTAATTATTATGTGTAATTTTAATTTTAATACAATAATTCTTGCTCATTTTTATGAACGGTGCCTGGACATACTGGAATTTGTTATAAGTGTCCTCCGTTGTGCCATATTTGAATGACATTATTTATCAGCCATCTTGAAGTAAACACTAAAATAAAGTATACTGACATATTTTGATAACATATTTCTGTCCATTTAAATCAGTTTAACATAATAGGTACATTGCTTCATTACACAGACCATAAACTATAATAAATAATACCAAGGACATCAGTGAATAGTAGTGGATTGCTGCACCCTTTCTGGCTTTTTGCATATTTTTACATATAACATCCATATTTTGTCTAATAGATTGTATTCTATTCTATTTTTCTATTTTATTCATTATATTCTGCTTTTATTATATTCGGTTTTTATTATATTATATTTATTTTTATTAGGTATCACTGTTACACTGTGGGACGAGGCACTACTGAAAAACATTTCACTACATTAATACATCACATGTATGTAATGTATGTGGCAAATAAAGAACCAGAACCTTGAACCTTTGAATA
>CM074946.1:9836873-9853968 GCA_037577455.1 Pangasius macronema
GCAGCCACATACACGGCACAGTGCCATCTACTGTAGGGGAATGGAAAATGCAATCATCTTCAGCAATAAAATTTGGTCAGCGTCACGGTAGTCTCACAAGTCAGACCATTAGTTAACCATTATGTGGCATGTTTTCAAGGGGTGTAGAAAAACTGGGGAACCTCTAGGAAACCCACAGAGGCCCATAAGGAATATAAAGACTCTTATAAAGAAACCAGAAAATGACTGGTTGAATTTGAGCACTGAAATGAACAACCTTTTGATTTTTGAATATGTGAAACTTAAAGTGCACAATGAAGTGATTTTATTCTCATAACATCTCTGTACTGATCAATTGTGAGTCACAAATCCTTAAGCTGTGTCCCAAACTGCTCGATGCTGTACTAGATACTTACTATTTATGCACACAACTTCGTGTGCATTGTGCAGTTTGAGACCAGCCTTGAAGTCTATCTAAACAAGCAGCCATGCTGTTAAAGTGCACAGTGGAGGAAGAGCACACCACAGTGTTCTTCCACAAGTAGCTTGCAGTAATATTTTTCTACTAGAGAGAGTAAAATCCACAATTTTATATCCTTTAGCTAATAAAGTTTGTAAAATAAATTTGTTCCACTTATACGTTCTACTATATGGATTACTGTTACGTCAACAATGGAATCTTTGTTGCTTTCCACTCCTAGTAACACAGAACGGCCTACAAACATGGCCGTCAATTGCAACTCTCAGAACTCCTGCTTCATGTAAAGATTTCATGCTTCAATGCTCCTTGTATTTCTCCAGTCAAGAGGGAGTGACTAAGAAAACCAAAAATCACCCAGTTCATCAATCTGCACACTGATAAGGCACTCACCTGGGCCCAAAGAAGAGAGTACACCACCTCCTATGACCATTTCCTAAAGCTTTTTCTGCAAGATTTCGACCATTCTCCAGAAGGAAAATAAGTGGAAGAGCAATTCCTCATGCTCAGACAAGGTAACCAGAGAGCCTCTGAGTTCGCATTAACGTTCCGCACCCTAGCATCTGCCAGCAGATAGAACGAGCCAGCACTCAAAGTGGCATATCATCAGAACCAGCTGGGTAAACCACAGCTAACGTCCATCAAGAAAATTG
This sequence comes from Pangasius macronema, assembly GCA_037577455.1. Classification (NCBI taxonomy): domain Eukaryota; kingdom Metazoa; phylum Chordata; class Actinopteri; order Siluriformes; family Pangasiidae; genus Pangasius; species Pangasius macronema. The sequence goes on from CM074946.1 coordinate 9,837,984, forward strand.
AGCAGACCAGACCTCTCACTCCAACATGGTGAAATACATAGAGGTCTGGTCTGCTCAATTTTCTTCACAGAAGTTAGCTGTAGTTTACCCTGCTGGTTCTTTAGTAGGTGGACGAGATGGATGGATAGGTTGATGAGAGAGTTAAGGGATGCTTGGTCATGCTTAATTGAGAATATCTTTGTTCAAACTCTGATGATATGCCACTTTGAGTGCCAGTTCGTTCTAGCTGCTGGCAGGTAATAGGGTGTGGAACATTAATGTGGTTTTTCTATCGTTTCAGCACTGACTGATTCAGGAGCAGCTGGCAACTTCATAGACAGCTCTTTCATCATGAAACTAAACCTGCCAACCCAACCATGCCAAAATCCCCTGCATATCAAAGCCCTTTGACGAAGGAACTTCCCATCATGCTGGGGTTCCCCTGGATGCATACCCACGACCCACAGGTCTCCTGGTTCAAGCAAGAAATCCTCCACTGGTTCCTACATTGCTTCAACCACTGTTGGCAGGCCCCTTCACTCTTTATGGCATTAACTTCAGTTGAGAGCCAACTGTAACACTGAAATACCTCCAGAGTCAAGGAAGCCTTTAGCGAGGCCAAGGCTACCGGCCTCCCTCCTCTTCGACCATATGACTGTGCCATTGAGTTCATGAATCGTGCTATGCCTTCCCTTAATCGTATTTATCCTCTCTCAGCCAAGGGGACCCAAGCTATGGATGATTACATTACGGAGGCCTTGAACAAGGATATATTTGTCCTTCCACCTCACCAGCATTGGCAGGCTTTTTCTTTGTGGAAAAGAGAAGGACTCTGACCATGTATTGATTATTGTGAATTAAACCAGGTCACGGTCAAGTACCGTTACCCGCTGCCCTTAGCTGCCCTAGCAGCACTGGAACAACTCAGAGAGGCTAAGATCTTCACTAAGCTAGATTTGGGCAGTGCATATAATTTCGTCAGGGCCTGTGAGGGGGATGAGTGGAAAACAGCCTTCAGCACTACCTCTGGCCACTTCAAGTACTGACTTAAGAAAAGGCCCAAGAAACTACAGTGGAACTCCTCAGCTGACCAAGCATTCCAATGCCTCAAAGAAGCTTTCACATCAGTCCCAATCCTGAAATACCCAAGTCCTTCATCACGGAAGTGGATGCTTCAGAAACCAAAGGTTTGGAGAGAAACCAGAGGCCAGAGGCATTCTTTTCCAAGAAGCTGTCCCCGGCTGAACGTAATTACAACATCATAAACCGAGAACTCCTGGCAGTTAAACTAGCCTTGGAGAAGTGAAGTGTGGCCAAGTATGGTGACCCATACTCAGAATTTGGGCTGTGCATTTAACCCATCCAAGTGCACACACAGTAGTGAACACACACCTGGAGCAGTGAGCAGCCTTTTTTGCTGCAGCGCCCGGGGAGCAGTTGGGGGATCGGTGCCTTGCTCAAGGGTCTCACCTCAGTCATGGTTTTGAGGGTGGAAGAGGTCGCTGGTCATTCAATCCCTCTACCTACAATCCCTGCCAGCCAGAGACTCAAACCCGCGACCTTCAGGTTCACCTTTGGGTTGCAAATCCAACTCTCTAACCATTAGGCCATGACTGGAAAAGTGGCGTCACTGGATGAAGGGGCCCAATAACTGTGCATGATATACACCGACCATAAAAATCTCATTTACAGCATTTGGCAGACACCCTTATCCCAAGCAACTTACAATTATCTCATTTATACAACTGAGCATTAAGGGTCTTGCTCAAGGGCCTAGTGGTGGCAGCTTAGTGATGCTGGGATTTGAACTCTCAATCTTTTGATCAGCCGTCCAACATCTTAACCACTGAGCTACCCCTTCCAAAGCTGGAATACATCAAGACAGCCAAGAGACTCAACTCATGACAGGCAAGGTGGGCCTTGTTCTTTTCTAGGTTTGAGTTCACCCTCTCCTACCACACAGGATCTAGGAATACAAAAGCTGACTCCTTCTCACACCTAGATTCGGCCAGAACACTGAATCTTGCCACAAGCCTGTTTTTTGGGAACTTTAACCTGGGAGTTTGACAAGGAGCTTGAGAACACCCTAGGCCAGAGAATCCCCAGTCAGTGTCCCGTAGAAAAGAAATATATGCTCCCACTTTTGAGGAGCAAACTACCTCACACCTCAACTGCTACCAGACAGCCGGGCACCCACAAAACACACCAACTTCTCCAGCAGGTGTACAGGTGGCCCGACATTGGTGGGCCCACATCCCACAACAACCACAATCTCACATTGCAATAGACATTGTCACTAATTTACCTCATTCCCAAGGCAACACAGTCATCATGGTGGTCACTGACCGGTTCTCCAAATCACCATCTCCACCACCTCACAGTTACCTTTGTTAGTATCTTAGGGTGAGACAAATTATTGCATCATGAAAAACTTGGTGGTTGTGAGTATGTTAAATAAAACTGAAAAATCTTTTTTGATAAAATACCACATACCATTTTGAAAAATAAAAAGTAAATAAAATGATGAAAGTACTCATAAAATACTGAAGCTGTAATCATTTAGCAATTACTTAAATATATAATGAATATACATATTATAACATTACTACACAAAAGACACTTAACATTGCGACACAAAACAGTCTGTGTGTGGCTACAAAAAGGGGCTATAACAAAATGACTATTAACAAATTGGGCTACAACAACAAAAAAATATTTATTGTAATTACATTTAAAACAGCTTAAGAGTTTGGTAGACTGACATTTCATAAGACAGATACAGCATTTTATGCTGCCCCACCTACACATTCATGTAATTATGTAATCAGCAAATTGTGTGGCAGCAGTGCAATGCATTAAATAATGCAGATAGAGGCCTTCAGTTAATGTTCATATCAACCATTAGAATGGGGGAAAATGTGTGATTTCGACTGTGGCCAGATGGAGTCTTTCTATAACTGCTGATCTCCTGCAATTTCATACACAACAGTCTCTAGAGTTTATTCAGACTGGTGCAATAAAGAAAAAACATCCACTGAGTAGCAGTGCAGTTGACGGAAACCCTTGTTGATGAGAGAGGTCAATGGAGAATGGCCAGACAGTTTTGATCTGACAGAAAGGCTAAGTAACTCAGATAACCGCTCTGTACAATTGTGGTGAGCAGAAAAGCATCTCAGAATGAACAACACATTTACCCTTGAAACAGATGGGCTACAACAGCAGAAGACCACATCGGGTTTCACTTCTGTCAGCCAGGAACAGACAGCTGGGGCGGCATTGGGCACAGGCTCACCAAAACAGGACAGAAGACTGGAAAAGCATAGCCTGGTCTGATAAATCTTGATTTTTTTGCTGAGGCACAAAGATGTTAGGGTCAGAATTTGGTGCCAACAGCATGAATCCATGGACCCAACCTGCCTTGTGTCAACAGTCCAGGCTGGTGGAGGTGGTGTAATAGTGTGCGGAATGTTTTCTTGGCACACTGTGGGTCCATTAATACCAATCAATCATCAATTGAATGCCACAGACTATTTGAGTATTGTTGCTGACCATGTATGTCCTTTCATGGCCACAATTTGCTCATCTTCTAATGGCTACTTACAGCATGATAATGCACCATGTCACAAAGCAAAACTCATCTCAAAGTGGTTTCATGAACATGACAATGAGTTCAATGGGTTTTCCCAGTCCCCAGATCTGAATCCAGTAGAACACCTTTGGGATGTGGTAGAACGGGAGATTTGCAGCATGAAAGTGCCCTTGAAAAATCGGCAGGAATTGCGTGATGCAGTCATGTCAACGTGGACCAGAATCTCAAAGGGATGTTTCCAACATCTTGTTGAATCTATGTCAGAAAGAATTGAGGCTGTTTGGAGAGCAAAGGGAGGCCCTACCCAGTATTAGTATAGTGTTCCTAATAAAGGGCTTAGTGAGTGTATGTGTCATAAACATGTGGAATATACTAGTCATGACAATTTTATAACCTTATGCAAAAAAAAAAACTCTAACCAAAGCATGTCATTTTTCTTTCCCATATCAAAATTTTTGAGATCAAATTCAGTAACATTTTTGTGCCATTTCACCCACATCAGCACAGTATGTTAATTTCACTTCACTTTCAGTAACCACTTTATCCCAGTTAGTTAGTATCAATTCAATTCTATGCTATTTTATTTATACAGTACTTTTAACAATGGACTGCTACCAAGCTGCTTTACAGAAATACGGATATAGATTTAAATTTGGATCCCTAATGAGCAAGCCAGGGGTGGCAGTGGCAGGGAAAAAACTCCCTGAAGCAGGATATGGAAGAAACCTTCTTAAAAGGGACTCAAAAGGGAACCCATCCTCTTCTGGGTGACACTGAATACTGCGATTATGAGTCATTACGCTTTCACAACTATAAAGTCAGACAGTACTACTGAGTGTGTTGAAAGGATCTTCATTATGAACATCAAGGTCTTTTTTGATTTCATTTGTTTTTATTAGAGTGTCATGCACACAAACACAAAGCATGCACACAAACTCCACAAAGACAGTAACCCTATCGAACCAAGGATGCTGGAGTTGTGAGGTGACAATGCTATGCATTCTACCACTGTGATGCACTATGCATTAATTTATGATCACAAAAATTGCAGCAGAGTGCAAACAGGAAAAAAAAATTGGCTTGCACCTAACCAAAATGGCAACATGCAACAAAAGTAGAACCCACCATGTGCTTGCATTAAACACATGGCCACACATGGAAACCACCCCTCTGATGATGACAGACAAATCAAATTGTTTCATGACAACAATATCTGTCCCAGGTGGTAGCATCACAGCTCCAGCATCCCCGTTTTGATCCTGAGCTGGGGTTACTTTCTGTATTTAGTCTGTGTTCATGCAGTCTATGTGAGTTTCTTTTGGGTATCCCTGGGATAGGCTCACAGAGACCTGGACTTGCAGAGACCTTGACTAGGTTACCGAAAGTGTCCCACTTTACATGATATCCCACATTACCTGAGTCCACTATAAACCTAAACTAAACCTACACTATTCTGGAGCACCTGGATCCAAATTTATGGCTAATTATATAATTCTGCCTTGACACTGATTAAGATAAACGACTCACATGTGCACGTCCAGGGATTTTTGAAAGTTTTTGAATAAACACACACACACACACACACACACACACACACACACACACACACACACACAGATTCAAAGATGGAGCTTAAGGTAATAACCGACTAATAAGATTCATACATTTTTATGATAAAAATGATTATAATTAGTAGAGTTATTGTGTTATTATCTTGTGCATTATAACAATTTTATGACAATTATGTCCTCGGGTTACCGAAGAACTGTGCAGTTTGAATGAAGGCGTGGTGGTGAGCCCGCTAAAAGGTGCTGGATGAAACACTACGTCATCGCCTCTGATTTCTATGGCTAACTGCAGCAGTGGCGTCATCACGTTTCATTCCCATTGGTTAAGTGTAGTGTCGGTTATCTGCTGACCAATAGCTTTGTAGCCACAGAGCTGAGAGTTTAACCGAGTCCACCCAATCGCCGGAGAAGATAAACTGGAACGGATGAATATATTAGCAATATTAACACAGGAGAATCGCGCGTCTGTGTAGGACGTTATAATCTAGACTCTAAATATTGATATGCTGGATTATAAACATACACGTTGTGACATGACCGTATTTGGATTATATTGAGCTTAACAGTTATCTATTTATCTAAATATATGAGTTGGCTGAGCAGACTAGCGTGTTGATTTAGTGTTGTTTGTGTTTTTAATGCGGTCTCCTAACCCGGACTAAGTAATGTGTGTCGCTGTGAAACCCAGTCGGGCGTGAATGGGAATCCTGGGAAGCGGGATGGCACGGTGGTGGAGGATAGTGCTGATTGCTGTGCTGTGGGGTGAGTCTGATCTTATCTCTAACACTTTTATACACTTTTACTTTTATTCTGAATTTAACTCACAGGTCAGTGTCTACATGAGCACAGCGCTGGGAGAGTCTGATCTGATTGATTTATCTGACTGATTCACTTCAGCTCCAGATAACCCTCATTAAAAGTCATGTAACGTTAAATCTTTAATGGAAACCAAACATTCATCCGGAAGCAAACACATCAGTTCACTGCACTACCACAGGGAGTGTGTCGCTACACTCTAGCTGTGCTGGTTATACGAGTTATACTCAGATAACAAGATAAAAAGCCACATATGAGAAAGTCATATTAACATGGTTTTCTGTGTCACACCCCCCTAGTGGTTGCACGTTTAATTACGTCATGATCCGCTTAACAGCCCGACTGTACCTGTGTTCAGACGTATTCGCTCCAGTTTAGCCGATAAACTACACGAAGAGATTTGTCGGAGTACGAGTGGAGGGGAGGGAAAGCATGACCCAGCACTAGACATATTACACGTCATCACAGGCTCATTAGACACACACAAGACCACCAGTCTTGTTTTTCAAGTTATGGGCGTTTGTGTACCGCCTCCATCCGGCTAGCATGTAGTTAAAGTAGCAGGTTCACAGTGAGGTGCTCAGGTGCACAGAGACTGCATTTCCAAATAAGGCGATGCTGCTAATGACAGCGTGTGAACAGAGCTCTGTATATATATATATGTGTGTGTGTGTGTGTGTGTGTGTGTGTGTCTCTAAACCTTTGGGCAAATGTTTGGGAAGTAGGCAAAAAGGGAAGTTTAATGAAAGGATTAGGGCATATTCAGACATTTGAATTTTATGTTTTAATGAAGTACAGGTGTGGAACTTCTTCTTTTTTTTTTTGGAAAATTTTCAAAACAATATGATAAAGTAGCATTTAAAAAAGGTTTAGCATTCCAGGAATGGCAGGATGTATGCTACGAGAGTGGACAAAACATCAAGTAGTATAGTCAAGTACATACTACATCAAGTAGTATAGTCATTTAATGTATTAATGTACATTGGTGAATTATTCGTCCCATTTAAAGACTGACACAAATAACATATTGTGCAGCTCTAGGTCTGACATAACTGAAGATGAGAACAGCACTAGTTACTACTTGCATAAAGCACTTTTGTTAGGAGGCACAGTCCATGCTTGTTTTTTGGGATAGGCTGCCAAGTGGGGTACTAAGCATCAAGTGAAATTGAGTAAACAAGTTCCAAGTCTTCAGAGTCAAGAAGTAGGCAAAGGGAAACTCCTAAATAATCCCCATTTTGGCTACAGTCGTAAATATACATATCCTTATTCCATATGTATCCTGTACATCTGGGGTACCTGGAGCAGAATATGTAAATACTTGAGCTTTACACAAACTTAAGATCTCAAGAAAGCTCTTAAGAAATATTATCAAATTGTTTTTCTAATGAGGTGCATTGATTCTTTACTGGTATCAGATGTCCCACAGTACCTGTATGCTTTTTAGCTGTTGGATTGTGAAAGTGTTTGACTTGCATTGTATTTCAGAATGGTTTGATAAAGGCCTACTCCACACACATGGGTAAATTTAAAATGCATTATTTTTGGTGTCTTTACATAATTTCTCCCACTTTAATTTTTGACACTGTTAACTTAAAACACATTCGTACAATCCACAGCATTTCCTGTATTCTATACAATGCAGAAAAATAGGAAATGAAAATACTTCAAACAGACACAACATGGCTCCTCCATCTTGGAACTGGGGAGATCACATGACAATCAACAGCTTTGTTAAAAAAGCAATGTTTATGATGGACAAAAGAGCCATTTGCAAATGAAAAAAGGGTATTCAAGTTTACACTTGTTGCTGTGGACTAGGCCTAAGTCTCACGTTGTAACTGATCCTGTTGTAGGTCTCTGTCAGGGTGTTTGTGGTTTGTGTGATAAACCAATATGTTTTATTTCTATTCCCTCTTATAGTGATTATGCAAAAATGCAATAATAATTTCTCTCTTTCTCTCTGTCTCTATCTTTCACTCCCACTCATTCACTCTATGTTCCCCCTTTATCTCAATCTGACAGAGTTCCAGAGCGTTGTGTGTCGTGAGGTGACTGTTCCACCAGGTCCACTGTACCGTGTAGCAGGGTTCCCCCTGTCTCTGCCCTGCACTGTTTCAGGGTTTGAAGGTTCAAGAACACAGGACTTTGAATGGTTCTTGTACCGTGAGAATGCAGAGGGAATGCAGATTGGAGTGGTGTCCACTAGAGATAGAGGCTTTCCCTATGCCCTTTTCCTGGAGCGAGTGAAATCAGGTGAGGTTCGGGTGGAGAGGGACTCAGGCAACAAAGCCAGATTGGTGATTCAGAGACTTCGGCCAGAAGATCAGGGACGTTATGAGTGTTACACACCAAGCACTGACTCAAAATACCAAGGCAGCTACAGTTCGTCTGTGGTCATAAAAGGTAGCTTACATGGATTCAAAATGGAACATACCGTATGCCTTTTATACTGCCTTTATTTTTTGTTGTTTAGTTGTTATATCTTACTGCATTTACTGTTTACAGTGATTCCAGACACGTTGCTAATAACCCACTCTCGCATTCTGAGTGGCCAGCCTGTCATAGAAGGGACAGAGCTTCAGCTGGTGTGCGCTGCTTCCATCCAGTCAGTGCAGCACACACATTTGTCTGTCACGTTCGGGATGCGAGGCAGCACAGGCTCTGGCTCTTTGGGCCACAATCTGAAGGAAATTATCTCGATCGACCGTGAGCTACGTGTAACCCCTGGACGGGGAGTTTCTTATGAGAAGAGGTACAATAATGGTGAGATATCTCTGGAGAAGAGGAGTGGAGATGAAGGAAGGGACCTTTACATTCTGAAGATAAGCATGCTGGCCTTGGAGGATGCTGGTTCGTATTTCTGCGAGGCAGCACAGTGGGTCTTGGACCCATCAGGCCAATGGGAACGCATCGCCCAGAGGACCATGGAACTGGGGAACCTGTCTGTGCAACCACTTGGTAAGATGTTGCAACACCTACCCTCTTGTTCTGATTTTCACTGAGAAATCTACTTTTCAGGTAGTGCTCAGAAAACCCAAGCAGTTTGGGTTTTGGGTTTTTACACTGCTGCTGTATATATTTAAAGCTGACTTTCCAATCACAGATTAAGGAAAGGTTACCAAGGGGGATGACATCATGAGGTTTGCACATTTTCCATTTTCCCAGTTTCAATATGATCCTAGTATGAGTGCTCTGAAATGATACTTCTATCCTGTCCTGTAACTGGGTAATATGTCAAGTCTGCTCCAATACCTGATCCAAGACAGTTTTCATTCAGAACAGTGTTTACCCTGATACTGATATTTGGTAACAGATTGGTGACTTCCTAGATGCCTTAATGTTTTATTGTCCTTTTGTATACAGTTTTAAGCACATACTTCTATTTCTTTATGTTGATAGCTAAAGCGTGTTTCATGGTAGACAGTAACTACATCCTCATACAGATTAAACCTGGCTTAGTACCATAATTCTCAAGTGGTATCTGTAAAAGCATAATAGCCATAGGGTCTGTGTCTTTTTAAAATTTGTCACTATAGTGGAAAGCCACTAGCATTATCAAAGTTATTACGTCTATGTCAAAAGGAATCTAATGACAATTTTTATAAAAATAGGTTCCGTGGGTGGAAAGGTCAGAACTGTTCTGAGGAGATCTGTGACTTTTTTTTAACAGTTAATAGGGTAACTGACTGCAGGTTCCCTGGTTTAAAGGACAAGTTAGTTAGGTAAAACTTTACTTATAATGTAAGTTTGGGGAAACTGTCATGCAGTGTATACAACTTGAAAGTAACATACGACTTCATGTATCTTTAAGGCCAAACCATTCACATGGTGGGATTGTTATAAAATCATTGCACCACTGAAAACACAACTTTGAAATGTCATTTATACCACTATCATGTTACCATGCAAAATGGCAAACATTTAAATAGTGAGCTTTGCTGTATAATACCCGTGTAATATTTGTTGTTTGCTGCAGCGGACACTCTGTCTGTGAGCACAGTGCCTGTGGGTGAGGTGGCACTGCAACCTGGGTCCCCTCTAAGCCTCACGTGTCTGGTGTCGGGTGCGGGTTCATGGAATCGCTCGGCTCTGCTGGTGCAGTGGTTGCGGCGTGGGCCAGCAGGTGGAGTGGAAGTGGAGGTGGCCCGCATGAGCCCCAATGGTGTGGTGAGCTGGGGCGATGATATCAGCAGCGAAGGGGGGGGCAGCATGGAGAAGGGGGCAGAGGGGAGATTTTCTCTGCGACGCTTCTCTGCCCATCCAGCTGATGCTGGACAATACCGCTGCGCTGTGAGTGTGTATGCTGGTCAGCTCAGTCCAGCACCATCCAGCCCTGCTACACTTACTCAGAGGTCTGAGGGTGTAATGGTCAGCCTCAAGACTAAAGGTGAGTGGCTATGAGCACAGATGTTTACTTTTTTATACTGATAATTACATTTACGGCATTTGGCAGATGCCCTTATCCAGAGCGACTTACAATTATCTAATTTATACAACTGAGCAGTTGAGGCTTAAGGGCCCTGCTCAAGGGCCCAGCAGTGGAAGCTTGGTGGTGCTGGGGTTTTAACTCTTAACCCGATCAGAAGTCCAGATAATATATGGTAATATGTAACAATTATGGTTTTAATGTTATACTAGTGTAGATGATGTACAAACATTGTTCCTTTTAGGCATGGCACATCTCTCAAAATGTTACAATTAGGGAAGCTTAGATTTACCGGGCAAACAAGCTTGGTGAAAATACAGAAAACTGTATTTCTATATTGGGCAATGTAGAAAATGTTTATGCATAAATGTTTGCATAAGCCATAGTGTCCCAAAAAAATTTGTAAATGCTGATCTTCTTTGTATTTGCATGTTTGTTGATAAATCACCCGTAAATTACTGGGAATGTGCATGCCACAGCTGATTTGTGTTTGATACCCACAAAACTCCATAAAAAGTCCACAGAGTGGAAACAGAAAAAAGAAAAAATTCTCTTAGGCAGAAGTTGAAGTGCTTTTGACTCATGTCTACAAGAGCTAAAAAATATTATTTAGCAGCATCCAGCAGAGTAACAGCACCTGAAAAGGCCAAAATATTTAGAGAAATTATGAAGGTGAATTGGGTATCGTCTATCCAGCACAGTATAAGTGCAGTCAAAAGAAAATAATTTGACACAAATACTGAGTAAAAAAAAGTATTACTTCTAATTGACAGAGTTTCTTTGAGACTGGGAGAGGCCAAACCATGACAAAGCTTTTTAAGATTGACCAGATTCCGTGGCAAGTACAACTCCTGGCAAAAATTACCACACTTAGAGGATGTTCACCCAGCTTTTTTACTTTATAGCAAACAAACGAATCACAGATATGACACAAAAAGGTTTTGTTCAATAGCTTAACATTCTGGTTTGTGAAACATATATCAAAAAAATTCACTGACATTTTTTTTTATTAATGGCATGTCATTTTTCCAAATCAAGTAGAGGAAATAATTATGGAATCACTCAATGATGAGGAAAAAATTATGGAATCATCTTTTAAATTCCATTTCTAAAACAAATGCGGGGACACGTCTAAACATGCTAATTAGTCAGCAGTTAAAAGGGAGTGCTTTAAATCTTTAAATCTTTAAATATCTGTTGCCTCCTATTTGCACCGCTTTTATTTACACACAAATCTGTTCATATCCAGTTGGATAAATGAGACCCATTGTTTTTATGAGCCACTTAAGGATAAAAGTGATCATCTTATCAATTGTTTCAATTAAATAACATATACAGATGTATGCAGAAAACATTTACATTTATTTACATTTACTTATTGGGCTGAAAAGCATTATACTGAGTTGTGAGTATGGCATAGCATTTCTCATATCATTCTTCTGCTATAGCATACTCTAAAGGCTGGTTACAAATGTGGAGCCTAAGTTTAAAATGCTGATTCTCCCTGTGTTGGCACAGAGGTGAGCGTACTGGCAGTCGTCGAGTTATCACGTTGGCCACTCCTGAAACGTGGAAGCACCATCACCTTGCTCTGTAATGTCTCTGTGGTGACCAAAGGCCCCACTCAGGTAGAAGTGCAGTGGTGGCACAAGAAGCTGGATGGGAAAGAAGACATGCCCCTATTGCATGCCAAAGGCAGTATCCTCGCAAAACTGACCTATGATGGAATGTCTCGTATCTACAGTAATGGAAGTGAATTGAGCGTTGACCGTATTTCTGCTGGAACCTACAGACTACGTATCTTTTCAGCACATGAGGATGACCAAGGAGATTACCTATGTCAGGCAGAAGTATTGGCCCAGGACCCCCATGGAGGCTGGTACAATACAGGTGCCAGGGCAGAGTCAGCCATGGCACACGTATATTTATATGCACGAGGTAAATTTGAGGAAGTACATTTTCAAAGGAAGAAACAGACCATGTCATATTGTGGCTTTGTTTGTGTCTCTCCTTTCCCTTTCTTTCTGCTTTTATACGTTTTACTAAAAACTAAAGTTTTAGTTTAGTTTTTCTGGTAGTTTAGCTGTTTCCTAACCACTGTGGGTAAATATATATGTAAGTCTGTATATGTATATGTATGTGTGTGTGTGTGTGTGTGTGTGTGTGTGTGTGTGTGTAATGTGAGAATATTTACATCTAGCAAGGGCACTCATCAGACTGTTAAGACTGTTACTATTAAGCCTTTATTAGAGTGAGAGAGAGAAACCTTATTAAAGTAAGAGATTATAGAAAATCTTATCTATTTGCTTTGATTAATTTTGGTGCATACCTAAAGTTGCCTGCAACAGTAATCCACTGAATTAGTTTGGTGAGCAACACTGGTATGCTATTGTTTATAAATGTTTGCCAATAAGAGACAGTCTGAACTGCTGAACTACTATATAAGGATCTGTTGTCTGCATTCATTTCTCTCTCTTTTTGTCCAGTTACTGACCTTCTCCTTATACCACTGGTGGTTGGTGTCTCCTCTGCCCTGTTTGTGGGAGTGGTCATCATTGCCATGGTAACATGCTGCTTCATGAAGCGACTTGCCAGGCAGCGCTCCCAGATAAGGAAGTAGGAAACTGTCTGGCTTCCCTACAACAATTACTGGCAGGCCAATGAAGAAACTGTCTGGATTAAAAATATAAATATAACTAAGAGTGTACTTGATGGAGGAATTAAGTATACTGACTTCTTTTGGCATGTTTGTGAGAGACAGCTCTGATTGTTGGATTGAATTATTAATTCAAAGTGTGCCAACAAGTACATTCTTTTCTTTGAAGTCACAGTTAGCCTAATTGTGTTGAGTATAACATTTAAACTGTCAGCATCCAATACTTGTCAGCTGCCTAAAGTGGCTTTTTTGTTTGTTTCAAAGGATGGACCATTTTTTTGTCCTTTTTTTTTTTTTTTATAAATGTGATGTAATGTTTAACAAAATCTGGTTTTAGTACAAGAAACTATATATAGTGTTCCTATATAGCATGCCATAAATGTTGTACCATTCTTTTTATGGTATTTATGAAACAAACTAAGCAAAATGTTGCACTGACCTCTGAAGAGTTAAAGACAAGCCATCCCTGGTACTTATACACTCACAGCCCACACACAGTTCATGCACTCTGTACTGTAATTAAGCAAACCCTTGATGATAGGAATTAGTTCACAGTGGGTGGAATAAGCTAAACACTGTGTGTAGCATCCCAGCAATTTAGAAATCAACTTGGAGCCACTGAATGAATAGAACCATGCCACTATAGTAGTAGTGAGTCATATACTGAATTAAACTAGCAGTGAAACTACACACTGTATAATAAATTCACTTACTCGAAAGAAACTTGACCACCTTATAAAAAGTGAAAATGCTGATAAATATGATTTATATATTCTACTGCTGAAAGGCTGATGGGTGCTCCCCTTACACTGCATTAAAGCAGTACTTGTATGTAACATCAACAGTCAGTAAACACAGCTTGAAATGTAGAGACACTAACTTAAATGCTGTTGCAAAAACTGAGCGTCCGGGTCAAATCTTGAACAGACCTTGAGTAGACTTCTCAGCCAAATCAGCAGGACCAAAGTGGTCAGGGACCAAAGGGATTGTTAATATTTTTTTCATAAAAGCTGTATTTTGTACCTTTTATATTTTGCATGACTTCTGTTTTATTGGGTTTCTTGTGTTGCACTGCTATTGAGTTGGTACTGTGAACTAGATTTCTTTTTAAAAAATACATTTATGCTTTGTGTTGTATGAATAAGGAAGATCATTGTGCACTCAAGCACAATTTCTATTGCTATTTTCTTTACATCTCATATAGGATATAACCACAGTAAGTTGAAAGAAAGAGAAAAAGAAAAGGGGATACTGGATTAGGTCATGAATACAGGAAAAATGATGGGCATGTATCTGTAGCACTTTTGTCCTTTTTTTGGATAATTGATCTGATTGCTGTTTCAGCTGTGATTTAGGAGATAATGAAGATCTCTGATCTTTGCGATTGTTAATATGGTTAATACATTTGGAAAATTACTGCCCCTGGAGGGCTAGGGGTTAGGCCTTGGTGCTCTCACTGCTATGGACTGGGTTCGATTCCTGGCTTGGGGTTGCATACGACAATGTACTCCTAATGCTGGTCCCAAGCCCAAATAAAATTGGGGAGGGTTGCATCAGGAAGGGAATCTGGCATAAAAATTGTGCCTAATCAAATATGCAGACCAGTGATCTACTGTGGCACCCCTAATGAGAAGGAGAACAACGGCAACAACATTTGGAAAGTTACTGAACACACTTGGCTATTGCATGTTATAGTGCTTTGCAACGTTCAGCTCACAAAACTGAAAGCAGAGTTACCCTCTTACCCAGCTGGGTCATTTCACCATTTCAGTGAGAGTAATGCAACACTAGCTGTCTATTAATCCTTGTTTACATTGCAAAGACTCTCTTCTCCCCCCACTAAATTTGTCACGCACTGTTCTGGAGTTGTACAGCTGTTCAGTGCAGCCTAGTAGCCATTTTTGTTTTCCATTCTTAGACTAGTTTTTGCTGGATGGTTCTGCATGGTTTTGCATGGTCAGGCTTGGAATTTCTTAGCAAACCCATGCAAATGTCGGGCCTCAAGTAATGTACCTAAAATCACATAGGCACAAGTGAATTTATTATGTACTGTCTTTTCTTGTGTTTTTTTTTATGTGAAATATAATGATGATTAGACTGTCTATTTCTTTTGTTTTTAAAGCTAATTTTGCAAGTGTTGACAGTGAACTGTGATTATTATTTCAGTATCTGCTTGTACTGTGTAATTGTGGTTTAGGGACATGAATAAGTAATAAAACCAAGATAATAAAAGACTTATGGATCTGTGAATAAATTATTAAAGAAGTAACATACTGATTTAAATAATACAGTACATATTATTTATAAATAACTCTGAGTGTCACACTTGGTCAAAGTTGGATATGGTCAAATAGGTTTGTAAACAGCATATACAAATTCCACTGTTATGATTTTTCAGGGTTGGCCACGGCCACCCCATAGCTCTGCTCCACTGTCTTCAATGTTTTTGTTTCACGCAAACAAGTGTTGCGTTCTTTCTGTGTAATTACAATTAATAATGCACCTTAATACTTCAAATATGTACTGTCATTAAGCTCTATACCTATTCCATTTGGCTACATATGCCCCTTAGGCTGCTTTCAGGCTAGGCATTCTGGGTTTTTTAATGCCTTAAATACACTGGCTTTACATTGTGGCATAAGTAGAGGCAAGTTGAAGAACTATGGGGGCCCTCATGGCCTTTTTAGATGTCCACAAAAAAGCATTTTGGAATTTAAACTTTTTTCATAGCTTTATGGCAATAGAAAAATACTATTCAACTTCCTGAGTTAACAGGATATGAAATTTAAGTTAAAATAGATATATTAAATTAAAAATTGGGAAAATATATCCTTTTCTTTCTGTTGGCTTTAATTGTAATCCAAACTGTAGTCATATACAGTCAGGTCCATAAATATTGGGACATCGACACAATTCTAACATTTTTGGCTCTATACACCACCACAATG
>CM074946.1:9854068-9877712 GCA_037577455.1 Pangasius macronema
CTCACCAATGGTTTACATCTTGTGGTGAACCCTCTGTATTCACTCTGGTGAAGTCTTCTCTTGATTGTTGACTTTGACACACATAAACCTACCTCCTGGAGAGTGTTCAACTGTTGTGAAGGGTGTTTTCGTGCTCACTTTGTGGATCCATGGCACGTCGTTCTGAGCAGTGTTCCCCAGTGGCATTGTGGCTGTACAGACTGTGTGGTATACACCTGCATAGCCCTTCAGTGGGACAATGAGCAGCTACGCCACTGAAATTAGATCCCGGCAGCTTTTGGACTCTGTGTTTTTGTTTTTCTTTGTTTGTTTGTTTTGTTTTTGTAATTGTAAAGCAACATTGCGTGTGAGAAAGGTACCATATAAATTAAACATATTATTATTGTTACATTGAGCATGAAACAATAATTTTATCAATTTAATCAATTTCTTTTTGGATGAAAATTCACAACAGATCACAGACCACTTCCTTGGTATGAAGCTGGTT
This sequence comes from Pangasius macronema, assembly GCA_037577455.1. Taxonomy (NCBI): domain Eukaryota; kingdom Metazoa; phylum Chordata; class Actinopteri; order Siluriformes; family Pangasiidae; genus Pangasius; species Pangasius macronema. The sequence goes on from CM074946.1 coordinate 9,854,556, forward strand.
TTCCATCACATGCAGCCAGTCTTATGCAGTGATGGGTTTCTGCTTATCAGTATGGTCAATTACAGAACACCAGGTCTGAACAAGGTCTGAACACCACTCTAATGCAGATGGGCTTTCCAGGTTTCTTTTGCCCATCAAGCATACAGAAAACCCATCTTTTACTACAGACAGGTGCCAAATACCCCAGTTATATCAGCCCAAGTTAAAAAAAAAAGTTAACAAGAACTGATCCAGTCATGTCTGACGTGATGGACATTCTCTTTCTTTGAAGAAAAGGAGAGATTACAGTTTAAAGCCTTACTTGTTGAGAAGAAACAAGCTCCCAGTTTAGTCTGGTTGCTCACTGTGGGGCCATCAAGCCACACAGTAATATCTCCACCGCTATGGGGCCTTATGTTAGATGAACTCCACTCAAGGTACTGCAGAAAAGTGAGAATGAAGGAGATAGCTTGCAGTTACTTCTGGTGGCTAGTGATAGATGCAGGAATTGAGTAGAAAGTTAAGGCTTGCCCAGCTTGTCAGAAACTGAGAAACATGCCACAGGCTTGCTGCATTCATGGGACTTCCCAAATGAACCATGGAAAAGAGTTCAACGATCCCCCACAACTGGCCAAGTGGGGGATCACATGTTCTTCATACACTATATGGCCAAAAGTATGTGGACACCTAAGTATTGAATATGCCATTCCAAAACCCATGGGCAGTAATATTGAATTGTCCTCCCTATCATATATATAGATCATATGTAACATACGATCATCCTATTGCACCCCCAAACTATACCTGATTGACAATAGTATAGTCTGTGGCTCTCCGAGGAGCCAGTTAAATAAAGTTATATAAACTATGCGTGCATGTGCTTGTGGTGAACAGCAGTGAAGATACTTAACGAATTCTTGTATAGTGAAGTAATGCTGATAAGCAACATGCTATGTCACTTTCTTAATTTACATCTCCGTTCATGTTCTGAGAGTGAAGACATTCACAGCTTTATCTCTTCAGAGAAAGATGTGTTGCTCTGAGTCAAAGTCAGACAGCAGGTTATTAAGGTTCATACAGGGTACAAAACAGACATATAAAAAAACTGCAGACACCACATTTTCTGACAGACATTTAAAATGTCATCCAACAACAGCCATCATGATAGTTGCAATCTATCTGCGATTCGCGATACTAACAGTCATCCCAAGCCTTTGGCCCAAGGCTTTATACTAGATTTTGGAACATGGCTGTGAGGATTTGTGCCCATTCAGCCACAAGTGATGTTGGGCAAGATGGCCTGGTGCGCAGCTGTCATTCCAATTCATCCCAAAGGTCATCAGTGCAGTTGAAATCTTTGTACTTACTTTGTAAGTGAGAAGTAGAATTTATTCTTTGTGAAACAGGTAGCCAGTGTAACTCTTGTATGAGTAAGGATTCTAGCAGCTTTTCTAGCAGTTTTTAATGTGTTGGAGTCTATTTACGGGTTTACCAGAAATACCAAAGAATAGGAATTTACAGTAGTCTAAGAATGAGGTTATGAACGCATGAACCAGGGTTTCAGCATCTTTCAAACTAAGCATGGGTCAAAGTCAGGCAATGTTGCTGAGATAAAAAGAGACTTTCATGAGTGAACAAGTATAGGATTCAAGTGAAAATGTGTTGTGTCAAGATTATACCTAGATTATAAACATTTGTAGAAAGTGTAACAGTGATGCCTTCAATATCAACTGAAAATTCTGGAGTGTTATAGCTAAGAGCTTTATTGTTGACAAGTAAGGTTTCTGTTTTGTCAGGGTTTATTTTAAGAAAGTTGGTGTCCATCCATGATTTTATATTATGAATACATTTAGTTTACAAGGTGGGAGAAAACTCTGAGAAACTGAGAAAAATCTGACTGTCATCTGCCTCAGTGGAAGCTAAGACTGTGTTTATTAATGATCTGGCCAAGGAGAAGCATATACTGTCAGGGCCATAAATAATTGGAGATTATATTGTTAACTTGACATGTTATTATTATTTTGGATGTCTACAACAGTATATTGTAGTTGAAATGAAATAAATATTTGATCAAAGTGCAGACTTTCAGCTTTAATTTGAGGTAATTTACATCAGGTAAATAGTTGATTTGGATGTCTTTTTGCTACCTCTCTGATGGATTTGTTTCGATTTTTCAGGGTAAGGATGGCCTGCATCACTGGCAGTGACAGCTCTTTGGAATTTTTATTGAGTGTTAACAGCAACAGAATCCAAATGTAAACACCACCCTTGAAATCAAATCTAGACCTTTTATCTGCTTTCTTGTAAGTTATATTATGGAGGAAATAATACACCATTAAATTTTGGTCCCTTAAAACTAGGGATCACATATAAAAAGTGCTGTAATTCCTACGTCATTCATCAGATTTAGATGTACATATCCTTAAATTAAAACACATATACAAACATTTCAATGAAAAACAAGCCAACTTTCCATTTAAGTTACTGTAAATAATTACATACTGCATTTACTTAACACATTTGCAGGAACCTTATACAGTAGTATTTTGTTGAATTTTCAGATAAATATGTTTTATCTTTAGTGTGCTTGTGTTAGTGCATACTACATGCACTAGTTTTTAGGGGCTTACACAATGTGATTAGTTGCAATTATACACTCTGGCAGAAAATACAAACATGTTACATGCACACACACTGACCAGCCATAACCTTAAAACCACCTGTCCCCCTTGTGCTGCCAAAACCCATCGAGGCATGGACTCCACAAGACCTCTGAAGGTGTGCTGTGGTATCTGGCATTTTGATGTTATCAGCAGATCCTTTAAGTCCTGTAAGTCATCATACCAGGCCACCATGGTCCAGTTCTGATGCTCACATGTCCATTGTAGGCACTTTCAGTGGTGGACAGGGGTCAGCATGGGCACTCTGACCAGTCTGCAGCTATGCAGCCCCATACACAGCAAGCTGCGATGCACTGTGTTTTCTAACACCTTTCTATCATAGCCAGCATGAACTTTTTCAGCAATTTGTGCTACAGTAGCTGTTGTGTGGGATTAGACCAGACAGGCTAGCCTTCACTCCCCACATGCATCAGTGAGCCTTGGACACCCATAACCCTGTCATGGGTTCACCAGATTTCCTTCCTTGGAGCATTTTTGGTAGGTTCTAACCACTGCATAACTGAACAACCCACAACACATGCTGTTTTGGAAATGCTCTGACCCAGTCTTCTAGCCATCACAATTTGGCCCTTGTCAAAGACTCTCAGGTTCTTACACTTGTCCATTTTTCCTGCTTCCAACACATCAACTTCAACAACTGACAGTTCACTTGCTGTCTAATATATCCCACCCTGTGACAGGTTTCAATGTAATGAGATAATCAATGTTATTCAATTCACCTGTCAGTAGTTTTAATGTTATGGCTGATAGGTGTAAATACTGAAAACAAAACAACAACAACAACAAAAAAAACAAAAAACAAATAAACTATATACTCAGTATGAGAAAAGAGAAACGAGACTCAGAGAACTTTCAGAACAGCTGCTCAGTTATACCATGATGCTGTTCTAAAACCTGGCAGAATTTAACTGATAAATGTTGATCCTACTCCTTGCTGGAGTGGAAATATAAAAAATCTGATAACCTATTTCCTAAGTCCATTTGAGAGCTGTAAGTCGTTTTGTCATAAAACACATTTATTATGTCTTACAAGTAATTCTAAAAAGCTTAAGAATGAATGAATAATGATGAAGGTTTTAGTGCAGTAGGAATGAAGAAACAACAAGCCTATAAATAGCATTCCTTTATATGGATGGCAACACCTCCTGGAAAATGACTCATCCCGAGTATGTCTTAGGGCTGTCACTGGACAATGATTGCATTTGATTGTGGCACTACGGCAATGCACTGATGAAAGAGAAGGAGAATTATATCATTTTGCCTTTATTTCTTAAAAAAACAATCATGGTTGATTAATTTTCACTGAAGAGATCAGGTGATGGAAGAACAATGCAATGAAGGTTTTGCTTTTCTGTGTGGCACGTTGTCTACATGTCATATATACATCAAAATATTGGATGAATCAGTGGACCACGTTAAGGATTACAAGGAATTTTGGGAAAGCGCAGGGTTATCCCACTATAAAATGTGGACCAAAGACTGAACCAGGACTGAAATGTTTTTAGAGCGAAGGCACTGATGATATAAGGAATATGACTGTGTGAAGTCAGTGTTAACAGGCATCTTGTAGCAATGTCTCGATTTAGTCCAGTTCATTACGTAGTATGAATTGTCCAGCAAGATGATAAATACATACTGCCAAAGGTTTGTAAACACCTGACCATTGAACCTATATATTCTTTTTGAATATCCCACTCCAGATTTAGTCCCCACTTTGCTGTTATGATAACTTCTACTCTTCTGGGGCATGGTTATGGGGATTAGTGAGGTCAGGCACTGATGTTGGGGAAGGAGGCCTAGGGCACAGTCAGCATTTCAGTTCATCCCAAAGGCGTTCATTGAGGTTAAGGTCAGGACTCTGTGCAGGCCACATGCTGGAACAGGTTTGGACCTGTTAGTTCCAGCGAAGGGAAGTCCTATTGCTACCGCATACAATGACATCCTATACAATTGTCTGCTTCCAACTTTGTCGCAACTGTTTAAAGAAGGCCCACAAATGGGTGTGATGGCCAGGTGTCCACACATCTTTGGCCATATAGTGTAAATACCACATTATTGATGAGGTGATGTTGAGTGATGATCAGGTTGTATATTGCCTTTTGCTATGCCTAGATCAACTGCAGTCATCATATAATTAGATAGCATTAGATAGCATTAGATGTTATCCCTTATAACTACATGTCCAGGATCTTGGTGTCACCAACTCCCAGAACCCTGTCTGTATGTTGGAAAAAAAAACACAAAAAACACTGTATTCAAGATTTCGGTTTTCAAGAATTCAGTCAGCTGCTTCAGCACCATCAAGTGGCCATAGCAGCACTGCTACTACTATACAATTATGGAGGAGCTCCCATCTAAGCTCAGCCAGTCTTATAAAGTTAGTTTCACAACAACGTTTACAACTGCCATTAAATATGCTAGTATAATCTAATATCTAATAGCTAAATGCAGTAAATTGTAGCAGTCAGTCATGTAGTGGTGTCATGTCTCTTACCCCAGTACGTGGGCAGTGAACCTGAGCGTACCATTCCAAGCAGTATAGGCACACCTGCACACCTTGGCCAATGAACAGACACGTCCACATAATAACGTTCCACACAGGACTTTTGCGCTCGTCATTGAGGGTGAAGTTGAAGACAACTGTGATAGTAGATATATGTTCTTATTTTTACTGATATAAATGTATCAAAAAGTGCAAATAAATGTATTTAAGGCAGACTTTCCACAAAACATGCTTTGATCTCTATTACTTAAAAAGTATTGAAAAAGTGCTTTTGCCAATCCAGGGAGGAGCATGCACATTTCTGAGGTACTTTGTTGTGTGATGTCTTACCTCCAATAATTGCAAACAGACAGAACATCACAGGGTAGAAAAACCCAAAGCCCATAGTAAAAGCATATTCATGAACAAAAGCTGAAACTGCAAACACAGACAATGTGGCTACTGAACGGAGACGATGACCCGATAACTGAGAAGAAGATGAGGGAGGGGGATGAGAGAGATTAGCAGAATTTAGTGTTTCATTTACAGTCTTTCACAGACACCATGTATGTGGAGATAATTATAGATACAATTAAGATATAAAGTGTCTTACCCAGAGGAAGTCCCGGTAGGCATAATAATAGAGCCAGTCATGCACGACAATGTTCCAGGTGCGGTAGTAGTTAGCGAATGAGGTGGAGTTCCACCAGTCCTAATCATATGAAACAGATGAGATATTGTGATTGTTTTCACTGGAATATACACACTTGGGTTTTTTTTATGCATGTGTGGCAGCTTGGGAAAACCTTTCACATGGTGAAATTTTGACATTTTATACTGCATATGAATATGAAATCTACAGGTTTTCCTGAGCTAAAATAAAATAAAAAAAAAATCCTGAACTTTTGCATGTGTCTCAACCACAAGTATATTTATAGCATTATGAAGTCTGCTTACCCCAAAAGTGAAAAGTGAGAAAACTGTATTTAAAAACTATAATCAACTGTGTGAGGAAATCACACTTAGCTAGCAAGGTTTTAGATAAATTTAGACTGCATTTACTGAGGCATTTAATAAACTGGCATGTCTCCTTACCAGACATGATGTTTTCAGGAAGATAGCCTAGGCAAATGTAAAAAGTAAATAAAAACATTTCCATTATGTTTTGGTAAAATTTATGTTATTTATGGTATCTTTAAGCTAAACTGTCAAAGTAAGTTCTTAGCAGGAAAAAAAAATTGGCAGAAACCTGATTTTTCGTGGGGTTTTTTTTTTTTTTTGGATTTTGCCAGAATTCAGCTGCACCAACATCATTTGGGTTTTCCCAGACCACCACACATATGTAATTAAGTGTAAGTCAAATATTGGATGAGATTTCTCACTTTGTAAAACATCCGATCAGCAAAGCGCAGCATCTCGGCAAAGGCATTGAGCCAACAGTGCAGAAAAGCAAAAAAGCCCAGTAGGAGCATCAGTATACCTGACAGAGATAGACAACAAAAGCACCTACACTTACTTTAAAAGCAATATATACATGCATCATTCTGCATGAGACAGTATAAAAAAAACAGCTATTAAGAGGACCCACAGTTCTACGAGTTCATAATACTGTGTTACGGAACTTTGGACAAGTGCACACACACATACACAGATACACACACACAATGCAGACTTTTCGCTCAGTATGACAGTTCTATTACATCTCTCCTAAGTATGGCTTGCATGTGCATATCTCTAACCTCTCCCAGGTGTGTATGTGTGTTAGAGTACCAGAGAGAGAGAGAGCCCTTACAGAATAGAAATATATTGTCATATATGGGGAAAAATGCAATTTATTCACTAATATATGGCAATATGTATAGCAATATTTACCCCCAGTGTATTTTAAATATATTGTTGAACATGTTTACAGCTCTTTATAGCATATATAGCACTTCTGCATACAAATATTGAGAACTGTTTAAGACAGAGTATTATTTATGTTTATTTTGCAGTATCTTAAAGTTATGGTATAGTTAATATGCCACTGTTTCCTTAAATATAAAAAATAAGAGGAAAAAAATGTAGGCATATTCATATAAAGAAATGACCTGCTCATGATCCAAAACATACGAGATCATTGGCCAAGAAAGGTGGAGGTAGTGTTATGACTCGGGCTTGAATGGCTTCTTCTGGAACAGGCTTGATAATCGTTATTGATGATGTTACTCAAGATGTTAGCAGCAGAATGAATTCAGAAGTCTACAGAAACATTGTGTCTGCCAGTTTACAGAGAAATGCATCTAATCTGATTGGGTGGAATTTCATCATGCAGCAAGACAATGAGCCAAAACACACTGCCAACACAACAAAGGACTTCATCAGGGGAAAAAAGTAGAAGTCAATCACCAGACCTTAACCCAATTTTATGCAATTATTGGGTTTATGCAATTATTGCTAGCAAGGGATATGCAAGGGAGTATACCTTTGCTCAAAATTGGGTTGTCTGCCACCAAATGTGCCATGTTCTAAGTTGTTTAACACATCTGGATGTAAATGAAAGCTGAAATTCTGATCTATCATTTTATGTTCATCTTTTGATCTCAAAGCCAAACGTATTCAATGTATAGCAAAAAAAACCCAAACAAACAAGAAAAATTGACCTTGCCTTTCCAATACTTTCGGAGGGGACTGTATTTAAATAAAAATCATGTATCACATATTCATTGCAATATACAGCCTACCTATAAATACATGTTTACACATATGTCAGTATTCTTATCCACATAAACAAGAAAATGTGGAATGCAGGAAAGAATTATGACTGTAAATGATATATATTTTCCCATATATGAAAAGCGGCAGTGATCTGTGTATGGGAATACATGTAGTGCTTTACATAAGTATTCCCCTTCCTTGAACTTTTCCACAAGTCAAATTGGCTTATATATCATGAACCTACAGAAACTAGCTCATAATATTGAAGTGGGGCAATCAATATCATTTGCAAAATTAGAAAAAAAATTCTTTTTTGCTATGAACTAGTGGTCTTCATCCTGTCTGGCAGAGCTTGGGCAATTTTTCCAAGAAGATTGGGCAAAAATATGAGGATCAAGATAATCGAAACTGATAGACACATATCCCAGAAGACTGTAAGTGCAGCCAAAGGTGGTTCTACCAAGTATTGGCCCAGTAGATTCAATACTATTCAACCAACAAATGTTAGCTTTTTTGTTTAATTAATCTTTGTGTCACAGTTAAAATATATTGCTCCTTCAAATGTTAGACATATGTTATAAATCCAGTTGTACAAAATATCACAATCAAGTACATTTCAATTCCAGATTGTAATACTATATAAAGTGGAAATGTTCAACGGAGTGAATACTTATGCAAGGCACAGTATATAAGTTCAGGTTCAAGTAGGCTTTTTCATTCCTCTCATCACAGACAGATGTATATATTGTCTCTATATTATACAATCCAGTTTGTTGGTTAGCAATATATTGTCATCTATTTCTTTTCCATAAGGGGAGGAGTGAGAGAGAGTGGGTGTATAGAAGCATGATAATAAGTGTGTGTGTGTGTGTGTGTGTGTGTGTGTGTGTGTGGGTGTGGGTCTGTGGTACGTACCTGGTAAGGTTGAGTGAAACACAGCCAGAACCAGAGTGCGTCGACTGAATGGCTGATTGCTCTCATTCTTATACACAGGGATACACAGACGTACCAGGATAAAGTAGAGGTAAAACAGACTTCCCAAAATCTACAGCAGTAGGGAGGGTTCAAAAGGATTACATTGGGTTATTTAATGTCAGAATTCTCAATAAAGTCAGCATTAATATCATGAGAGTAATATGATCAAAATCTGAAACTGGGTCACCATTGCAAAGTTCCTCCCCACATAGTTCCATCTGATATAAGGATTTCTGGGAATAAATACCACAACATTTAACACATTTCTTTTGTATTATCTATTTATAATGCCAGTGGTCTTTGAGACTAAGTTAGCAGATTGATCTAATGATTAAAAAGTGAAGTTTATTTTTTTTTACCGTGGGTATGTTTCCCTGTAGATCAGAGTTGGGCAAAACAGGAAATATAGATAGCTGGACAGAGTAGGGAATCTGGCAGCCTCACCTGGAACACACAAGCATTTAGAGTTTCATTGCAGTTTAATACCAAGGCAGTATTTTCAAAGTCCATATTTTGAGGATTGGTCTGGGATATTGGTTTAAATCCTATGCAACATCTAATTAATACAGTATATACATTCAAAAATTCATTTATTTACATTAACCGTATTATACAGGTCAGGGTCTGGATTCATCACGACCCTGACCAGTATAATATGGTTACTGTAAATAATATATACTTTCAAACATTCATTTATTTACAGTAACCGTATTATACTGGTCAGGGTTGTGATGAATCCAGAGCCTATCCTGGGAACACTGCGCACAATGCAGGAATACACACTAATGGGATGTCATTGCAGGGCACCATGCACACACATTCACACACTCATACACTCATTTAGAGTAGTCAGTCAAACTATGTGGATATGGAGGTTTTTGGGAAGAAGCCCACGCAGACACAGGAAGAATATGAGAAACTCTACAAAGACAGTAATTCAAGTTCATGATTGAACCAGAGACCCAGGAGCTGTGAGGTGGCAACACTATCCACTGCCAAATGTATTCCAAATTGGTTCTGTAGGACCCATCTTTACCAGGTATTCAGTGCTCTTAATTGCTTGGTCTTGGTGTATTGGAAGCTGGGAGAGTTCAAAAACGTGGACCATTTGAGGGTCCCAGAGGACTGAACTGAAAGGTGGCATTAGAAGGTTTAGTAAGCAAACTAAGTAGAATAACCTTTCTTTGGTTTGGCTCTGAGGACTGCCACCACTGTCTCCCGAATAAAGGAATAGCTCTTCATCAGGAATCTTATCTGGTAAAAAAAACAAAAAAACAAAAAAACATCCAGCAAAGTCAGGTTTTATCCATGTCTTTAGCAAACATTGTTTTACTAATGTAATTATTTTGAGANAGACCATTATTTCAGCTTTCATTTCCTGATGTATATATCTAGATGTGAACCATTCATCAGCAGTAAGAATATGAAGGCCAGATTGGAAATCGCAAAGAAATACAGACATGAGCCACAAAAGTTCTGGGACCAAGATTAATCTCTACCAAAGTGATGGAAAGGTCAAAGTGTAGAGAAAGAAAGGATCTGCTTATGATCTTAAACATAAAGGTCATCGGTCAAGCACAGTGGAGATAGTGTCATGGCTTTGGCTTGCATGGCAGCTTCTGGGATGGGCTTACTAATCTTTATTGATGATATAGCTCACTGATAGCAGGATGGATGTTCCAATACTTTTACTCACCTAAAGATTGGGTTACCTGCCACGAAAAGTGCCATGTTCTAAGTTTAGGACATCTGGATGTAAAACCTGATGATGAAAGCTGCAGTTTTGACCTATTGTCTCATATTCATCTTTTGATCTCAAACCCAGATGTCTTCAGTGTATAGCAAAAACAAAAGAATTGTTGTTTTGGCCTTGCTGTTCCAATACTTTGTATATAGAGGGGACTATATACACTCACTGAGCACTTTATTAGGAACACTATACTAATACTGGGTAGGGCCTCCCTTTGCTCTCAAAACTGCCTCAATTCTTTGAGGCATGGATTAAACAAAAAGTTGGAAACATTTCTTTGAGTTTCTGGTCCAAGTTGACATGATTGCATCACACAATTCCTGCAGATTCCTTCCCGGGAAGGCCACTGAAGAACACAGAACTTACTGTAATGTTCATGAAACCAATTTGAGATGACTTTTGCTTTGTGACATGGTGCATTATCATGCTGGAAGTAGCCTTTAAAAGATGGATAAATTACGGCCAAGAAGGGAAGCACATGATCAGCAACAATACTCAAATAGGCTATGACATTCAAGCAATGAATGATTGGTATTAATGGGCCCAAAGTGTGCCATTCCCCACACCATTACACCACCTCCACCAACCTGAACTGTTGACACTGTTGGGTCCATGGATTCATGCTGTTGGTGCTAGATTCTGGCCCTACCATCTGTGTGCTTCAGCAGAAATCAAGATTCATCAGACCANCACTGCAGCCTCAGCTTTCTGTTCTTGGCTGACAGAAGTGGAACCCAATGTGGTCTTCTGCTGTTGTAGCCCATCCAAAGTTCAACATGTGCATTCTGACATGCTTTTCTGCTCACCACAATTGCAGTGGTTATCTGAGTTATTGTAGCCTTTCTGTCAGCTTACACCAGTCTTGCCCTTCTCCGTTGGCCTCTCTCATCAACACTGCATTTCTGTCCACAGAACTGCTGCTCATTGGATGTTTTTTCTTTATTGTACAATTCTGAATAAACTCTAGAGACTGTTGTGCATGAAAATCCCAGGAGATCAGAAGTTATGGAAATACTCAAACCAGCCCATCTGGGACCAACAATGCCATGGTCAAAATCACTGAGATCGCATTTTTTCCCCATTCTGATGGTTGGTGTGAACATTACCTGAAGCTGCTGGTCCATATCTGTATGATTTTATGCATTGTACTGCTGCCACACGATTGGCTGATTAGATGATTGCATGAATGAGTATGTGTACAGGTGTTCCTAATAAAGTGCTCAATGAGTGTATATCTGATAATCTGATAATTTTACCCTAGCATTGAGCACTTAATTAATTAACCATAATTAACCGTTTTAGACCTCCTAACTTTTACATTAAAACATTATCTTATACTTATCTCATTATTCATTGCTTATAAATTCTCTTTCCTTTTCACTATATGACTATATAGTATATTATCAATTCTCTCTAGAAGTTTGAGTTTGGAGTTTTTCTTATCTTTGTCTGTTCACTTTCGTGAACTCTACTGTAATCTCCTTAATTCTCTCTACAATGTGCTTTCCTTCTTGCTGATTAGACCAGTCATGGTTGGAATTGCATTATGTACATGGCTGTATTGTACACTATTCTTTGTCTAAACACATCTGTTTTATTTACTGTAGGTGTTTATTGGAATGTTCAACTTTTTTATTAACTTAATACTACCAGTAAATGGGGGACACTGACAGATAGTGAACTAATCGAACATGAAGCAGGACAATGTGTGATTATCAGACTCAAGTTATAGTTGCTGGCTAACCATTTAACAACTGAGATTGTGCAAACATCATCTAGCCTTGTAATATCACAGAGCTGAATCACATATAAATGAGAACGTGCCAACTATGACTAATTTCTATTGTATTCTCACAATACCTGCTCAAGGATGATGATGAAGCGTGATGCTGGGGGCAACTGGTAGTGCAGGACAACATACACAGGAAAATAACCTAGCACACACATTTCAGCTGCCAACAGCACCACAGCTGTTGCTACTGATACTGGCTTCTTCCACTGGAAGTAATGGTATAGTTCCTGCCACTGGCTCAGAGTATAGTATGGTCCAAGCAGGGTGTAACTGAACATGATAAGCCAGGCCCATATGACAGTGCCCAGCTGACCAAAGGCATAGAAGAACAAGTCAAAATCTAGAACCAGCCTGAAATAAGGAAATAATGTATCAGATGCAATTAAAGTATGTTGTATAATTGTTAATTGTTAATTGTCAACAACTCAGTTTTTGTAACAAAGTGATGTAGAACAGGTATAGCAAACACACCTGCCCTGGTCTATGTAATCCACTGCCAATGTGCTGATGATGAAAAGGAAGAGAGCAGCAATGAACATGTGATAAATGGTCCGGATGTGACTGATCTCAAACAGCTCGCTAGAGAAAAAGAAAATATAATTATAGAACATTTTCATAAAAATATTCTCTGCATTACAGACATACAGTATTAATTTCTGTTCACACTTACTCAAGTATGGACTGCCTGGCAACAAACACCTTTCCATCCTGCATTCTATGTCTGAAATCATAAAGATTAATTCAATGTTTTTTACACTGTTGTTGATATTACTGAAAAAGAGCTGGCAAAATAAATAGTGAACAGATTTTATGATTTTACCTCCTAGTTTTTCCATCAGTCTGTTGGTGTGTATTCTCAACTGCATTTGAATGTTTGCTTTGGGACAATGACTGCAATGAGTCTGTAAGCACTTTGTCCAACACCTCATTCATCTGAGCTTTTACTTGTTCAATGACCTCTGCTTTTATCCGCTGATTAGAGAAGAGTAATATATCAGCATGTGTTCCAAGGACATAGATTGGTTTTAAAGCAGATAAAGGGCAACATGACATGTAAGGCTGTATAATAGCTCACAGATTTTTATGATGTTAAGACTTAAACAAATTCCTCTTACCTCTACATGCCTTGTCCACTGCAACATATCCTCTGAATTAAACTCTGTGTGTTTGGCATCTGCAAACATACACATCTGTCTGCTCACTGACCATTCAATGTACTTTAAAGCACTTCAACATAATAAAAATAATTTAGTTATGTTTTTCCATAAAAAAAAATGAAAGTGTGTGAGATTCATACCCACCCTGTCTGACAGGCCCGTTTTTTGTGGGAGAAGGACTACTATGGGATGACAGGCCACTGGCACGATGCACCACATTACTGCTTGTCTTGCTGGCTGCCATGGTTATTCCACTTGCAGAAGGTTTTAGTTGGAATTAGCTTGACTTGAGTTGCATCTGAGATGCAAGGGAAAAACTTGTAATTGCAGATATGTTTTCATCACACAAAGAGAAAAGCATAGAACAGAAAGGTAAAAGCTTTCATGTGAAGTCTGTCATGTGAAGTCTCTGGTTACCTGTGGTGTTATTCTGAGGCATTGTCCCCAGTCACTGAGACTAGGTTATCACATAATGTAAACAATGTTACGTATTAGTTTGATCCTGAGAGTGCATTCCTTGTGTACATTGCTTGTCCTCATTGAGTATGTGCCTGAGACAGCACAATATATTGACATATTTTGTAGATAAAGAGAAAGGACAGTGACAGTGTAACTTATCCCTAGCCCTTTCAGTCTGTGATCGTGCTGTCTATGTGGGAATGTCTGACTTGTATTCTGCAATATTCCATGTAAGGTATTATTAACGGATAACTAATTGTTACATTTGTTGTAGTCATAGTGTTTGATACCATATAAGCCTTTGTGTCATGGCATACACTGTCCTTGCTTAATTTAATTGGAATTATAAGGTTATAACCAATAATAGTGTGATATTGATCCTTAAATGATAATACAACTTTTCAATGTAATTTTTTAAAATACTTTTAAGCAATTACAGTGTAAAACTTGCCACATATATTCATTCATTCATTCATCTTAAGAGAACTACTTCATCCTGGTCAGAGTTGTGGTGGGTCCAGAGCATATCCCCAGATGGGACAGCAGTCATTCAATTCATTATGTTTTATTTGTATAGTACGTTTAACAATGGACATGGCCACAAAGCAGCTTCACAAAAATATATAAATTCAGGATATAAATTTTAAATTTATAAGTTTACATCATTCACACCTACAGGAAATTTAATGTAACTGCATGGTGCTGGGCAGTGGAAGGCAACCGGAGAACTTAGAGGAAACACATGTGAACAATGGGGAGAACATGTAAAACTCCACACAGCTCAGGATCAAACCAGGGACTCTGGAGCTGTATGATGGCAACACTACCTGCTGCACTGTGCCACCCCACATATATCCAGTACCATGGTTATATTTATAGCATTAGCTTATTTTTGCCAAAAAAGTCAGATTGAACCTTATAATTCCAAGGTCTTGAATAATAGTTTAAATGAATGGAGCATCTCACTACTGAACTTTCATTTATTTCAGCTTATGATACGTTTACTATATGGCCAAAATTTGTGGACACCTGACCATCGTACCCACATATGGGTCTTCTGTTGCTTCTGTTCAAACTGTTGCCACAAAGTTGGAAGCATAGAAATGTATAGAATGTCTTTGTATGCTGTCTTTGTATGCAGCGTTACTATTTCCCTTCACTGGAACTAAGGGGCCCAAACATGTTCCAGCATAACAGTGTCCCTGTGCATGAGGTCCATGAAGACTTGGTTTGCCAAGATTGGAGTGGAAGAACTTGAGCGGCACAGACCCCTGACCTCAACCCCATGAAACACCATTGGGATGAATTGGAATGCTGACTGCACCCCAGGTCCGACATCAGTCCCGGGCCTCACTAATGCTCTTGTGGCTGAATGGAAAGTCACGCTCCAAAAAGCCTTCCCAGAAGAGTGGAGGTTATTAGTAACAGCAATGGGGGACTAAAACAGGAATGGGATGTTCAAAAAGCACATATGAGTGTGATGGTCAGGTGTACAAATACTTCTGGCCATACAGTGTATATTTAGACTGTTGACTTTATAATAATTGATTTCTCTTATTTATGACTCCACATATTGTGCACTATTGTCACATCAGTGCAAAAATTTACCTTGTATATTTACCTTGTAAGGGAAGCAATGATAATTAATTTGGGTAGATTCAAGAGTTTCAAATGCGCAGTGCAATTTCAGAGAATTTCAATGCTCAAGTTTACTTTTAACAAATTATTACATGCAAGGAGCATTTATTTATCTTCTGTATCTGCAAATCTATAAAACTTTATACTGAACAAAGGCTATGTGATATTTGTATTCAGAATTGCTACATACATTACAATTTTTCATATAAATTTTCTTGTGGTTGCTCAAAACCAGTTAGGAAAACAGTATTACTGATTATTTGAGAACAATCATAATGTTTCTGTTTTTTTGTTTGTTTGTTAGTTTTTTTGTAAAATTTCTATATGAAACATGATTCAAAACAGTCAGCAACAAAATTTTGGAGCAATTCTTATTTACATCTAAAATCTAAAATCTAAGCAGTTTAGAACGAGACTCAAACTCACCTTTAACATGAGCCTCTTCGCTTGGTCAAACCTTCTACATCCTTCCCTCCGAGCACCAGGATTATCTGTTGTGTGTGTGAGTGTGTGGGTGTGTGCGTGTGTGTGTGTGTGTGTGTGCACTCGTGTGTGACAGAAGTCTGTCCTTTTGATTCCCTATCCTGAACTTTGTCCTGTGTCCCAGGTCCATGTGATGGCTCATCTGTTGCCTCTTCTCTCTCAGTGGGTGATACATGGTTCCCTCTTATTGATCTGTTTGGGAACCCAGCCCCATTTTACTAACCTTTGCTACGTACATAATACTCATGTCCAAAAAAGGCCTTGTCTTTTTTCACTTCTTCTGCTTCCTGTCATTCTTTCTTATCCAGCATTTAAAATTAATCAAGGCCTTATGACATCAAGGGCTTGATTGTATAATCTACAATTATCTGAATCTTCAGTAAAGGGAACAATGCATAGGCTGCATGAATGTGCGCTCTGTTAATATTATCTTCCAAAGGAACAGCTTAAATAGTCATAACATACTGTATGTTTGTTGATGTTTCAACTTTAGTGGCACTGTTTGGACTTTAGAGCCAGTTCCTGTCTCTTTATGGCCCATTATCTGTCTAAGGCCTGCTTAAAAAAATAGCTTGTTGCATTGCAGTATTGCCAAATCATCATACAAAAGAGAAGAACAGATATTAGCAAATACATTTAGCTAGAGCAGTGAGTTTTCAAGAACAGGAATAACATAACAGAAATGTTGATAACAATAATGGATATTAATACTAATAATAATAGTAAAAGTTGTAATAATAGTAACAATTGTAAAGAAGTAAAATAAAACCAGATAGATGACAATTCTCTTGTACTTATACAGAGTCTGCATTTATACCACCATGTTTTGATAGCCTCTGTATTTTGCTCTGACTCTGAGTTTGTGTGTGTATATGGTTCTGTGTTTGGTCTTAGTCACTGTGTTCATGTAATTTGTCATAGTATACTGCTACTGTGTCATTCTCTCTGTCACGGGGCACTAGATATTGAAGTTATAATGAATTATTGGATTATACAGCAATGCAGTAGTGGTGAGTTTGGTTTAGGAAGTAACAGGAGCTCACATTCAGAAACAAAGAGCATTGTCACATAGGTTAGGAATTCATCTTGCGTTAAGAATTATACATTTGATAACCCTAGTGCAATAGAAATTAATCAGAATCAAGTCTATTTTCCATTCCCAAATATATTTCAAATAACAGTAAAAAGCATAACATTTAGAGACGTATTTTTTTATTGACACATTTTCCTGAGTAAGGCCATCTTATCTGCTTCAGATGCATGTTGCGCAGCGTGCACTATATTTTAGTCACAAGAAAAACACAAAAACAAAGCCAAAAAAATATAGTAACTGCAAACAACGGTCTGATTCCATATGATTTATGTTTGTTTACAAATCTCCATTGCATTATATTAGTAAATATTGCCCAACTATTGTATATTAGGCTAAGTTAGCAAAATATGTGTCATTTATATGCATGCACACCCTAGACCTGGACTACATTAGTAGTCCCTACCCCACCCCCACAGCCATCACTGCCCCCCCAAATCCAACACTTGAGTTAATCTCTGTCAAAAAACAGTTTCATGTTTCAAAAGCACAATCAAATTTCTTGTTTATGAATCAGATGGGTTCAGATAAAGGTAATTGAATAGACTTTTCAGAGATTAGTGAAACACTTTGTACCAGAGTAACTTAGCAAAACAAATATCCATTTGTATTAGCTCTGAGGTTTATGCACTTAATTCCATTTTTATTATCAGGATGTACAGGTAGTATTTCTGACCTTCCTCATTCTCTCATCCTAACTGGCTGATTAGGAGAGAGCCACAGGTACAATCACACAGAGAGGTACACATAAGGCCCATATTGAGTAATGCCTGTTCAGTGAGTGAATGAGAGATCTTCATTTAATAGTCGATAGTTAAGCAACTACAGCCTGATTTACATTACATATGGTGCCTATGTTTGTGACTATTCATCCCAGTATAACTTCATCATACATAAATACACACAACTGACTTGATTACATTGCCATCTCACATCATCTCAAGATTCTCATACAGTATTTGTGTGTACTATATATAGCAAATGCTGATCTTCAAAACACAAAACAGCACCATCTGCTGGTTGACTATAAGCTATATATTGCGTATACAGAACAGAGAAATGCAGTGGCCTTTTCTGTGAAGGTCCTTTTGCAGGCAACATGCACATACACAGAAAAGGACTTACAACAAGTTATCTATGACAGAGACAAGTATTCATGTTCATAATGCTCCTATAGCAATAAAGTATAACAGATCTAAATGTTAGAACAAGATTCAGTATTAGATGGAATATTATCTACTGAATACCGCTAAGTTAAGAGAGTTATTTCAATTATATCTGTATACTCTGTGCTTCTGGTATGTTTTGTGTACCTCAGTCGGCACATTTTCTAAGTGACTAGCTGGTTGCTTGCTCCTGTTGGATAAGCTGTTGTTGCTGTTTGATCTGGTCAGGAGGAGCCCTGCAGTGCTCATCACTGCTACACACCGAACAGTCACTGAGAGGCATGCTATGGCAGGAATCAGAAGCAATCACCAGATTTTTTTATTAGAGCCACACAGAAACAGAAAGCTTGATATTAACATATTTTCTGCATAACATTTAAAGTATTTAAGTAAGGTATTAAGGCCTACCTGTTGTCATTGATGTCTGTGGTATTCCCTGTGAATAAATACCAATATTGTAAACCTGATATTTATAAACAAGGATTATTCTGCTACAGGTAACCTGTTAAATACAAAAGCTAATTAAATTAGTGCAATTAATTTGACTCAATGAGTTTAAAACATAGAGTAGTTTACCATTGACAGTGTTGAGCTTGTGAGTGCAGTTTAGCGACTCGTTTGCTGTGCTGTGTCTGTCCTCAGGAACTCTGTACAAAATGCAAATGCACACACTATGTCAATCAAAATAATATATATGTGTGTGTATATATAACAATATGTAATGTATTAGCATAACTCACTTGTCCATATAGTTTGATTTAGTCTTTAAGGGGGGTTGAATGGCTCTCTGAAACAATACATTGCTAAATGCAATTCTTGGATCATTGTTGCGCACAAATGTGTGATTGATTGGCGAGTATGCAGGGTGATGCCCTGGTCGAACAGGTTTGGCTGAGAAAATAAATATGTAACATGTTATCAATATTAGAAACCATGCAATTATAGTGGAAAATATACACTATATGGCCAAAAGTATGTGGACACCTGACCGTTCACATTCACATGTGGGCCTTCCCTAAACTGTTGCCACATACAGTATTTGTCTACAATGTCTTTGTATGCTGTAGCTTTAAGATTTCTCCTTTACTGGAACTAAGGGGCCCAAACCTGTTCTAGCATGACAGTGTCCTGTGGACAAAGTAAGGTCTGTGAAGACATGGTTTGTCAAGTTTGGAGTGGAAGAACTCAAGTGTCCTGCACAGAGCCCTGACTTAACCCCACTGAACACGTTTGGGATGAACTGGAATGCTAGCTGTATACCAGGACTCCTCACCCAACATCTGATCTCACTAAAGCTCTTGTAGCTGAATGGGCAGAAATTCCCACAGTCACACTCCAAAATCTAGTGGAAAGACATCCCAGAAGTGTAGAGGCCATTACAGCAACAAGGGGTGGAGTAAATCTGGAATGGCATTTTCAACAAGTACATATGGGTGTGATTGGTCAGGTGTGCACATAATTTTGGTCCTACAGCATATGTCCTGATTCCAAAAAAAAAAAAAAAATTGTTGTGCAATATTTTATTCTGTTGTTTAGACCTATTATTAAAATAGTAGTATTATTATACACTACACATCTGCATATTACTTAACAGAGTATGAAATGCCAGAGTTGCTATAAATTTGCATGGTCAGCCTATCTTGTGCTATAGAGATTAAACAGGTCAACTGACCAATCAATGCAGCATTAGGACGATGGAAGAAGTTCTTGGTTCTCATGACCTCTCTAATACGCTCAACTTCTTGGTGGTAGCGACGCCGGTCTTTCATGGCTCCCTCTTTGGCTTCTTTCAGTGCACCCTCCAGTGCGCGAACTCGCTCAGCCGTAGAACGAAGACGCTTCTCCAGTTTAGGAAGTTCACAGCGCAGATCTGCATTATCACGCACCAGCTGAGAGATATAGAGCAAGAAAGGAAGAAAGGGGAAAAAATAAATTTGGAGTAAAACTGAAATAAGAAATAAAGGTTATTTGAGAACACACGCCCCACGTCATGTTGAATTCCACCAGCAAACTCATTCTGTCACACTGACCTGTTTGTGTACTTTTGTAAGCTGTTCCAAGTTGTTCTCAAGAAAGGAAATCTTCTGCTTATGGGTGGAAAACCCTCCACTATCATCGAATTCCATTTCAGAGCTCTGCAAAAACAACAATGGACAGACAGATGTCTCGATTTTGAAGAGGGTTNAGGGTTTTAGTGGAGCAGTCAACATGAGGCATTTCACATTTCATTGTACTCACTCGTTTAACTCGAGTTGTGAGGTCTTGAACAAAAAGCTTCCTCAGGTTGTGCAAGCTCTGGAGCTCACAAGCCTTGGTAATGGGGTTGGGGGAGGGGGTGAGAGTCATAGTTACTATTATTGCATGATTTACTTTTCAGGCTTATGTGCTAAGGGTGAAATACTCACAACAGTTTCTTCCAGCCTTTTCATGTCTTGTTTAGCCTGCTCATGGCGTTCATTGAGATATCTGCTCACAGAAATCACAGTCCCAACACACTCTATCAGATTAGATTTCACAAATGCCATTAGCTGTACTATTAACTATATGTTCCATTGGAGTTCCATTGGCGTTCCATTGGAACTCTCATTTTCAGAGAGAAACAGAAATCATTTTCAGATTTCTATGCAGTAAACCTTTTCATGGCTGTTTATTTTTTAATACTGGACAACAATATTAATTATACCAACATATCATCACCCTTTGCTAATCTGCAGTGCTATAGCAAAATGTGTGAATTGTGTGCACAGTCTAATCTATCATGCTTTTTTTTTTTACATTTTACTTTTTTTCATTCCCATGTATTAGTTCCTTCATTTCCTAGCAAAGGGACTCTGAATATTTGTGATTATATGGCCCATGGCTTGTCAAAAGGTCTTTGTAATGATGGACAAAAGTGAGCTCAAAGCTAGCATCTTTCTGTTTAAATCTGTTAAGTTACATTGCATTGATCTAATAATTATGAGAGTTATTTAAATCTGATAAGACACTTCCAGCTCTCAATTTCCACTTGTCTAAAATGTCATTATGGAATGGCCATTAAAAGGAATTGTGGAAGTCAAAGCAAGATTTAGAAAACCAAGAAAACTCTCTACTATAATTGCTGTATGCTGGCCATTAAAGAAAAAACACTATGACAGCAAGGGCATACAGGAAGCTTTATCTGACACAAGAGTGTTGGGACACTAAACATGATTGCATGAGGTCATCACAAAATCCAACATCTAAAGTATACAAAACAACATCTATGTGGACTGATAAAGTCAAAATGGAACTCTTTAGCCACAACCTCCAAAGGTTTGTTTGGAGAAAAAAGAAGCAGCATTTAATGGAAAGAACACTTTGCCAATTATTAAGCATTGCAGTGGATCTATTATATTTGGGGTTGTATGGCAGCCAGTGGCACATGAAACATTGCATGGGTAGAAGAAAGACTGGATTCCTATAAATATCTGCAAATTCTGAAAGCAAATATGACACAATCAATAAAAAACTGAAGCTTAAAAGAGGTTGGATTGTACAATAGGACAATGATCCAAAACATACCTCAAAATCCATTATTAACTACTTCAAGTAATGCAAGCTGAAGCTTTTGGAATGGCCCTCACATTCCCCTGACTTAAACATCATTAAACAACATCATGCTGTGCATCCAATATGGGCCAAGAATATCTCGAAACTGGAAATATTCTGCAAGAAAGATTGAGTGTAAAAATACTAAATACTAACTTAGTAGGGCGTCCAAACATTTGAACATGCCACAATTACTGTTATTTTTTGTGGGGTTTTTTTGTTGTTGTTTTTTTGAGTTTGGAGACTTTGTTTTTTTTCTGTTTGTTTTTTTTGTTTGTTTGTTTGTTTGGTAGTTTTTTTTTTTAAATATATAGTTTGCTGTAGACATTGTGTTTACTTTTTTCAATTCACAAATCAATAAAATATGTCATTTGGTATGGGGCATCCATACTTTTGCATACTACATTATGTTAAGACTCCTATTTTTTTTTAAAGATTAATTAACAAAGGTCCTAAACTTAAACTAATAAAGGACTCCTATGATAATCAAATCAAGAACAATCCTAAAAATAAACAAATCTACCAGGGAAGTTTCTTTAAATTGTCCCACAACAACTGTCCAAAGAAACATAAATGAAAGGGCATCAAGCAGCATTATTACACAGTTTCATTAAATCCAATGTATATTGCCATAAACAACAAAGTGTTAAGTAAAAATGGATATATTTTTTAAAATGAAACAAGTACTTTTTTTTGGTATATTAACGGAAAGACATGTCAAACTCTTTAGACTGGGGCATGTATAATAATTGAAATTGAATAACTGAAATAGTCTGTCAAAGTCTCATCTCTACCACCTTTTTCCTTAACGGTTTCTATGTCAAACTCTTGTCTGTGCTCTGACTCTTCATCTACATTTTTTTGTGAATACTGACACATATGACCACATAACACTTCAATTATTTTTAGGCTGTTTTGCATGTACTTCAACAACTGCATCCATAAACCACTGAACTGATGGTAAACAATTTTTCTGTGCTACTTGCAGGGGTTAAAAATTCATCATGTATCTGTGGTGCTCCCATTTCCAAAGCTGCAGCACTGACACTGACCAAAATTCTAAGGCACACACAAAATTGTTTGTGACACCAATATACAATATGTGCATTCTGTTTGCAATACATGTGCTACAATACACATACAATTGTTACAAATGTAGCTTGTTTGTTTTTAGCACTTGTATAGCTAATAATTTCTCCCCTTATGTAAGCTTTAAACGCTTCCCATTTAATACTCGC
>CM074946.1:9895837-9913942 GCA_037577455.1 Pangasius macronema
AAGAAAAGGGAGCTCAGAATTAGAGAGGAAATAGGCACGAAAATAAAGAGGAAGACAGACTGAGAATCCTCATTCCCAGCTAAAGAGTCAGTCATCCTAAGTTAGAGATTGTTTTTTGTTTTATTTGGTGCCTTTTAGTTCGTCCAGAAGGAAGGCCAGTGTGTTTTGAGTTGTGTTTTCCCACCGCGCTGCGGCACTTTTGATTTCAGCCGTTGGCTCTGAGCCCCTCCTTCCAGTTTCACAAGCACTACAACACTCACAAACCCTATACAATAGAATTAGCTCGGAGGTAATTATGGCTTGGCGTTTACAACCCTCTCGGTTCGAGTCCAGCTCTAGGCGACCGCATTTTAGGCGGAGTCTTTTTGATCCGTCTCCGCACTTGGCTCCTTTCCCACCATATATATTCAAACGGGGCCTACGTGACACTTTTTGAACACTTTATCGCCTGGCCCCCATAACAACTGTCCAAATACTTCTGGGGGTGGGTGGTGTTAAGTTGTTTATATTAGGTAGATTTTTTATTTTATTTGAGGAGATTGATGAGATGAGGAGGGGTTCCGTTTTGAGCCTGGTTCCTCGCAAGGTTTCTTCCTCATATCATCTCAGGGAGTTTTTCCTTGCCACCGTCACTACTGGCTTGCTCATTAGGGATAAATTCACAGTGATGAATTCAAATATTTACAATATATTTTTTGTGAATCCATTTATTTCTGTAAAGCTGTTTTGTGACATTGTCTATTGTTAAAAGTGCTATTCAAATAAATAAATAAAAAATTGAATTGATTACTTTACTGTATTTTTCTTAACTTACCTGTTGAGAAAGAAAAGTCTTCTCTGACTATGAGCATCCCTGAAGAGGTTCTCCCATGTCGGTAAAAGAATAAACTACTGGCTAATACTTCAGCTTGAGTCCCTTGTTTTTGGTCTGGCAGTTGGTGAACCAGGAGGTTGGGGGAGACACCCTTATTTATGTTGCAGCCTACATAGACAGGTCATAGCAGTTAGATTAGCCGAGTCACTGGCAGTCTTCAAACGATGTCTAAAAACTTACCTCTTCCTAAAGTACTTAAGTTAGCACTTGCGTGCACACACACAGACAAATTAAAAAAAAAAAAAAAAGTTTTGGACTGATGGTGTTCCTAGTTTGTGACCTAGTGACCCAATATCAGAATGTATTTTTGATAGACTTTAAAGCACTACTGTAAGTCGCTCTGGATAAGGGCATCTGCCAAATGCCATAAATGTAAAATGCAGATAATACAACCTATAAGGACAGCAAATATAAAAAGTGATAATTAACAGTATTTTTATATAATGCAGGATTTTCACTGTTATGTCGCAGAATTAATAGCTTTGAGACAATGTCATCCTGTGAATCAAATATGTATTCTGTTCATTGTTTCCACTCATGTCCTTTTTCATTCTGCATGCATGGATGTCAGTCAGAACTTGCAGTCCTCCTCCACAGAGATTAAATGTCATCAGCAAATTCAGAACTTGCAAATCCCCTCCTTGCACTTATTCGGAAGAGAGGAAAATTCACCTTGACTATGATTAAAGAGCTCGATGAAAAGTGTGTCTACAGCCCTGTGCAGCAGCCTCATTATGATGCGCTCCCATGTTGTTCGAAATAGGCCCTGCTCCCTCCCTAATCCTGCTTAGAGCTAATGGCAGCTCTGCTAGGCTCTTATCGCAAAAGACAACAAGCCAGAGAAGATAGCTAATTCAGTTAATGCACCACCTCTCCACATTATTGGGAAATTATAACTGTGCATGGCCCCATGTTTGTCTGCTCAAGGTTCATTTCAGATGCTTGGTCAAGTGTAAAATGAAAGATGGGGAACGAGATGCACAAGTGGCAGCAATCGTAAACAAGAAGGAGAATAAGGGGCCTATTTGTAGTCTACTCACCCTTTCTCAATAACCGAAACAGGCCGGAAAGAGCACAAACAGGGAGACAAAGCATAGAAGGAGAAATTCAGCAGCCAAGTCAAAAATGTCAAAAATTAGACATTACATTTATTTGGTGCTACTCCAAGTTTTAAACCAACACTCTGTCAATCAAAGAGACGTGTGAATATTTTCAAAGCTTGACTTAGTTAAAACTGCATGTATGTTTTGATATGGTGTGTTTAAATAAACTGTCATATTCAAATGAGGCACCTATGTTTTTTTTTTTGTTTTTTTTTGGTGTAAAAATATGGCTTTGTGAAATGGACATCTCATTCATTCTCAGCTCACATCAGCATCAGTTGCTCAGACTTGGTGTCAAATGGTCCATGAGGCTATTGTTGGATAAATAATTGACAGAAAATTAGTTTGGCATTTCTTTTTTCATTCGGGTCAGCCTCAGAGAGTAGGCATGCATCTCCATTCCTTTGTTTTGCCTTGCAATTAATTTAGTTAATTTATTTTCATCCCATGGCTTCATATGAACACAAAAGAAACTGCCTCCTATGTGCGGTGAGACCAGTTCTTAAAGACATAATTTAATTGGAGGCATCTCTCTCGAGTTAGCTCTCTTCCAGCTGGGTTTTGACGTTTCTGATTTGCAGTTTGTTCTTGACATATACCTGAAACCTGTGTAATGATTCAAGACTAAGGAATTTCTTGGTGAATGTAGCATAAACGTTTAAGATCTATGGACAGTGTTTTTAGCACCGTAAAACCTCCCTTACAGGTCTCTTACACATGGGGTAGAATTTTGCACTTGGGTGTTTGTTGATTCCACATGAACACTAGTATTATTATAACATTAACAATGTTCACATCAGTATTCAGAGATAGCAGAATTATCTCTGGAATTAAGCAACAGTTGGGTATGGGGTGGAGTTTCCGAAAACAGTGGTGTGTGTAATTTGTCAGTTATGACAGTTATTCAAATCATTTTCACTCCAGGAAGGAGATGCATTAAATTCAGCACCACTACCTGATTATTTTTTTGTAACCACAACTATGAAATCTATGGAATGTCATTTACAGACAACTGTAAATCTATACATATTTCTATAAAAGTAATCATATTAATTACACACAGTTTTGCTGCCAATCCCAATAGCAGACATAGCCCTTATTATTATTATTATTATTATTATTATTATTATTATTATTATTATTATTATTATCAGAACTGATGGTGTACTACTGTGGCACTGAATTGGATTTGTTACCATTTTTTGATGTTTTTATTTGAAACATGTTGTTCACCACTGAAATTCATTTTAGAATGATCATTTCCACTTACTCAAAATGACCTAAATTGTCAATAGTGTTTAGTGAAATGTAAACATCAGGTTAGTTGTGAAAGCATGATGCTTGTGGAAAAATATCAAACTGAATATACATGATTCAGTCATTATTTACCCAAATATGTTGCACCTGTCTGTAATAGCTAAAACTCCCTTATTCATGTGTGGTGAATTTTTACTTTGTTTGAATAGTGTTTGTGTGCATGTCCTATGACTGTATGCTTGGTACACGGTCAGTGTGACAGTATGAATAATGGGCTGTACTCATATGCTCCATAAAGGCCTATAATTTAAATGTCACAAGCCACATACATTACAGGTCTTCTAAGTTGCTGTTAGTAGGAATTAGATGAACTCTATACACCTAAAATGTTTTCTGGATGTGCAAATGAAAAATGTTCTACCCAATGGCATTGTCTTAAAATTATCAGAACATGTGTTAACACGACTGCTTCGGATTTACAGTACTGTGCAAAAGTCTTAGGCACCTTATTTTTTTAGTACAAACTTTGTTATAGATTTTTATAGATTTTTTAGATGACTCCTACATTATTGAGTCAGTACAAAAACATTTTAAATTTCCAAACATTAGGTTTTTTTTTAATTTAGAAGCATTTAATTTCATTATTTTTGAAGGCATCTTTGCTCTACAGCATTACTTTTGCACAGTACTATAACTCTCTTTAACTCCAGCAAAAACTCTTCAAACAGTTTACAGGACACATGCCTGCACTGTTCTTTAAGCCCATTGACAACATTTTGGAATCGCTACGTGCACAACTTAAGAACTTCAGATGTCCATTTCTTCCTTCTCCACATTTCACCTAGCCCTGGAATATACAGATACATGGAGTATTGGACATGTCGGTGAAATAAGAATATTCTTTCTTGAAAACCACCATCCATTATAAAAATACAGACTCTAGTTCCAACTTAGAATACAACTCTCTCCATCCCAATCACTGCAAAAATTCCATTGCTTATTCTCAGCTAATGCGGCTTAAATGTGTTGGTAATGAGAATAAAGACTTCCTCAAAAAAAAGTGAGGAAATTTGTAATTAACTGTGGATTCTTTATAAGGATAGTCATAGATCATGCAATATCCCATATTAGCACTAGTGAGAGGATTCACTGACCTCTACATAATCCACTGCTAGGACAGAGAGAATTCCTTTGGTGCTCACTCATCATCCTACTAATAAAACAGTGGCTAAAATTATGCTTAAAACTTCAAAACCCTGCAGGATAATCCAGAGACTGCTTTCTTTTTTTAAGTAACCTCCACTCATCTCCTACAGGACAAAAACATCAAATACGGAACTACAGTATTGTATGCAACCGTTTAGAATGTTCCACATCCAAATGTATTAATATAGTCACTAAAATCACAGGCCCTAAAGGATCAGGCTTTGTCACCCATCACCCCTCGTGCACAACTGGAGTTGTTTATCATCTCTCTTGCAAGAGATGTAATCAGCTGTACATCAGGACAACCAAGAGAAAAGTGGCTGATTTACCTTTATACCAGCAGAATGAAAAATGTCTCCTTTCTCAGTGGTGATGGACACAAAATTAACGGCATCTCTGTTTGCATCATTAGTTGCTACAAGACCAACGAAGTGAGGACATGTAGGGACAAAAAGCTCATTTACACCCTCCAAACTTTGGAGCCTCATTGAATTTATGTCATGTTTTGTCTATAGCTATTACATCAACTATTTTGACTATCCACTGGTTTTACCTTCTACAGCCTAAGAGCACTTTGCTTGCACAGCTGATGATATAAACTGATGAGCCAACATCAGTTGAACTCATCACTAAACAGCCTTCCCATTATTGTTCAGGACTCAGAGTCTCAGCGTTTAATTCTAGGCTGAAAACATATTTGTTTAGTCTAAACTTTTGTGAATATGTAACTTTTTGTGAATAGACTTTTTTTCTTAGGTAAAGGAGCAGATCTGGTGGGTTCACGGGCATAGTGTTGTGGTGAACTGGGATGTTTGGATGCTGTCATCCTCCCACTCTCGTGTGTTAACTCAGGTTTGTTGATGGTGAAGTGACTGGCCACTTTATGTCCCAGGGTCCCCTCGTGTCTGTGTTACCTTCTGGCTCTCCTTTTTAGTTATGCTGTCATAGCTAGTATTACTGGAGTCCCTGCTTGCACTCTGCACACAATGTACATTGTCCTTAATCATTACATGACAACAAGCATACCTATTAGTTTCTCTTTCTCTCTGCTGGGCTACACAGGCTACTCCTGAGATGTCAGTGATCCTGACCCCTCCTGATTTCTGGACCTGCCTGATCCATCCTGATGCCCTGCTTCTGTTTGGCATTCTCATCACTTGGAAACCATTTGCTGCTGCTGAGGTTGGCCCCACAGCCTAAAGATACATGAGATTACTGTGTGGATGGTAGCACTTAGAAGGCATGAAGTTGGCTTCAGACTGCAATTAATAAATAACAGTTTTGATGATGGCTTAGGACTACAATTGCTGTGATAGCTTTATGACTACAATTGCCACAAACAATTTTGCACTCAAAATAGAAACAAAATCTACTTCATGTGAAAACTATAATGAATTTTCTTGTTATACAATTGCACTTTTAGACCATATAGTATACAGTTATAGAAGGGAATTTATAATTTCACTATCCAGTGTCACACAGATGAGGATAGTTTCCCTTCTGATTCTGGTTCCTCTCAATGTTTCTTCCTCATCTTGTCTCAGGGAGGTTTTCCTTGCCACCATTCCCTCTGGCTTGCTCATTAGGGAAAAATTCATAAATTTAAAACTTGTATCCTGAATTTATATATTTCTTTAAAGCTGCTTTGTGACAATATCCATTATTAAAAGCTGTATACAAATAAAATTGAATTTAATTGAAATTGATGTCCACATCAATGCCCAGACACAGGGTTTCCCAGCAGAAAACTGCTCAGATCATCAGATTTCCTCCACCGACTTGTTTTATTCCCACAGTGCATCCTGGTGCTATCACTTGCAATGTAATGTAATGTAAATGGCACACATGTCCAGCCGTCCATGTGATGTAAAAGAAAACAAGACTCATGGGACCAGGCAACCTTCTTCCATTGTTCCAGCATCCAGTTCTGATGCTTCCATGCCCACTGTAGACACTTTCAGTGGTGGACAGGGGTTAGCATGGGCACTGGGACCAGTCTGCAGCTATGCAGCCCTGTACCCATCAGGNGACTTGTGCCACAGTAGGGGCAGTGGTGGTTAAGTGGTTAAAGGCTCTGAGTTACTGAGCAGACAGTCAGGCCATCTAGCCCCAGCATTGCCAAGCTGCCACTGTTGGGGCCTTAAGCAAGGTCCTTAATCCACTCCGCCTTGTCTTTTCAGAGTTATTAGAGATATCTAATAGACATATTATAAAGTATATTACAGATTTAGGGCAGTACGGCTGAGATAATTTGGATAAGATTAATATATGCAGTGAAAAAGTGATAATAATGTTTGCACGGTTTATGAAGAAAGAAAAATATCTGACCTAATGCAGCAATTACCATCTCAATAAACTACAGGAAATGGCCTCTTCTGCTGGGAATGAAAAACAGTACTGAATTCATGGTGGTGGATGGAATATCACACAGACAGTCAGCAAATCTTAAATTATTGGGAATCAGTTATTCATATCCAGATGCTAGATTAACTATGTTTGTTGTAATGGTAACTGTTTAATAACTCTTTAAAGAGAGAGAGAGAGAGACTCTGTTGTAAAATTATGAAATCGCTCAGTATAGTATTTAAGTACTCAGTGTCTTGGCTTAAAGGTTTCTCTTTTATATCTCAGAACATTTTTTAAGTGTGGTTTAGGAATCAACATTGTCACAAATGTTTCTCCTAAAGTTCTCCTAAAAAGGAGCCAAAACCAAGAGAAAGGCCACACTTGCCACCAGTGTTGTTGAACACAATCACCTAATCACAAGGTAACGGCTTGATGTGGGGGGAAAAAAACTTTTCTGTCTATTCACTGAGTTTGCTAAGTCAAGTTACTGGCTTCAGTTGTTGGCTGAAGAGGTGCACAGTAAAATAATTTAAAAATTATTTTTGAGTAAAATGGAATTGGAATCTCTTTCCCAAATACATAGTATTACTACATCTACATCTAAAATAATAGTTGCAATATAGAATACTTTGCACACAGCATACTTCTCTTCAAGTATACTTACAAAAGCACATTTTACCAAGTTTCTCCATCATCATCATGAAAATATGAAAATAGAGAAGGAGTAAGGGAGGAGTGGCTAGAATTTTAAACAAAATGAGTCTGTGAAATTTGCACAGAGCCTAACACCACTGCTTCTTTACATGTGAAATTACTGGGGTGTTTTGTCACAGAAGAAAAAGTTGAAGGATAGAAAACTTGTGCAGAACTCTCCTTTCTATTTTCATCTGATCTCACTAACCATGGCATTAAGCCAGGAGCACATTTGAGAAACAAGCTCCTACATGGAGCTTGTTGTCATATCTGGGTACCAAGCTTTTCTGTAATAAATCATTCACTGCTTATTGTTGAAGTTTCATTCAAACCCTGTTTTGGAACTCTATGGAGTGTTTAAATGTTAATAATAAGCAGGAAACGATCAAGCTACATTCCATGACGCATTCTCTAATGACCATTATTTATTTCAGCTGTCTCCTCAGACGATGCTATCTTATACTGATCCATTTACCACTGGGTTTAAATGGGAATGTCATTAGCAGGGAATGTGGGGGTAATTACTCTGTCTTGTTAATTGCGAATAAAATGGCAATTAATAACCTGCTTGAGTGCAAATAGGCACAAAAGCAGTGTTATTTAAAGGGACAGTTGACACCAGGCTGGTTGATTGTGCAGATGCTTTTTAATTACACTGTTTCATTAAGACGCAGTGACACAGAGACACCAGTGAAGTGTTTGCTGTAGCATGCAATGTCATCTTGAATTCATGTTTGACTGGCCAGTATGAAAGCAAAGTGTAATTATAAAAGTTCATATTGAACTTTTAATAATATTGATAGTATTTTGCATACTACACTTTTTGCATCAGAAAATTACATTTTTACTTGTGTATAAAAGTAATGTTCATATGGTAAGATTATTTTCCATATAATTACCAGGATGCTTACTTTGACATCACCCACTGCTTTCAGAAAATCTAAAAAATGAAAAATAATTTCTACTTTTAGATAACATTTAGATAATAAATCATTTCTTCCAGCTTTAATTTGTTTAACTTTTCAACTGAGTACAGGACACAGCCTGAATGTCATCAAATTTGTTTTCTGTTTGACAAAATGAACACTATGATCTTTTTTATTCTGTTTTTGGTAGAGCATAGCCAATTCATCATCCGTCTCATTTGCATTTTACATGAATGAAAATGAATTGATATGCAAAACAGTAATAATTAATTGTGCAGATCTTTCTACCGATATATATTTTCTTGCATCTGTCATATGCTAGCGCGCCTACTCAGCAAAAGGCAAACGTATGCTGTGGTTATGTATAATAAGTAGCTTCCTGGGTACACATTAGATTTAGGAGTCCAAATAAAATATACGAAGGGATGGCAGCTATGTTTATAGGCTCATGTCTGGGACCAGCGTCTCCTAAGATTTCTCTCACTATTCTTGGAATAAGAACATTATGCAGATAATTCAATAATTATGTTGAATATCTTTGCAGGAGCCATGTTAAAAGATATTTACTGTTAAAAGAGCATATGCTAAAGACGCTAAATTGCTTTTCATGACTGAATGTCACAGTTTAAATCGGATATGAATAATGATCATATAGCCACAGTTTAGTTAGAAGTAGTTACTACTTCACAGTTTAGAGAAGAAATTTACTTAAAGCAGTAGTGGAGTTAATTGATTAGACTTTGTTTTTTATAAGCTTGGCTAATCTTCAACAGCTCTCAATCAGCTGATGACATATCAAATCTGAATATTGAATCTGACCTCGTTGCCCATAAAGCATTAAGTTTTGTGGCACTTAAATAAGGTCAGATGTAATTAGATTTTTCTATTGAGGAGCCTTGGTGCAGACTGCAGAGGAAGAAGAACAAGTGACTCTTCCCTGCACTTATACAGTATCTGATGTCCCTGAAGAGGTTTGACCAAACCCGTTGACACATTACCAGCAAGACAAATGATAGCACTGCAGTTTTTGGCTTGACATTGGGCCAGGATGCCTCACAGCCTTCTTCACGCTACTTCTTGTGTCTATAAATACTGTATGAGAGTCTCAAAAGAGCCCATTTTTTTATCATCAAAATCCATGAGAGCCTTGAGGTGGACTGAAAATGGAATTAAACGCAAGGTGATCTTTTCAAGTGGAAATATTGGTGACATTTAAAAATAAATATATGCAAAATACAACACAATTTTGCCTAAAATTGTATTGTATTTGTATATTGCATAAACACTGTCATAAATGGCAAATGGATGGATGCAAGTGCAGGTTCAGTTTTTATTCAAACCATCCAAAGTAAACAAACCAAAGGGGCTAGGCAATGCTCAAAATTTTGAACAGGTAGTAAATCAGGTTATTACCGAACAGGCATAGACTAAGACAAGCAATATGGGTACTTAATAAACAAACAGTGGTCAAATCAACTAAACTAGAAAGGTGCAAGTGGCTCAGAAACACCAGGGGAAAAATGCTGATGTGGGACATCACAAAGAGTTACTGAAAATCTGGATTAAGTAAAGGGAGATTGTGTTTTTTTTTTTTTTTTACAGGTGTGTTTTTTTTAGAAGCCTTCCATGGGAACTGGATGAGGAGTTGTGGCAGGTACAGAAGTGACAATAGGCTTGTAAGCTGAGACCAGGACACTTGCCACAAAAAAGCTGACCCTAATTTGCAAAAAACTTTTACACAATATAGAACTTAATTGTCTATCAGACTATTTGTGAGTAAGACTACAAATTCCTAGCATTGGAGGCTGGAATCGTCAAAGCAGAAAATACCTTAACTGAGTGGTAATGTTTCGTTATCTATCTTTTATTGTAGTTGGTGCCAAATAGGAGAAAAAGGAACAGCTGTGTTGCCACACTACAATCCACCTCTTCCTTCCAAACTCTGTTAAAAGTCCAAAACTTTAACTCTCTCTCTCTCTCTCATTCTTTCTCTACTCTCTTTATAAAAATGTCCCAGACAATTCCTCGGGTTTTTTTGGTCCTCTGGTGTGTGTGTGTGTGTGTGTGTGTGTGTGTACCATGGATAGTTTACCATCCACTGAAACCTCATGATGCAAGACTGTGACCCTACTATGAAGGAGTCAAGATTTAATCAATTTAGATACCTCACAGATAATTTCATCCAACATCTCTCACCCCCAATTTTATTTACATAATAGGAAACATGGCAAATACACCGGATCCTAGATCAAATATTTTGGATTAGGAAATAAACTGTGTGATTATTTCTGTGATTGACAGCTTACTGTCAGGAGGTGAAATGGGAAAGAGAACTTTGTACCAAGTCTAGTTAAATATGACGACACATATTTTCAGAAAGAAAATTATTGTCCATTCAGATTGATGCCAAATGTCACATGGATATGTGTCTATTTTGACACTGAGAAGAAAAATTATCCTTGGATTGATCCTTGCCAGAGTCTCATTCCACCATCCAATTCCACTCCCTTCTTTCCTGCCTTTGTCCCGTGCTTCTCCAATTTTAGCTCAAAAGAAAATAATTTGCATAATGAAAGGATACGAAATTTACTATATTATAGGGGAGGGCATAAGAATTTTCTTCTCACTGAGAGCATGATGGAGAGAGGAAAGAGAACAGAGGTGAGAGCAAGAAACAATAAAACGTAATTATGCAGCACAGATAAACCTTCTTAATTCCTGCACTGTCAAATAGCAAGATAGCAGACTCACATTATTTCATTTAGCACAGCCACAAAGCCTCATTCAGGGCAGTGATAGGCTTTACCGCATGACAATTCTGTTAATCAGACTGGTGGAAAACTGAAATTACAATGTTGATATCTCCACCATATCCCAAGCCTCCTTCCACTCATTTTCTTGAAGGTATAACTAATTGCATTTTCTATTATCATGTTAATATGTGGTCTCAACCAAGAATCACATCTAATTATTCTGTTATTTGTTATATCTCTGTTCAGGGACAGAATGGGGAGGGAATCAATCTAATTGAGAATGAAATGTGTTTCGAGAGCCTTGCATGTGTGTTAAGGGTTACTAATGAGGATCTCATGAAAATGCTTTGTCTTTAGAAGGACTGAATATTGCATTGTGGGATTTGCTGGTGAGACGTTCTGAGTTTTTCAGTTCAGTTAATTAAACATAAATGGAGTTGCTTGTTGGATTAATATCTAAAACTTCTATATACTTACACTTGAGTTTTTTCAAATATATATTCAAATATATATATATATATATATATATATATATATATATATTGTACAAGTCCTACAATGCATCGTCATTAAATAATAATGGATCATGACAATTATCCTCATGACAATTAGTAGCTAAAAGTCTTTTTAAGGAAGTTTTTAAGAATAAAAGCCATAAAACTGCCTTTGATAATGAATGAAGCAAAAATGGGAGAAAAAAATGGTTCATGCAACTCAACATTCGAAATCAACATTCTGTTCTTACAACAAAAAAGCATAGAAAAAAAAATGAGGCTTTTTCTTCCTCCCTAATAATCCCTTAGATACATAAAATATAATTCTTGCTTCTATTGTAACAAAACTAGAATATTAGAAGAAATAAAGTTGAAATAAAACTGTAAATGTAAAATGGTGCAGGTAATTTTTGACACTTTGACAACTTCAAACTACTTCACTTAATCAGCTGCAGTGTCAACTGAAAAATAGTTCAGGAACAACAGGAATCATTACATGATACCCATTTGCAATGTAGTTTTGTAAAGATATTAGATAAAGAAAAACTGAATTAGTATTACCATTCTGTTCTATTTGTACTGTGTCATAAGGCATCTAATACTGCCATCCATTTACTGTTTTTCCACTAAGCGATAAATGCCATAATGCATCTAATACTGCAATAATTTTANTATCCTGTTATGCTGAGCCAAGGCAACGTAATCTCATTCTGTATACATCTACTGTATATTTGAATGACAATAAAGTCTGTCTAAGTCTACTATGAAAATGGTTTTCTATGAATGTAGTCTTGTTTCACTGAACTACATTATAAATAAACATTAAATATTTTATTTTCCAGCAAAATAGTTGGTGAACATGCTAACGTATGCTAAAGAGGAAAAATTGTTTGCTTGTTCATTCATTCATTAATTCATTCATCTTCAGTAACCTGACAGCCTATTATTTGTAACTACAATAAATTATTTTGTAAGTACAGTGAAACAATTAGGAAAGGTAGGAAGTACTGGAATGACAGATGACAAATCTAAGCATGACCAGCAACTTCTGTCACCCTTTAACATGTTTCAACTATGACTGGGTGAAGGCAAGACTGAGCCAGAACACAACAAAATACAATTAGACGTGTGGAGAAAGAAAGCTTATTTTTTCTCAGTGCTGTTCAAATCTAAGTCTAGCACACAGATGACATTTAGTTTGGTCTTTACCAGAGAGACAATTCATCTGAGGCACATGTAATTAGTCCATACTAATGTTTCACACATTTCAAAGCACAAGATTCACTTTAGTCTATGTGTGTTATTAAATCATGGTATCTATATAATTCTTCAATACTGCTTTTACAACCTGTGTTAGTATTTGCCCTAGTCCTGTCAAGGGACAAATTAAAAAAATCCATGCAGATTGGTATATTTTAAATCTAGTGTCCTTTCCATGCAATATTTATGTAAGTTGGATGTTTTCAATTAGATAGTCATGGTTATTTGTGATAGGTGTTCAATTCCAACCTAAAAGCATTTTTTTCATTCTTTAATGTATGATTTGCACTCATATATGCTTTGCTGCTATAATGTAAGTGATAACAGGAACTCTACAACATTAAATAAGGTAAAAACTGTTAAAAAAAAAAAAAAAAAAAAAAAAGCATGTGTCACTCATTAATAAATTAAAAGTTGTAACTGTTCCCAAATCACTGATAAGAAGAATAAAACACTTCAGGATTTGCTGTTATAGGAAAATAATCTATTTTGGGGTGTATATGTGGTAACATATAGTCAGGTCTGGAAGTATTTGGACAATGATGGAGTTTTTGTGATTTTGCCTTTATACACCACTACAATGGATTTGAAATAAAACAATCAAGATGTGATCAAGGTGTAGACTTTCAGCTATATTTTAAGAGGTTTAACAAAAATATGGCATTTACCATTTAGGAATTAAGGCCATTTTAAGCAAAGTACCTCCATTTTCAGGGGCTCAAAGGTATTTTGACAATTGACTGACGAAGTTTTTCACCATGTGTGGTCCATTCCCTCGTTACTTCAAGACAAATGAAGCAGATGAAAGGTCTGGAGTTGATATCAAGTATTGAGTTGTCATTTGGCAGCTGTTCAACTGGAGCTACCAATATGAAGTTCAAGGAGATCTCAATGCCAGTGAAGGAGGCCATCATTAGGATGAAAAAACAACATAAATCTGTAAGAGAGATAGCAAAAACATTAGGTGTGGTCAAATCAACAGTTGGGTACATTCTTAAAAAGAAAGAAAGCACTGGTGAGCTCAACAACATCGAAAGGCCTGGAAGACTACGGAAGACAACTAAAGTGGATGATCGCAGAATCCTTTCCTTGGTGAAGAAAAACCCCTTCACAACATCAGCAGAAGTCAAGAATACTCTGGAGAAGGTAGGCGCATCATTGTCAAAATCTACAATCAAGAGACACATGAATGTAAATACAGAGGGTTTACAACAAGGTGTAAACCACTGGTAACATTCAAGAACAAGAAAGCCAGATTAAACTTTGCCAGAAAACATCTAAAAAAAAGCCTCCTATGTTATGGAATAAGATTCTTTGGACTGATGAAACCAAGATTAACTTGTACCAGAATGATGCGAAGATGGCAAAATAAAGGAACAGCTCATGATCCAAAGTATACCACATCATGTGTCAGTCGTGGTGGAGGCAGTGTTATGGCATGGGCATGTATGGCTGCCAATGGAACGGGCTCACTGGTGTTTATTGATGGGGTGACTGCTGACAGAAGTAGCAAGATGAACTCTGAGGTGTATAGGGCTATACTCTCTGCTCACATTCAGCCAAATGCTACAAAACTGATAGCCGCTTCACAGTGCAGGTGGATAATGACCCTAAACATACTGCGAAAGCAACTCAAGACTTTTTGAAGGCAAAGAANAACTCAAGACTTTTTGAAGGCAGAGAAATGGAATATTCTTCAATGGCCAAGTCAGTCGCCTGATGTCAACCCAGATACTTACGGACCTAACTGTA
The DNA here is from genome assembly GCA_037577455.1 of Pangasius macronema. NCBI lineage: Eukaryota > Metazoa > Chordata > Actinopteri > Siluriformes > Pangasiidae > Pangasius > Pangasius macronema. The sequence continues at coordinate 9,910,502 of CM074946.1, forward strand.
GTCCCCTATGTATGGAGACTTTTTGACACCCTGTAGAAATCAATCAGTGCACAGCTATAGTAATATCTATCATAGTATCACTGTGCACTGTATCACTGTACTGTACCTCACAAGCCTGACAGTAAAAAAAATGAATTATATTTATATTATTCATTTCCGTGCAGTGAATTGACAGTGAATTCCTGTGGCCACAATGATCTAATTCAACTGATTTCTCTTGACATTGACATAACGACATTACTCATTTTAAAATATAATAAATGCCATGAGTTAAGTAGTTCTTGGCAACAAAATAGATCCTGAGAAACTTAACTTGTGGCCTCTTTAAATTAATTTGTGGCCACACCTTGTTATTTTCACCATATCACTTTGCAGCTCCAAACAAAAATTCATTTTGTGGGATATATTTTGTGCCACATATGTGGCATATATGTGGACCTAAGGACATATGACCACAAAATAAGTTTTGTCAGCACAGTTTTGACCACAAATTGAGGAGTTTTGTTGTTTATACAGTACACAAAAATGAATCGTTTTGATTTTCTGCACAACATAATGCATTCAGTTAACATTCTTTCATTAATTCATCTTCTGTAACTGCTTTATCCTGGTCAGGGTCATGCTGAATGCAGAGCGCTTCACAGATTTGCGTGTCATTCTTTCACAGGGGTCATGCTAATCTTCTCTGTATTGATCCAATTTTAGTACATGTGCTGTCATGAATGCAGAGCCTATCCCGGGAATACTGGGCATGCGGAGGGAGTGCAACATGGATGGGACACCAGGTCATCATACACACCCACATTCACACACAGAAGCAACTTAGTACAGCCAATCAACAATGCTGACAATGGTGACAATGCTGCCACTCTGCTGCCCTATTCACTTCACATATATACACATTTTACATGACACCTCTTAAGTAAAAATGCATAATGGTATAGTATATCTGTCACTGAACATTACTAGTATCACTGCACAACAGCAGCAGAGTCAAAGCTTCCACTAGTTTCCACATCTTCATACCTCACTACTGGCTAGTCTCTGACATTGGTGAGCACAACTGTGTTTTGTTTTGTTTGTCATTTGGAGAATGTAGGAACTATTTCACAAAGAGGGAAGAGGAAGAGGTTTTCCTGTTTTTTGTTTGTTTGTTTGTTTGTTTTTTGCTTAGGTAGCATTTCGGTAGACAGTGATCAGATGAGAATGTTAATAAAATCTTGGGTTTTGTGTGTGATGGGTCGCACAGTGGCGCAGCCAACACTGCTTCCATCCTGAGTTCAGGTTACTGTCTGTTCACAGTTTTGCACGTTTTCCCTGTGAGTCTGCATGACTTTTCTACAGATTATCCAGTTTCCTCCCATCTCCCAAAAACATGTCAGTAGGTGGATTGGCTGTACAAAAATGCCCTTAGATGTGAATAAGTATGCGAATGCATGTGTGGTGCACTGTGAGTCCTATCCCCAGTGTATTCCTGACATGTGCCCTGTGTTCCAGATCCACTGCAACCCTGAATAATATATACTATATACTAAAGATGAGTGAATGGATGATCTAAGTGTAATGAAATGTGGTATCACACTGTAATGATTACCTGTGGTCCTGTGCAAGTTCATTATTTTACCTATTCATCATACATGTTTTGTACTTGTCGTACATTGTGCAATGTTATGGTAGCGAAGGTGTGTACTGTAATTAGAGCTAAACCAGCATCCCCACCCACTCTCTCTTCTCTGTGGTGATGAGCCACGCTGCTGGGTTTGTCTGTTATTGCCTAATTCCTGCTAACAGCAGCCGGTGTAATCACACACCCCAATTAGGCGTCCCTGCTCCCTGCTTACCCCAATTGCTTCCTCTCCTCACCTCTCCTCACCACACTGCCTAATGAGCTTTCGTCTGTGGCGCTGAGCCCAAAAGAGCACCTCAGCCACTGAGCAGACACTCATAACCCAGCAAGAGCTTGATGAAACCCCAAGTTCGCACTTGCTCTCTGCTAACTGCTTGTCTCTTCCTCGTATCCAAAGTGTATGACAAGAAAGAGTTTGCTGTGTGTCAGGTAGCTGTAACAGGAACATCAAGAGCAATGGAGAAATTCGGAGAAATAAAAAAAAAAAAATCTGTAGTAGTTCTGAAAGTATTTTCCTTGCTGTTTGTGAAATGCAAATCACTGCGTTGGCTCAGCAGTAGTGCAGTGAGGAATAGTTTGCTGTGAAGGTTTGGGAAGTTGCCATCAGTAGTGTATCTGTGCCATGATTTGCTACCTCTCGTTGCCATTTCAACCTCTCTGTGACCTCAAGAAATATCTGAAGTATAATTTAATAAAATAATAAAATTTGCTTGTTGTTGATAAGTACAAATATCTGCTTTGTCTCAGTACTTCTTGTATGAGGAGTATTTTAAAATACAAGGTGTCTGACCTTTGGGTGTATAAGATTTTTTTTTTTTTTTTTAAGTGACTTTGTGGCCAAGTGTGGTGACCCATACTCAGAATTTGTGCTCTGCACTTAACCCATACACACACACCCGGAGCAGTGGGCAGCCATTTTAGCTGCGGCGCCTGGTGAGCAGTTGGGGGATCGGTGCCTTGCTCAAGGGTCTCACCTCAGTCGTGGTATTGAGGGTGGCAGAGAGCGCTNGCGCTGGTCATTCACTCCCCCACCTACAATCCCTGCTGGACCCGAGACTTGAACCCACGACCTTTGGGTTCACCTTCAGGTTACAAGTCCGACTCTCAGACCATTAGGCCACGACTGCCCCCAAGATTCTGGTTTAGCATATACTGAATGTTTGGGGTCAGGAGTGGGATTTGACATGAGTCATGGGGAATGACGTGAATTTCATTCTGGAAATTTCTTGCCTGTTATTTCCACAGCCAGTGTTTGCTTCATACTGGCCAGTGAGGGAGAGTTTTTATACTATGTGTAAGACTATAACATGTTTGTGGAGGGTGGTACCAATATGAAGGCCTCCGATTGCTTCTGTATAACGTACTGCACTCCACTTTCTGGGTTATACTGGTCAAGAAAGCATAATGAAATGAATCCCAAGTAACATGCCACTGAGATTTCACTGAGATTTTGGTAGGGTCCACAAACTGACAGACACTACACACTTTCTCCAACTGTGCCTCTCTGATGTAGAACAAACCCCTGCTAGTTCTTTACTTGGTAAGATGGGATACATCTTGGTAATGAATGTATTGTTTACTCAAATTCAAAGATATTCAATTAATAGTTGTTCTAAATGAATAATTTAACTATTTATTTGGGGGCAGTCGTGGCCTAATGGTCTGAGAGTCAGACTTGTAACCCAAAGGTGAGCCCGAAGGTCGTGGGTTCGAGTCTCGGATCCGGCAGGGATTGTAGGGGGAGTGAATGACCAGCGCTCTCTGCCACCCTCAATACCACGACTGAGGTGAGACCCTTGAGCAAGGCACTGATC
>CM074946.1:9924695-9943650 GCA_037577455.1 Pangasius macronema
AGTTGTCCACTACCATCTGATATTCTGAGGTGTCTCCACCCTGAATACATCCAACAACCACAGAGTCATCAGAGAACAGTAAGGTGTACTTATTTATTCCCATCTGGTTTCTGTTACCTGAGGTTAGTTAATTTATAGAAATTGATGAGGCCCATACAATTGTTATTTAGACCCTGATAAATAAAATCATAGAACTGAAGGATGGTCTACTTTCCCCATGACTGTATGGTACAGGCTCAAATGCTTGAATAACTCTACTGTTTCCAGGATGCAGAGCTACATATTAGCTCTATGCTGGTAACAAAAATGTTGCTTTTGATATTTTACTCCTTGTCAATGAAATGATATTCACAACACATTCTCATGTTGCTAAGAAAGTCAAAGGAGTGGATTCAAGATGCTAAGCCTTCAAAAATCATTATGGTAAAATTGTTATGGTAAAATCTACACCATCAAGGAGAGGGTTATATGCACCTTGGCTGATGGTAACATTAGTATGGATTTATTAATACTTGCTACTGACTCAAAGAGCAAACATATTTTGCCTATTGTTTGTTCATAAATAAGTTCATAAATTCTAACTAGTGAATTGTTGAACTTATAACCATTTCCAACTTCTCGATGTCCTGTATTTAAGGGTACAGTGGCAAGTTGTTTGTTTTGCCAAGTCACAAGTGGAGTTGGATGATAGACATGATCAATGCTCAAATTGCTTGGGACCGGAGCATCTTCAACAACCAATTACATAGCCCAGCCCTAATTGCAGAATAATGTCAATTGTGACATGGGAAGCACACATTGCAGGCTATGGAAGAACTGCTGCCTATTCACCTGACTCTGCAGGAGGTGAAGCGGCCACCAACGTAAGTACAAGCACACCTAGAAAAAGGAAGGAGTGCTTCTCTGTAGCACAATCAAAGTAAAAACAGATGATGACAGAGGATTCAGCTGATCAGCTTTGTAGAGAGAAGAAAAGTAGCATCCTAATTGTACTAGGACACAGAGTCGAGGAGTTGGCAGTAGACATGAGCCAAAGAGCGCAGAAAATGCAGAGCTTGGCATAGCTTATTACAGTTCAACTGCATGCAGAGACAGACCCTGAGGTACTTTCAGTGGCTGGATTTCTTTCTCTAAAACTAAGTGCACATAGCCTATTACTGGAGCATTTGAAAAGTCAAAATGTGACCCCAAACCATGGTACAATAGCAGTTAATATGCTGCAAGCCGACATAAAGGCTGCCTTGACAAAAGTATAGCTGATCCTTTAATTCTACTGATTGAATGTGTGATTAATAATCTGGTATAGTAGCCCAAGTGAGTGGCTTTTATATTCTACAGTGGAACAGTTTCATAAAGGAACTCTTTTATGTGTTTGAAAGGGCAAAGAAGCTTCAACCTGGTATATGAGTATGCCAGGTTGTAGTGGCCACAATGGCAGTTGCAGAAACCATAGGACTGAAATCAATGTCGCAGCAGAGACACCATTGGCCTAACTAGTGGTAAAATCAGACAAAGCATGGTCAGGGTTGAGGTCACTCAGGCTGACAAGAATAATCAGAGGATGAGCCTGACATAGCGGGGGCTTTTATACGCCGCACATGTGTTTTGCTAATGACCCAAAGAAAATTGTGCCCCCAAAAAAAGGAAATGAGCAAATGGAAATATTCCACTAGATCCAAAATAAAACCATCCTGGCCACTCAATTTCAGGACAGTGGTTACATATGTGACCATCCATTATGGCATTCTTTTCTTTTCATAAACAGATATGATAAAGATAAATAGTAAATTTATCTTATGGAATTATGCAATTTCTTCTTAATCACTTTTATCTTCTGGATTTTCACATGAACGTAGTTGATGGGGAAACAGACTTGTTCACATTTTCTTTTGCTGACTTTTTGGAAATGTTTTTTTTTTAATATTACTAGACTGTTTTATGTGGTCTTGATTTTGATAGTATGATTGCCACAGGTTTTCATAAACTTTTCATTTAAGATCATACATCCAGTATTCATTTGAGACCATACATCCAGTAACAGCTTTATCAGGACTGAGCCCAGGACCCTGGAGTTGTGAGACAGTAATGCAACCCAAATACCACAGCTACAGCCAGTTCTAATTTATTATGTGTGTTTTGCTTGGTGTCATCTTGGTGCAAAGTCTCATACAACATACAAAAAACCCTGTGTGCCACATACAATATTTACTTACCAATTAAACTTCCAGTAATATTTAAGGAGATTAAGAAGGTTCAGGACTTACAAGTATATTTCAATTTTTCTAGTAAAAATTAGTCTAATAAACTAGACTAATAAAGCTAGTAGCACTCAGCTCTGACACAAACAGATATAAACACAAACTCTGGTCTCACCTTTTCACTTCCAGCTAAGTCCACCAGGTAGAGCTTGCCACAGAGTTTCTGCTCTGTCTCCACATGCTCTTGTTTGATATTTATGAGGAAGATGCTATGACTTCTGGAGCTGTGTTCATTCATATCTGAAGCAGCAAATGGCTAAAGTTACTGAAAGCTAAAATTGAACTGATGAGAGAAACTACATTATATTAGACTAACAATTCATAACGTTAATATTATAAGGTTAAGATTCTATCTAGGTTAAGATGGCAGACAAAACCTTATAATATTATGGTTATAATTCATTGAAAGTTTGTTTAAGTGGAAAACTCACTGGTAACAGCTACATGGCGGTTAGATTTCCCTTCATCAATTATATCCATCACTTCCTCAGGACTGGAGACAAAGCGTTCTGTACAACCCTGTCTCACACACATATACACACAAACAGTGATATGAGTAAGCCTTAATTTTGTGTGATACAGCAGTGATGCATGTTTATTTGTCACTCAGAATTTTAGCCTGTACAATGCCAGTAAGAGCTGTGGACATTCTTCTCTATGTGTATCTATCATAGTTCAGACTGCAATTGCATATTTTATCTACCCTACTTCCTCTACACTGACCAGGGCTGTACTGGATTCACATTTGTGTGGGTTTATGTGCCATAGAGTCATGTGCAAAAGCCTGTATACCCTTAGAACAAAATAAAGAAAATCTATCACAATTAACAAAAATAGTCATATCTAGAGATATCAGTTCAAAATTATTTTTCCATGTGATTAAAAAGTTTCCTTCTGTATATGGTATAGATACGCTCTAGAAACCTGTATGCCGATCCTTTGTCTTTTTCTATACTGCTTATCCATCACTTATCCTACACAGGGTCACGGGGGAGCCTTGACCCTAACCCAGTGAACTTGGAGCACGAGGCGGGGTGCACCCTGGATGGGGGGCCAGCCCATCGCAGGGCACAATTTCACACACACACACCCATTCCCACCCATGCATTTTTTTCAGCTCTCATTCCACTTTATCTTACCTTGACAAATGGGACCCTGTTCTTGTCTTCATGTACTGACAGGTTGGTCTTACTCACTGAGAGAGGGAGAGAGGGGTTAGAGATTACATGATGTAAAGTAAAATAGATGAAAAGAAAATGGAATAAGTCAGAAAGGGAATGGAGATTCCCTTTCAATAAACAAACATAAACAAGATCAGGCAGAAAAATAATTAGGCTACAGAGTAGCAAAATACATTCTCACAGACATTTCACACACAAAAAAATGATCAAACTCCAGTGGAAATGTGTTTTGCATGAGTCAGGAAAGATAGACTGCAAATGAAGATCAGCCGGCCTTGCTGTCTAGCTGTCTGTGTGATAAAGATCTAAATGTTCAACCAGTGTCAACTGAGTGACTGCATTCTGTCACAGCACATCATGTCATCTCATCACTATAATAGCAATTTTCTCCTCCTCCACCCCCCCCCCCTCTCTCTCTCACACACACACACACACACACAGACACACACACACGCTTGCTCGCTCTCAGTCTCTTTCTTTTTATTTCTTTCCCACACGTTTTGGCTTAAGGTAAAGTATAATTTTACTGATGTTTATGTTTAATCTGTTTCTTTCTCTCACCATCAAGCAGGTCTCGAATTTTATCCATGTAGATTTCAAAATAGGAAACCTGTATAAAAGAAAGGAAAGGATTTAAGGGATGCATGAATAGCTTTAGATCAATACTGTATGTAGAATTGCAAATAATGCCACGGAGTACATTCTTTATAGCTAAACTTTATTTAGAATTATTCAGAATGGTCAGTGTTATTGTTGCCTTGATGTGAAATTCCAAGTTTTCATCCATGGCAAAGATATAGTTGAAGATGTCATCAGTGATCCTCGGAATAATGCCCATGTTGTCGGGATCATGGAGCTTTCCCTGATTAAAAAAAAGAGACCTCAGCCATGGTGAAAGCTAAAAACTAATAAATATGTTTTTAAAGCTGGCTGTCTTTTACCTCCATGGTGTGGGTTTTGCCAGAGGATGTTTGTCCGTATGCAAAGATGGTACCATTGTATCCATCCAGCACATCTGAAATGAGGGAGAAAGAGCAAAATGATACAGATTTTACTTGTTTTTAAGTATTCAAGTTATTTCTTTATGTTTATATTTAAAATATGTTTAAGTTCTTTAGTATAAACTGTTAATTAATATTAATATTAATTAATATTTTCCTAAATAAAACTAACATTCACAGTACTTTTAATTATTTGCTATTAAAATTTGCTGAAGAAATATATGAGGTAACACTTCAGAATCTTTCTCTGGTCCTAGGTCTTCCTAGGACATGCATTGCTGACATGCACAAAAGAAAACTCGATAATGTTGTAACCTTCTGTCCCAGAAAAAAATATATACTTATTAGGTGGATGGGATAAAATAATAATGGCACATATTCCTTTTAGAATCAACAATGAATAGTTTTATAGAATATGAAATGTTTTCTTGGAAGATACTGCAGTGAATACAGTACATACTATACAATGTCGTGGCATTTACAGTTGAGGCCAAAATTATACATACACCTAGGCTAAAGACATTCAAACTCAATTTTTCACAATATGTTGCCATAAATTTCCTGTGTTAGGGAATTTCCTGTGTTAGGCAATCTACTCTATTTCCATAAGGGGTCATTTCAAAATAATAGCTAAGAGACAGTTTTATTTCACCTTTCATTTACTATATCAGATTTTCAGTGGATCAAATGTTTGCATACACTTTGCTAGTATCTGGTGGCATTGTCTTTCAACTGCTTGAACTTAAGTCATATGCTTTAGGTAGCCTTCCACAAGCTACTAACAATACATTACTGGAATTTTTTTCATTCCTCCTGACAGGTTTGTGGGTCTCCTTGCTCGGATGTGCTTTTTCAGTTCAGTCCAAAAATTTTGGACTTTTTGATGGTCACTCCAAAATTTTCACTTTGTTGTCCTGAAGCCAATGTGTTACAACTTTGGAGGTATGCTTAGGATCACTGTCCTGCTGGAAGTCCCAGTTATGACCAAGTTTTAACTTTCTTGAGGTCTTGAAGTTTTGCAGTATTTCTAGATAATCCTCCTTCCTAATGATGTTATCTATTTTCTGAAGTGCACCACTGCACACCCCATAACATGGTGCTGCCACCCCCATGCTTCACAGTTAGGATGGTGTCCTTCAGATTAAAAGTTTCACCCTTTTTCCTCAATACATAGTGCTAATCACTATGGCCAAACAGTTCAATTTTTGTTTCATTTGTTTCATTTCACTCCTCCAAAAGCCTGGTGATCAGCTGCAAAATTCAGACTGGCTTTTTTTATGCCTGTCTTGGAGTAAGGGCTTCTTCTTTGCATGGCAGCATTTCAGGCCATGGTGATGTAGAACTCTCTTAATGGTGGATGTACCTACTTTGGTACATGTTGATTGTTCATCCCTGGGAGTTAATTTGTGCTTCCTTCCTGGATGATGCAGTGTCTTTGTTGTCCCAAGATTTTTATATTTGCATACAATTGTTTGTACAGATGCTCATGGTACCTTCAGTTGTTTGGAAATTACTCCTAAGGTGGAACTGGACCTGTGGAGGTCCAAATTATTATTTTTTTTGCTAGATTTTCCCATGGTATCAAGGGCAGAAAGAACTGGGTCTAATGGAAAAACTGAGATTTAATATCTTTAGCCTAGGTGTATTTAAACATTTGGCCTTAACTGTATGTACAAAAGAAATGGATAGAATCCAACCACAGCTGGTATATTATTTTAAATGTATTATTTAATGGTAGTAACTCATGCAAATTATGGATAATTTTGTTTCTTTCTGTGCTGGAGTGGCATTTATGTTAAAATGTATATGTATGCGTTGTAATGTCAGTTGAAAAAAATAGATACATATTTTTAAAACATACTATACATTAATCTAACCTTCTGTAAACAATTTACTCGTATCCAAATGAGAAACCATTTTGGCTGATGAAAGAGCTGTTTTTTTCTCTGTTGTTGTGAATGTGCAGTGCAGTGCAGTGCAGTGCAGTGTGTGTGTGTGTGTGTGTGTGTGTGTGTGTGTGTGAGAGAGAGAGAGAGTGAGAGAGAGAGAGAGAGAGAGAGAGNGTGTGTGTGTGTGTGTGTGTGTGTGTGTGAGAGAGAGAGAGAGAGAGAGAGAGAGAGAGAGAGAGAGAGAGAGAGAAGGGGAGGGAGAGCTGGGTTTTAAGCATAACAAGCCTGTCACAGTGTAGGAGAGTGAAGACAAATTGAACAGCAGATAAAAAGGGAACAATCAAAGAGGATACAATTGAGAAATGGGGAAGCAAACCATTACCAATACTTATCTCCACTAGCCAGATGGTTAACGTTCACACACATACCCACTCAAATTGGCTTAAATTCTCTCTATCCAAAGTATGTGCTCTTTCGTTCCTTTACCCTTGCTTTGAAGCTGTTTTGCCTCTTATTCATTGCAGTGCAGTAAGTACAACAGTTTATAAAACATGCAGATCTAGACATCCCAAGCCACTGGGATTCAGCAAATGGTTTTCGTTTTAAACTCCTCAAATTACCTTCAAGTAAAGCCACCCTGGATTAACAGAAATGGAAAGCTTGCTGACATTTCCCATTGTGTGCAACACTGAAAGCGGAGTCTAATTTTGATTTTATGTTTTAATTAGGCAATAAGTCACAAGAGACCATATAATATTTTTGAATATACTTTACTGCAGTTAAAAGTACTTAACAGCTAGAAAACTGCTGTTCAATTTTTCATTACCAGAATTACTTATTCACTTTCTGTTAAAACTCTGTCTTTGTCAGGGTGAAGGTGAATTCGTAGCCTACACCAGGAACACTGGGCATGACAGACACATTCACAGATACCTAGGGGCAATTTAGCACAACTAGTCAACCTACTGGCATGTTTTTGACAGTGGGAGAAAATAGGAGAACCTAAAGGAAACCTATGGCAGACACATGCTCAGAAACTCTACACAGTCACTAACCTGAGCTTGGGATTAACCTAGGAACCCTGGAGCTGTGAAGCTACAATACTACCTGCCATCATGCTGCTTAGTACCAGCATTAGTCATTTAATAATTGGGATTTTAAACATTACATGAAAGCCTACATGCATATTATGAATGAGCAGGCTTTATTAGATATGGTATCACATATCTACAGCTAACAAAATTATTGCTCAAATTATTCACAGTACCTTATTTATTTATTCCAAAACATATCTATGTTAAAAAACGGTCAAAAACCAACTGGGTTTGGTACACTGTACTGTACAGAATATGCAGTTACGTTATGTGCAATCCATAATACATAAAAGTTACTTTAGGTTAAGTTACAGATGGTAAACAAGTATGAATTGAAATCAGATAGCAACAATAGATTTCACTGGAGGTCACGTCTCCATAAAATCAACTCTAACAACTGTGTCATGGACAGACACGCCCATATTTACACTACGCATCCTAAGACAGATGTTACTTGTATAAAATGTACCCAGTGTTTATACACTCACCTTTAACAATTTGTTTGGCACAGCTGTTGTAGACCTGCTCTTGTGTGGTATTGGTGGGAAAGACTCGGTCAAATACGAAAGACTTCCCCTGCAAGAAACACACAAGTGTTACAATCCATTAATCACAAACTGAGTGACGCAGGAGCTGGCGATTGAACAGAAGAGAAAGAGAGGGAAGAAAAAATGATGGATAAGTAAGTTTACAGAAATTTATCATGCATGTGGCAGCGATTTCCAATAATCAGAATAACAATCTGTATTCATAGCCAGCTTTTAAAAGAAATCTTTGTTTGCAAAAGCCAGAAGTTGGATCATTGTCTTTACAACTGTCGTGAGCAGAAAAGCATCTCAGAACACACAACACATCAAAACTTGATGTGGATGGGCTACAACAGCAGAAGACCACATCAGATTCCACTCATGTCAGCCAAGAACAAGAATCTGAGGGTGTCATGGGCAGAGACTCACCCAAACTGGACGGGTTAAGACTGGAAAATGGCCAGGTGATTTTTTTTTACTCATCTACTGTCCAGTTTGGCTGATAAGAGTGGAACCAATTGTTTTCATCGGCTGCTGTAGCCCATCCACCTCAAGGTTTGATGTGTTGCGCATTCTGAGATGCTTTTCTGCTCACCACGGTTGTAAAGAGTGCGCATTTGAGTTACAACTTGCTGTTTCGATACGAAGCGAACTTACGGCGTTCCAACAGGAGGCCAGTTCTGCGATTTCGGCAGTTAAAATCATGATGGATGAGCTTGCTTCAAAACTGGTAAGCTTAGAAACTAACGCTTCTGCTTCTTCGAATACTGTAGTCAAGCTCGAGCAAGAAGTGGGCTGTTTGAAGCAGGTGGTAGAGCAGCTTACAGACAAATGCATGGACCTTGAAGGACGTAGAAGGAGACAAAACATCCGCGTACTACACATCAAGGAAGGGGCCGAGTCCGGAATGAAACCAAGGGACTTTTTCGCGCAACTTCTGATGGAGGCATTATCGCTAGATAATCTACCACTTGTTGATCGCGCTCATCGGGCATTGCGAAATCATCCCGGAGATGAAGAACCACCGAAGGCTTTTGTGCTTCGGACACACTACGCCCATGAAATGGAAGAAATTCTGCAGAGGGCAGCCAAGATGCAGCAAGTTACTTTTAAGGTGCAAAGGATCAACATCTTCCCAGATTATCCCCCAGCAGTTGTGAAATGCCGCGCTCTTTTTAAAACGAGCAAGGGAACTGCCGAGGAACAAACCTGGGGCCAAGTGTGGTCTACAGTATCCAGCAAAATTAAGGGTCACATACAACGGCAATGAACATTATTTCACGGATCCATATATGTTCGCTGAAAACTGCTTTGGATCAGGGTGACTGTTCTAAGGATGTTGCGTAATTGAGATAAGTGTGATCAAAGTGCTCTTTTTTTTTACCTGTTCCTTTTCTTTTCTTACCTATGTAACGTTACGCCGAGATGTTCTTCTATTTCTCTACTGTGGAGCTGCATTGATTTAATGTTTGAAGGTCAACAAATAAGATATTTATGTGAGGTGTATTCTAGAATATTTAATTTTTGTGTTATTTCTCATATTATTATTGATATAGATATAGATATTTTTTATTTTTTTCTATTTCCATTTAGCCTACTTCGTCTCGCGCTGTCTTCGTTAGTCGTCAGTCAGATGACAGGGCTGTTATTTAAGTTGGCGGGTGTGTGGGCTGGGGGCCTGTTAGAGATACTCCAAACCGGTAGTATGTGTGGTGATAATAATATATTAGGTTCTTAATGACGCAGAGTAATGCTGTAACATCAGCTAACAGACAAGGGCTTGTTTTTGCCTTGTGGAATGTGAAAGGAATAAATCACCCTGTTAAAAGAAGTAAAGTGCTATCACACTTAAAATCACTTTCTGCTGATATACTTTTTCTGCAAGAAATGCACCTGAAACTTGATTCCAAGAATAAGTTGAAATGCAGGTGGATAGGAAATATATATCAGTCCAATTTTTCGGTTAAAGCTCGAGAGGTCGCTATCCTAATACGAAAAGGTCTGCCATTTATATTTAAAACCCTGAAAACAGACAAAGAGGGTCGGTACATTATATTATCTGGCGAGATGCATTCCTTTCCTATTACATTAGTGAATGTTTATGCCCCAAATTATGATGACCCAGATTTTTTTCAAGAAAGTGTATGATCTTATTCCTAATATGTCTCAAACTAATTTAATCGTAGGGGGGGACTTTAACTGTGTCCTTGATGCATACCTGGACAGATCATCTTCTAAGAGAGCCCCATAGTCTAATTCAAGGAATTTTTTTAATGCATTTATTAATAACTCTAATTTAGCAGATATATGGAGACTTTTCCATCCCACCGAGAGAGATTATACCTTCCATTCACAAGTTCACAATGTATACACACGCATTGATTATTTCTTGGTAGAAAATAAATTAATTTCCAGTGTCATGGATAATAAGATCCATGATATATTAATTTCAGATCATGCTCCTGTCACATTTGAACTTGCCTTTAATAATTTAACATCCTCGCATCCTGTGTGGAGAATGGATCTTAGACTTGTCAATGACCCTAAATTTTACAATTACATGCTTATACAATTGGAAATATTTTTTGAGAATAATTATACCCCCGAAGTTTCACCAGGACTACTTTGGGAAACACTGAAATCTTTTTTAAGAGGATGTGTTATCTCATATCAGGGGCCTGGAAATAAACTGTATAAAGCAAAACTTCCCAGAGTTAGGGAAACAAATTCATCAGTTAGATAATTAAAATTCACAAAATTCCTCATTTGAAACATACAAAAAATTCTACAGTTAAGATATGAGTATCTTGGGTTTCACACTTTAAATACAGTCAATAAAATATCTTTATATGCAGATGATATCCTGCTATATATTACTAAACCCCATGTGAGTCTGCCAGTTATTTTGGATACTATTAATGTCTTTGGGATATTTTCAGGGTTTAAAGTTAATTTAAATAAAAGTAAGCTAATGCCCATTGGACTAAAAGATTTATCTTCAATACAATCCTCTCCATTTAAAATTTCAATGGAAAAAATGACTTATCTTGGAATTGTAGTTACTAAATATTCTTCACTCTTAAAGGCCAACTTTACCCCTCTAATTTCCAAACTGCAAGCTAACATACAATTTTGGACAGCACTCCTGATTTCTCTGCTTGGTAGAATAAATGCAGTTAAAATGATGTTCTTACCACAGATACTATACCTATTCCATAATACTCCAGTCTTTCTACCTAACAATTTAAACAATTAGATTCGATCATTCTTCCATTCTTGTGGGAATATAAAAATCATAGAGTTAAAAAGGCACATCTCTGTAAATCTAAACAGGAGAGAGGTCTGGCATTTCCAGACTTTGGTCTTTATTACTGGACTTCTTACATAAGTCTAATTTCAGTGTGGTTGGATGATCATGATACTCCGCCAATTTGGTTCCACATAATTGGTGATCAGTGTTATCCATACAATCCGGGAGTGGTGATTGTCTCCCCTGTAGCTCTGGATCATTCTACCTTCAACAGCTGTATCATAATTCCAACTATACTTCGTATCAGGAAACAGATAAAAGAACATTTTCATTTCTAACTCCTATTGCTAAGAATCCATCCTTTACCCCATCAAGACCTGATGGGACCTTTGTGCAATGGAAAGAAATGGGGGTACATACTATAGGGGACCTTTTCATTCATGGGGCTTTGGTGTCTTTTAATCAGCTGCAACAGAAATTTAAATTCCCCAAGAGTAATTTTTTTTAGATTCCTACAGATTAGGAATTATATACATGCTCACACACCTTCATTGGATAATATATCACACTCAGTTACTGATAAGTGTCTTGATCGGTGTAAAGGAAGTAAAAAGGCACCTATAATTTATGATTTGCTACAATCCTTTACTTCTCCCTCTACAAGTTTTCTTAAGGAAGAATGGGAGAAAGAATTAGGAGTGGAAATTTCTGAGGAAATGTGGCAGACGAGTTTAAAGGATATTAAACGTTCTATCAATTCTAGACATTGCCTTATTCAGTTTAAAGTCATTCACAGACTACATTATTCAAAAAAGAAGCTACCGCTTTGTGACAAATGTAAATCAGTAGATACTGATTTGTCCCATAGTTTTATTTTCTGCAAACAGAATACATAAGATACAGAGTTATTGGAAAGGAATTTCTGATGTGCTTTCAGAGATTTTTAAGGTGCAACTGCAGCCAGATCCAGCACTTTTCATTCTGGGATTTTCTGAACGTATGCATTCATTAGCAGGTGCACAACACAAACTGCTTGCATACAGTTTAACTATAGCCAAGAAGTTACTACTGTTGTTCTGGAAGAAAAAGGAAGCTCCTACATGTAATCTATGGCTAGGAGAGATGATTTCTCCTTTACATTTGGAACGAATTAAGTACTGTTTGAAGGGCAAATTTGAGCAGTTTGACAAAATCTGGCACCCTTTCCTCTGTTACCTTGATGGAAACCCTACAGACTAATGCATCATTTGTTAATGTAATGTCTTAATGTTTTTTCATCATACTTTACAATTTAATGTAAACAGGTCTTGTAAAGGATGGTTTGTGATGTGGGCTCTTTGTTTGCCTTTTTTTCCCTTTTCATCTCTCTTTTCTAATTTTGATTGTATTCTTTGTACATGTAATCGAGACAAAATATGTAAGATTGCAAATCTATCTTCAAAATCTTTGTCTTTCAATAAAACTTATTTGACAAAAAAATAAAAAAAATATACATATGTCTCAAGCAACCAGAGGTTATAGTTTTGTTCTCCAAGCTGTACTTTAGATAGCTAGTTAGAGTTAGCAGAGTTAGCAGTTGTGTCAATCTGTGTCTTAGCTGCACATATACAGCTGTTAGATTACAACCTGGGACTCAGCACTGTGATAGTCACATTGAAATGCACAATAAAGTAAACAATGATGTGAGCATATAGTTACAGACGCAGAAGCAGTGAAACAATGGCCACTATTACTGCCATCTTTCCCATAAAAAAAACAAAACATACACAAATGTACACAGATAAATACATTCATTCATTTTCATTCATCTTCAGTAACCTATGTTTGTTCTGTTTTTGTTCGGAACACCAGGTGCAAGGCAGAAAAATTCACACCGGATGGGATGCCAGTGCATTGCAGGGCACCGTACACACATACATTCATACATTCATTCACAGCTACAAGTGATGTAGCGTAGCCAGTCATGCCTGCCAGGCCACATGCCTGCCAGGACAACCTTCAGGAAACCATAATGAACTCAAGTTCAAGATCGAACCAGCGACCCTGGAGCTGTGAGAGCTGTGAGAGAAACACTATCCACTGGGTCATCTGTCTGTACTGACATTTTACGACTTACACGGTTCTGTTCTAACTATGTTATTCAACTTCTATCAATTGAAATCTCAATACTTATATTACTTATAAGGTCACACACACAACAAACACACACTCCTTTCATCATCTGTTTCACACTCATTAATTAGTCCCTCTACTTCCTTCTCCACAGGGAAAGCACTGAGCCCCCACTACAGAAACAACATCACAGCTAAGCTCTTTCTCTATCTCTCTGTAAACATAACAACTCATGACAGACACATCCCCACTGCACGGTCAGCTTCTGTAGTTAAAACAGAGGATATTTACAGATAAATGACCTAGGGAAACCTGGCTATATTTACCAGACATAATGTGTTAGAGAGTATTAGGGCATACTGAGAGTCATGCTAATCCAAATATACCAGTCAAACTCTCAAGGGAAAGCACACACAGAAACACACAAATGCATACACACACTGCTACAAACTGTTACTATATTTGTGAGGACTTTCCACGGACATATGAAAGGGGAAGAATTAAAGGGGCATATGGTCCCCAACAAGATATAAAACATACCTATGCCCTACTTGACCAGAACTAGCTCCAAGCAGGAATACACGAAGATTATTTCCTGTAGCCTCTTACCAGTACAAAAACATGTAGGTTATATCTCTACACAGTTACACCATGCTGCTTTATTAAATATTAAACCCAGTCTGCGAGTGTGAGGGTTTGACCTTAATCTAGAAAGAGCAGTTCATTTCTATGAATATAAGCAATGAATCACAAACTAGTCACAGCATCTGATTTCTTAACTGTGGACCACTTTTTCCATAATTATGGAGGCACAATATATGTCATCAAGTGACTGGATGATTAGTTGGTATAATAATAAAAAAAAAATTACTAAAAAAATTTACAATATGCGGGACAAGTGTACTCCATAAGCAGGTTTGGGAACAATACAGTGTACATCCTCTTGTACACACACAAAAGTGACCTCTGACATCGTATTATTCGGTGTCACTTGTCACCCATGTTAGTTTCACCCTTGTTCAGGAAAGGGTACTCTAGACCATGAAAGTTTTGTTTGCTTGTAACAATAATGTGACAATTTACTGGTTAAACTAATGCTGAAATGTTTGTCTAGTTCCTTCTTAATCAGAAGAGAATGAACATGTATATACAAATAATATACAAATAGTTATTGTTCATTTAAAAAAATATTAAGGACACTGACTAGCATATACAGTATGCATATGCATATTAAATATACACAACACAATACATATACCTAATAAGGAACCAGTAATCTTATTATGCAATGCACAGCCGGTTTTGAAGGTTATGATGTCATATAATGTCTTCATATAGTAGGTATTATTCATTCACCCTAGTAAGAACTTTATCCTGGCCAGGGTCACAGTGGATCCAGAGTCTATCAAGTGAACACTGGGCACAAGTCAGGAATACACCCTGAATGGGACAGGGCAGTATGAACTTATGAACATGCATTCACACCTTGTTTTTTTTTTGTTTGTTTGTTTTTTTTTTTGGGTGGGGGGCAAAACTCATGCTAACCTAGGGAGTTAGAAAATGCTAACCTAGGGAGAACATGCAAAAGTCTGCACAGACAATAAGCTCAGGATTGACCCATAGACCCTGCACCTGTGACCCAGCAACACAACCTGCTGTGACACCATGCTGACATGAAATACAAAATTGTTTGCCTTGTCCTACTGGCCACAGCTCATCATTAATCAGGTACATTTTTTTGCAGTGCCCGAATGCACAAATGTCCAGTGTTTGTGGCTTGGACTGGACTATGCTGCAATAGTGTTTCCCCTATCAGAAAGGGTTCCAAATAAAACCTTTTAGGAGGTTAAATCATCCAATGTACCTTTAAAGACTCATTGAAGAGCCTTTTTCCTAAGAGTAATATAATCCCAGGAAGGCAGCATTATGTCTGAAACATGAATAAAGCCTCTCTCTCATATTCTCCCTATTTCACATCATCAGAACACAATATTGTTCTTCTCAGGATAATATTCTTTTTAAAAAAATTTTTTTTACATATCTCCTTCTGTCCGCTTCTGTTTTATTAAAGATCTCGTGTGATTAGATTTATTCATTTCCATCACAACAGAGACCAGGCTGCTGCTGCTCCTTCATGCATGATGTACTGCTCGCATTTTTCTATTGATAACAGTTCTGTTGTTCTGTGGATATTGTGTACACAATGCAATACAATTCCTTCCTTCCTTTTTGTGTATGTATTAGGGTGTAATGCAAAGACATTATCTCTATTTGTATCTGTATCTCTTTAGTGCTCAAAATATTCTTATCTGTTTACATATTCACATTTATACAGGAAGCTTTTTTTGTTTGTTTTTTAATAAGGGGTAATCCTATTACTATGACCAGGAAACACTGGAAAATTTATTTGGGTATTTTTTTTTTACATAAATTTATTCAACTCCTGTACTAATGTCCTGTGAAACTATGTTTCAAAACAGCAATGTCTTAACCAAATCAAGTTACTGTTTTATGCAGTTGACAACATTAGCCATCTAACAATATTTTATAAGATTTCCTTTAGTTTTTGGGTTTGTTGGACACCTGATCGTCACTCCCATACATGGTTTTTCAACATCCGGTTCCAGATTTAGTCCCTTTTTGCTGTTATAATAACCTCCATTCTTATGGGAAGACTTTGCACTAGATTTTGGAGCATTAGTGAGGTCAGGCACTGATGTCGGATGACAAGGCCTGTGACGCAGTTGGTGTTCCAGTTCATCCCAAAGGTGTTCAGTGGGGTTGAGGTCAGGGCTCTGTACAGGACACTAGAACTCCACTCCAACCTTTGCAAATCATGTCTTCATGGAGCTCGCTTTGTGCACAGGGGCATTGTATCCTGGAACAGGTTTGGGTCCCTTAGTTCCAGTGAAGGGAAACTGTAAAGATATTCTAGACAATGCTTCAAACTTTGTGGCAACAGTTGGGGGTTGGCCCACATATGGGTGTGAATGGTCAGATGTCCACAAACTTTTGGCCATATATTGTATGATATAAATTAATTAAATGATTATATTTGGAGAGCCCAGCAGAGATATGCTGCCCTGCATACAACACACCATGTTCATGGGCTGTATGGAGCAGTGGCTGTATAAATAAAAGCAAACCACTGACAAAAAAAAAAGTGCACCTATGATTCAAACAGTGTCAATGAACTTGATCTTTGTTATAAGAGCACGGTTGGCAGGTTCTGCGTATAATGTCCACGTATTGCAGATTTATACTGAAATTCAAAAATACACACCACTGTTAACCTACTTAACTTTTGTTGTCCACAAAAAGACCGAGAAAATGATGAAAATGCATCTATCTTTTCCTGTGTCTGAACATTTTGTGCTAGTTTCAAGTTTTTTTTATGCGGTTTTGGAGTAGTTAGGGTGGCAATTTTATCTGGCATACCTGAAACCTGGAAACCCTCCCGAGGAGCTTCTGCAAGAGCTATTATTACACATTTAAGTTAAAACCTCACTGTCAGATGATTTTTTTTTCATCCTGTGGGATTCCAGTGCACACACCTAGTCTGAAGCTGGCAAGCTTTTTAAAAAAAAATAATATTCCATATTCTATTTACATTTGGGATCTGCATTTGTATTCATTTAGGACACATTATCTGTTCAATCGGAACAATATTATTATATTCNTCAGTCATAACATTAAAACCACTGACAGCTTAAGTGAATAACATTGATCTTGTTACAATGGCACCTGAACAGTCAATTTTCAAAGTTGATTTGTTGGAAGCAGGAAAAATGACCAAGCATAAGGATCTGAGCGACTTTGACAAGGGCCAGATTGTTATGGCTAGAAACTGGGTCTGAGTATCTCCAAAACAGCAGGTCATGTGGCGTGTTCCCGGTATGCAGTGGTTAGTACCTACCAAAAGTGGTCCAAGGAAAGATGACTGGTGAACTGGCAACAGGATCATGGGTGCCGAAGGCTCACTGATGAGCGTGGGAAGCAGCGGCTAGCCCGTCTGGTTCAATCCCACCGAAGGACTACTGTAGCACAAACTGCCAAAAAAGTTAATGCTGGCTATGAGAGAAAGGTGTCAGAACACACAACGCTTGCTGCATATGGGGATTACAGTCAGAGCACCCATGCTGACCCCTGTCTGCCGCTGAAAGTGCCTACAATGGGCACATGAGCATCAGAACTGGACCATGGAGCAATGGAAGAAGGTGGCCTGGTCCAATCAATCACATTTTCTTTTACATCATGTGGAAGACTGGGTGCATATGCATCATCTGCCTGGGGAAGAGATGCACTATGGGAAGAAGGCAAGCTGGCAGAGGCAGTGTGATGCTCTGGGCAATGTTCTGCTTGGAAATATTGGGTCCTGGCAATCGTGTGGATGTTACTTTCACACGTACCACCTACTTAAACATTGTTGCAGACCAATTACACCCCTTCACAGCAATGGTATTCCCTAATGACAGTGGCCTCTTTCAGGCAGGATAATGCGCCCTGCTACACTGCAAAAATTGTTCAAGAATGGTCTGAGGAATATGACAGAGAGTTCAAGGTGTTGATATATGCCTCCAAATTCCCCAGATCTCAAGCCGATCAAGCATCTGTGGGATGTGCTGGATAAACAAGTCAGATCTATAGAGTCTATGGTGTCTATGTTGTCTTATATAACACTATTTGGTTGCATATAACTTGCCTGCAATAACTGCATCAAGCCCATGACCCCTGACATCACCAAACTGTTGTCTTAAATGCATATCAAAAGCAAAAGAATTGGCCTTGCCATTCCAAAATTCTTGGAGGAGACAGTATGTATGTACAGTATCTCACAAAAGTGAGTACACCCCTCACATTTCAGCAACCATTTTAGTATATCTTCTCAAGGGACAAAGCTATAGAAATGAAAATTGGATATGCTTTAGAGTAGTCAATGTGCTGCTTGTATAGCAGTATAGATTTACTGTCCTCTAAAAATAACTCAACATACAGCCATTATTGTCTAAATAACTGGCAACAAAAGTGAGTACTCCCTAAGTGAACATGTCAAAACTGTGTCCAAAGTGTCAATATTTTGTGTGAGCACCATTGTTGTCTACCACTGCCTTAATCCTCCTGGGCATGGACTTCACCAGAGCTGCACAGGTTGTTGTGGGGATCCTCTTCGACATAATGATATCACGGAGCTGCTGGATGTTAGACACATGGCGCTTCTCCACCTCCCGCTTGAGGATGCCTCACAGGTGCTCAATAGGGTTCAGGTCTGGAGACATACTTGGCCACTCCATCACCTTCAGCTTCCTCAGCAAGGCAGTTGTCATCTTGGCAGTGTGCTTGGGGTCATTATCATGTTGGAAAACTGTTGCTCGGCCCAGTTTCTGAAGGGAGGGCATCATGTTCTGCTTCAGAATGTCACAGTACATGTTGGAATCCATGTTTCCCTCAGTGAAGTGCTGATCCCCAGTACCAGTAGCACTTATGCAGCCCTAGACCATGATACTACGACCACCATGCTTGACTGTAGGCAAGACACAATTTTCTTGGTACTCCTCACCAGGGTGTCGCCACACATGCTGGACACCATCTGAGCCAAACAAGTTTATCTTAGTCTCATCAGACCACAGGACATGGTTCCAGTAA